>OX393556.1:51909278-52420976 GCA_947650365.1 Chamaelirium japonicum | reverse complement strand
TCGACCACAGGCCCAGAGTTTCTAACTCTTCTTTTGTCCTAATATTAGATCTAAAATAATTGACTTGCATCTAATAGAGAAATCTAAATAATTAGATATATTTTAGATAGATTATTTCTCCCTTTTAGAAAAGTTCGGCAAGGTGAATGACGGTTCCATAGAACCCGCTCTGCCTTGGCAAACAATTTCTAAAAGAAATTTGTGACTTGTCCTTGTTTGCGACAATAACATTTGCTAATCAAATTTTAATATTAATAATTTGATTAAATCCTAAATTTGCTAGTTTAGAACGATTATATTTCCAACATTAGCATGCTTGATATATGGAAACTCGAACTCATAAAATTAGTATATGGAAGCTTGAACTCATAAATTACAAAGCAGCTATTTTGTCATATTAGTTCTTTGTGATGTCGTCCCTTTATTATGTTTCATACATATACCACTCATCATAACATGATAGTTTTGATAATTGAAATTATGGCAATGCTTGATGACTTAAATAATTGATTTTATAATACATTTTTAATATAGTTATTCTTGAAATATTATAAGATGGTTCAAGAATCTATTTTTAAGTTAAAATTAGGTCCAAATAGAAGGCAAAAAAAAAACCCATTAACAAGCATATGTGCCAAATTCTAAACTGATCATCCAATTCAATCCAACCATAATTCGATTGTATTGGGCTGAATTTGAATTCACATTTCATTTGGATTGGATTGAGAATCTTCAAAACCGACCACGCCTCATATTTTCATTTCTTTGCATATTAATAATGTTTAGGAGATGGAGAATAAGCCACACTAGTGGAGATAGTTTGCGGAATCATGGTGTTCTTCGGTATGGCGCTCGAGGATCCCACACCCTGACTGGCTTTAGGTAGCAAGCTATGCGAGAGCAACAAAAGAGTACTTGTTGGGGCTACAAGGAGTCAGCACGACATTGATAGAGTTTTGGAACTCAATGAATCATATATTCATCCTCACGTGGGGTATTTATACACAAGATTTACAATCAATGTTTATCACAGAGGATCATAAGAGATCACAAGATCACAGAGGATCACATGATCACAAGAGTTTATATATGAAACAACCGCGATCTTGTGGATCTCATGGGATCACGTGGGATCTGCTGTAAAGTTTAGACGATCAAACCATGTAATCAACGGTGAAGAAGAATCACGAATTTCCTAACAAACATACCTTAGACACATTGTGGTCTTTGGGGAGGAGGGAGGAGAGCTTGAAGAACAGGCTCTTCATGTGCAGTCTCCTGTTCTTCTCCACTATCTTCCTCTCCAGTTTCGAAGAACCGCCAACACAGCTCTTCATCTCTCTCTCTCTCTCTCTCTAAACTCACTACTATGGAAGAGAACAAGGATGAGGCCAACAGTGAGAGCTTTAAAGAGGGAGATGTAAGAGTCTTGTGGTTTGGGGCTTGAACAATGTTATACTTGGCTGCTCAGCACCAATCAGGAACCTCCTGCTTGGGCAGATCAGTTGGCAGCAATTGATGCACCTAACTGTGGGTCCCATGGTCACAAGTGTCTTGCAAAGAGTGGTTTGATATGGCTTCAAGTCAATATGTTTTATCCGGAAAAGAGTGATAATACTGCCATTGGGTCCCACATTTAGAGCCTATCAATTGCAGCCACCTCAGCCCAAGCAGGAGGTTCCCCTTGGAGATCAGATCTCCTCTGGTCGATAGGTAGGCGACTCGGACCAGGGGGGACCGTACGGTTTGGTTTGGTTTCTAGCATGATCGGTTCGGTTCTGATTCCCAAAGTACAGAACTGTAGGGGATCGGTTCGGTTCCCGATTCTGAATTCCAGTTATTCGAACCGAACCGAACCGAACCGGTTCATGTACATACATAATGTATTCATGGGTCGGGTAATACGGGTGATGCAGGTAGGGTCATTATGTCATGGGTCCTATTAATCTCCACAATAGTATCATGTATCTGGCTTCGGGATTGCTTGTTGTATCCTCTGTTTTTTAATATTTTTTTTTTCTATATGCTCCAATGATGGACCTATGCTAAATTCTAGGGTACACAGAAAACTATTGGAACCGGAGAACCGAACCGAACCAATATTTTTATATGGTTCGGTCGGGTCCGATCCGATTCCATGATCCCTACGATCCGGTTCTGGTTCCAAATATTTGAGAACCGTTGGGACCGATTCGGTTCTAGGTTCAACCCGGAACCGGTCCAAACCGAACCGTGTGCACCCCTGACACAAACTAGAGTAGATCTGAACTCTCTTGTTTGGTGCAGAGCAGCCAAGTATTGTTCTAGTGCTCAAATCTCCTCCGGACTCCGGTCGGTGGGCCTGGCACACATTAGAGCTGACGATGGCTGACGATCAAAAACCGGCCACTTGCGGTTGGGATGTATGTCGGGCCCACCAACTCGAAAAGGTGAGAAATGCTATTCAGACCGAAGGTTTTTCTGAATCCGCTCAGCTCGATTGACGTGACAGCACACAAGTGGTGGTTGAATCGCACAAATGAGATTTAAATCTCTCACACCACCAATCTTATGATGCCACATCAATCGGGCTGAGCGGAATTTGGAAAAACCTTTCGGGCTGAATAGCATTTTTCATCTTTTCGGATTGGTGGGCTTGACGTACATCACAGCTGTATGATGACCGGCAATCCAAACCCAGATGACTTACAGCTGTGATGTACGTCGACCGAGGATGACTGACCAGAGGGAGGAGATTTGCATCCATTGTTCATCGGCCTTCCACAGGTGAAGGATGAAAACGTGTATAAAGGGGACAAGGGGGCGGAACAGCCGCCCGTATCGAAGCAGCCTGGCATGGTTCGTCAATGGCTTCGTGTGGGGCCCTGTCTCTTGCTCTCTCTATCTTTCTCTCTCCTAAGGTTGCTTTTGTTTGCTGAGTATGAACAAAGGACAACAAAGCCGCCATGAAGAATAGGACACAAAAATGTCACAAAGATCTGAACTCTCTTGCTTGGTGCAGAGCAATCAAGTATTGTTCTTGAGTTCAAATCTCCTCCGGTTGGTGGGCCCGGCGCACATCATAGCTGACGATGGCCGGCGATCCACCACTTGAGGTTGTGATGCATGCTGGGCCCATCGACCGAGGTGATCGGAACTCTCTCACCTGGTGCAGAGCAGCCAAGGATTGTTCTAGTGTTCATTTCTTCTCGGAACGGTGTAGATCACAGCTGCACGATGACTGACGACCCAAATCCCAAATTGACCATTTATAGTTGTGATAAGTCGGATCCAACGACCTGGGTGACTGACTAGAGGGAGGAGATTTGCATCCACCTGTATCGAAGCAGCCTAGCTCGTCAATGGCTTCGTGTGGGCCACGTCTCTCTCTCTCTCTCAATCTTTCTCTCTCCAAGTGTTTGTTGCTTTTGCAAGTTGAGTATAATCAAAGTCAACAAAGCCGCCATAAAGAGTAGGACGCAAAAAGGTCAGAAAGATCGGGAGAACCCGTCCCCGAGGACTCAACCACGGCCAACGATCGACTACACCAGCCACAATTTTATTTTTTGAAAAATTTTATTCATACCCTCATCAACTTATATAAACAACCCCCGCTTCACCCGTTTTCCAAACGCTTTTTCTTTCATAATAAGAATACCCTCTTCACATGTAAAGAGTCCCGCTTTTAATTCGCCTGTAAACTGTGAGATTTTCTCTATCCCAAAACCTAGTTGTTGAGATGAGATCTCATCATACATATAAGAATCGTTTCCACTCTCTACTTTACCGAGGTGGGACTAATCCTCCAACGCTCCCCTCACGTGCAAGCCATCTTTTTGTGGTCATTGTCACGTGGATGATAGATGTGTGAGGATCACACCTGGTAGGCGAGTGATACGGTTAGGCTCAGATACCATGTAATCCCAACACATCTATAATCCACGTGACAAGAACCACAAAAGGATGGCCTGCACGTGAGGGAGAGTGTTGGAGGATTAGTCTCACCTCGGTAAAGTAGAGGGCGGAACAATCCTAATATGTATGATGGGCTAGTAATGCTACTTTATGATTTGTATATCCAAGTGCCTGGTCCTCCCATTATCTGGTTCGACAATGTCTCCGCCATTGCGTTGGCCTCAAATCCTGTATTTCATACATGCACCAAATATATCGAAGTGGACTACCACTTCGTTCGTGAGAAGGTAGTTCAGAGGCACCTAGAGGTTTGTCATGTCTCTACAGTCGATCAGATTGTTGATATCTTCACCAAGCATCTGCCTTAGATTCGGTTCAAAACGCTACGGGACAAAGCTTCTTGTCCGATCCGTCGATCAGTTTGCGAGGGGTTGATAACATATCTGAATCGACTCTATTGCTGTTAAGATTGAGTGCTAACAGGTCTAGTGTGATAACACATAAGTTACATTTATAACAACTTTATGTGATAACAATCTGTTATGATGTAATCATATGTAACTACTTGATGGTTGAATACCTATTATAAATATATCACCGGATTTGGGGTTTTACCCAAGGGGCAATCCATTGCTTACTTCTCTCTCTCTCTCTCTCTCTCTCTCTCTCTCTCTCTCTCTCTCTCTCTCTCTCTCTCTCTCTCTCTCTCTCTCTCTCTCAAGCTCTTAATTATAAATAGCCCCCGCTTCACCCGTTCATCAACCTCTGGCTCGTAGCGAAAAACCACTGCATGTCGTGGTTCCTCTGATCCCATTTTCTCCTACCGCAGCTCACAGCTCAATGTAACAGCCATCTCTCTCTCTCTCTCTCTCTATATATATATATATATATATATATATATAGAGAGAGAGAGAGAGAGAGAGAGAGAGAGAGAGAGAGAGAGAGAGAGAGAGAATACGGGGTATGAGCTGATAGCCTAATTTGAAATTAGGCTGTCAGCTCCCAACCGTCCAATTTGTATGATCTGACCGTCCGATCAGATTTTGTTTTGGGTCTGATATCCAGATCGAGAGAGAGATCGAGAGAGAGAGAGAGAGAGCAGAGCCCGAGCCCATCTCCTTCCCCTCCGGCCGGTATTGCAGTCAGCCCCCACCGGCAGACCGCCCGCCCCCCTCTCTCTTCCTCTCTCGCGCTGAAGTCCGACCATCGGCGCCGGTCACGCCCGCCGGAAAGGGGCGAGTGCGATTCACTGTTTGGGGTGGCCGGTCAGAGTGCGATCGGACCGGCAGACCGCCCGCACCCTCTCTCTCGCTCTCTCGCGCTGATGCCCGACCACCGGGCAGTCTGCCGGTGGGGGCTGAGTGCAGCGCCGGTGGGGGCTGGGGGCTGAGGGGAAGGAGATCGAGATATCGGACCAAAACACTGTTTGGGGTCGCCCCTTTCCGGCGCCGGTGGTCGGACTTCAGCGCGAGAGAGGGAGAGAGAGGGGGCGGGCAGTCTGCCGGTGGGGGCTGACTGCAATACCGGCCGGAGGGGAAGGAGATGGACTCGGGCTCTGCTCTCTCTCTCTCTTTCTCTTGATCTCTCTCTCGATCGGGATATCAGACCCAAAACAGGATCGGACGGTCAGATCATACAAATTGGACGGCTGGGAGCTGACAGCCTAATTTCAAATTAGGCTGTCAGCTCATACCCCATATTCTCTCTCTCTCTCTCTCTCTCTATATATATATATATATATATATATATATATATATATATATATATATATATATATATATATATATATATATATATATATATATATATATATATATATATATATATATATATATAGCGAGAGAGAGAGAGAAAGAGAGAGAGGAATGATAAAATGCGGTGTGCGGTGTCGCACCGCAGCCGTCTGATGCACCCGCTACGTGAGTGCGATGCACGCAGCGGTGCATCAGACGGCTGCGGTGCAACACCGCACGCACCACACGCCGCATCCTAACACGCCCTTATATATATATATATATATATATATATATATATATATATATATATATATATATATATATATATATATATATATATATATATATATATATATATATATATATATATATATATATATATATATATATATATATATATATATATATATATATATATATATATATATATAGAGAGAGAGAGAGAGAGAGAGAGAGAGAGAGAGGTCTGTTAGGTTGCGCTGTGCGCTGCCCAGGAGGAAGTGCGCTGCGGAATGCCGGCCGTTCGATCGGTTGAATCGGACGGCACAAACCCTTTCCGCCCGATTAAAAGCTTTAACCGTTCCCGGCCGTCCGATTGGCTTGAATCGGACGGCACAAATCCGTTCCGCCCTGGTTAAAAGCTTTAACCGTTCAATCGAATGATCGAACGGATGAGATCCGTGACATCTCATTCGAATAGGACAAAAAAACATAATTGCGTTGACCCGATTTTTTGTCCTATTCGAATGAGATGTCACGGATCTCATCCTTTCGATCATTCGATCGAATGGTTAAAGCTATTAACAGGGGCAGAAAGGATTTGTGCCGTCCGATTCACGCCAATCGGATGACCGGGAATGATTAAAGTTTTTAACCGGACGGAAAGGGTTTGTGCAGTCCGATTCACACCGATCGGACGGCCGGCATTCCGCAGCACACTTCCTTCGGGGCAGCGCACAGCGCAACCTAACAGACCTCTCTCTCTCTCTCTCTCTCTCTCTCTCTCTCTATATATATATATATATATATATATATATATATATATATATATATATATATATATATATATATATATATATATATATATATATATATATATATATATATATATATATATATATATATATATATATATATATATATATATGAGGGATGATTGGTTGCACTGTGCGCTGCCGGGCCGGAAATGCGATGTGTGCTGTGGCCGTTGGATTTGAAATGATCAAATTGCAGCGCACAGCTCCCGCTCCCGCACCGCACCAGAACCCCGTACCGCACCTCAAACCCGATCCCACACCGACCACAACGAACCGTCCGATCAAACTTGGATTTGAGATCGAGCGGCCTATACACTTTTTGCTGTTACTGTAGCGCCGCTACAGTAACAGCGAAAGGTGTTTCGGGCCGTTCGATCGAAAAGTATTGATGGGAATCGAGTGGCCCGAAACACTTTTTGCTGTTACTGTAGCCGCTACAGTAACAACAAAAAGTGTATAGGCCGCTCGATCTCAAATCCAAGTATTGATCGGACGGTTAGCTGTGGCCGGTGCGGGATCGGGTTTGAGCTGCAGTGCGAGAGCGGGAGCGGGAGCTGTGCGCTGCCGTTTGATCATTTCAAATCCAACGGCCACAGCGCACAGCACATTTTCGGCCCGGCAGCGCAACCAATCACCCCTTATATATATATATATATATATATATATATATATATATATATATATATATATATATATATATATATATATATATATACTAGTGAAAGCCCCGTGCCCGAGGGCACAAAAAATATTTAGACGGAGATGAAAAATATATAGATAGCGTTGACATTATTTTGAGGGAAGTGACAATAATTCGAGGGCGGCTACAATATTTCGAGATTGGCAACAATATTTTAAGAGTGATAGAAATATTTCGATGGAGGTGACAAAATTTAGATGGTGAAAGAGGACGGAGTTTGTTGGAGGCGGATGGCTTACCCTATGTCAACTATGTCAATAATACGATTAATGACTACCTTTAATGACTTGATTTTCAAAAATGCAATTTTAGGTGAAAGGATTCAATGCACTCTCTCTCTCAGACAGAGGGAAAAAATCATAAATAAAAAGATCACCCTCATTACTTGAAACAATCGCAAAGAACCCAAGACAATCCAATTCAGAAACCCCACATCATTCAAAAACCTATTGTATATTAAAAAACTGAAACAAATACATCAATTAAATTAAAAAAACCTCATGTAAATCCACCCTCTCCATTAAGTTCATCACATTTAAGAATTTTATCGTTTGGCCCAACTCCAAGCATTTGGCCAATCTCCAAATATTTTTTCATGAATCCACATTCTGGCTTATCTAGACTCATCGAAACCAAAAGATTTTCACTCTTAATACTCTGCATAAGATTGATAAATATCAAATAGCATTAGAGTTATCAGCAAAGATAAGAACTTAGATTTTCTTTCTTTGTTAAAGATAAAAAAGACTAACTAGTTTGCTAAGAAAGAAGCATGGGTCCTTGAAACAACTTTGCCATTAGTTTGAATATTACACTTATCTATAATATACTCATGCACGAATTGGAGCTCTGATGCCGATTCCATAAGCTTCGGTTATGGTTTTTAGTCTCTTAATTATTTACAAACTACATGGGTCAAGGTCGGCCGTGAGCACAGCAGACAAATATTTTAGACAAATATATAGTAAGACTAACATATCAGAGTTGAAAAGAATCCATCAACCCCTCCTGATAGCCCCCTCTAGTCTCACTTTCACCTGCGACTGCCCCCCTCCGGTCTCCCTCTCGCCTGCGAACAGCCCCCTCCGATCTCCTTCTCTTCCTGTCATCAACACTCATCAAAGTTGAGCAATTTTAGTAAAATAAAAAACAAAAAACCCTAGAACAGAGGACATGAATGGAAGAAAAAAAAGGACTTTGACAAACAGCTCATATAAACTTTAACAAAAAGGAAAAAAATTATTCTCTTTAGATACAAAAAAATAATAGAGAAGAAGAAGGAAAGGAAAGAAGTGCATTGAAAAACTTCACCGATGATTAGCTCATTATCAATGCAATCCTTGAAGATCTCTGGGAAAAAAAAACTTTAGATACAAACAAATATGCAATGCGAACTATAACAAAAAGAAGAAAAAAAATCTAAATAGAAACAAATATAACTTTATTGAAGAAAAAAAATGGATTTGAATTGAAAAACCTCATTACTATACTCAACACCCTTCTCCTTGTCTATTTGCCTCGCTTTCTGTTGAAACACCAAGAGGAGTCAATGGTTTATTCACAATTGTAAACAACTCTCTTCGATGGAGTCAAAGGCGAAAAAACAAAGCAACAAACTAAGAATATACCTGCAATTCGCCGACGAAGATCTCCTCCTGCCCAGGTTTGATGCTCATCATTCCCTCTCTCTGTCTCTCAATGCTGGAATGATGACTATCCCCATAAGCTGGGAGCTGATGACATTGCTGTCCTTCACCAAGAATTCAACGTCCGCAGTCTGGTGCGTGACTGGGACATTGAAGTGCTGCATCCAAACCAAACTCTCGTAGGGAAGTCAAATTAATGATGCAATCATCTTGAATCCAATGTAAGCATAGATATATAGGGTTTTGAGAAGCACCATTGTAGCATAGTAAGACAAAAACCAAAAGAACAAGAGACCATGGTTATCTAACACAAAATTTTCAATGAATAATCTATATAATTACATGCAAGTGCTTAATTGGCTAGAACTAACCATTGCTGATTCATTCAGGTAGATGTACCTGTCATTATGGCTGCAATCATGTAGCTATGATGCACGTCAAGTGGTGCTCTGGCTTTTGTGATTTGTCAATGAATGTCTCATGCAAATGAATTTCTCATCCCATTTATGTCTCGCCAAAAGAACGGACCCTACAAGGCAAACTTGGGAGCAAAAGTGAACCATTGATTGTAGAGAGATCTGTGATACATCAGAATCCTGTATCAACATCAACGAACAAATATTCATTTAAAGTAATAATCATTTTCTTTTTCTTCGAATGTATTAACATTGATGACATTCAAGAAATTCATAGATGTAATTCATAGGAAGCTTATAGGAGCAGATCAAATCATAGGATTTCATAAATGCAATTCAGCTTCAAGTATGGATGTATGATACCAACAATTTTGTTGCCAATACAAAAAAGATATCAAGTGATCTAACATATGAACCCTTCATAGTATGCTCAATGAACATAAAGCATTGAGGTACATCTTCTTGATCCACACTACACAATCTCAAGTATGGTTGAGTAGCCTTGGACTGGTGACAATAAATAGAACTTGATATTCTCATACTTGTTAGCAGAAAAACTGTTGCAATGAGCAATACAATGAGATTAAGCAAAGAACACTTAAAAGAAAAAATAAAAGAAATAAATTTTAAATTCCCAATGATTTCTTCTCGGATTGTTGTAATCTAAGGGCTCCTGTATTCCAAGACTCCAACAATTTACCAAAATAACCAAGGCAATGAGCAAACAACTGGTAGCATTAAGGGCACATTTGGTTCGCAAGATTGAAAGGGGGAGAACTCAATTCCGGCTGTATTCCCCCACGCGAGATAGGTAAATCCTGTTTGGTTCGTAGAATTGGCTAGGAAATAACCCAGCATCCATTTCCATGTGCAACAAATCGTATACAAAAATTAGCCGTTGGAGAGAAATAAGCTGGCATCCATTTCCTTCGGTTCTTTGTGGGTATCCATCTCCCCGGCAAGTACTGAAGTCACCACATGGGTGTTCCTCTAAGCATGGACTTATACTGCACCCTCTCCATCTTTCTCTATATGCTTCAACACTGCTGTTGTTTTGAAGACTGTGGGAAGAAATGGGGAGGCCCTCTTTGCTCCTTCAATAACTTCAATAACATCTTTGCATATCCAATAACAAATCGTGGGCAAAGGAGTTCGGACCCACAACGATCACCCGGAAGAGACCTGAAGCCATTTAGCTCACTAACAAAAACATCAGGAATTGTCTGAACATCCTATGGGTAGAAAAATCAGTATTTAATGGAACTTGATATAATATTGATGCCAATGATGCCTGATATAATATTGATGCCAAAGATTAGGCCATCGTTTAGGTGAACATGGTGCATCTTGGTACGCAGGAAGACCATCATTGCAAAAGCTTGCAATTATAAACAGCTGAAAATGGAGAAGATCAGAGATTGTGGAAGGGTTTGAAGAGGTAAAAAATAAATGAGGCTAAAAAAAACCAGATTAAACAGAAAATTTTGCAGCATTTTCAGCTTAGCTTACATTTTGAAGAGGAAGACCATCTTAGCTTACATTTTCAGCATATTTTGCATTGACTGTGTTTAGATATTGGTGTCTTCCTTTTCCATTATTAATTTATTTATGACACAGGGTCTCTCAAATAGAAAAGTTGGCACAATAAGTACCAATTTCAAGAGTTCAAGGTCTCATATAATGTTTACATGCATTATAGAATCAACTATCTTAGTACTCATCCAAGTAGGTATAAAGCATCTCATCTTTCCTTAATCTGCGCCTAGTGAGCAACGACGTGAGGAAGCTCCTGCTTTTGCACGGGTTCAGCTCCATCTCTTTACCGTCGCTCCTTTCAGCATACAGATGCAACGATGCTGACTTCTGAGGCTTAGTAGGATACTGCATGGAATAGGACATAATAGGGGCTAGCATTAGAATCTACCACCTGTAAGTGCCAGCTAGGTGAGTTGGTAACAAAGTTCCATAATTAAGAGCTGGTACTGTGCTATGACTTAACATGCACTTTTCGTGAAATGAATTGATTTAGAGGGAACTAAGAAAACGGAGCCCTGAGATAGCTTACCACCATATCCAACTGCCTTCACGTTGTTGACGGGAATCTGAGCTTTTAAGCCACCCACACCATTAAAATTTTGAGCAAGCACTGCAAGAGGAGGCCTTAACTGTTCTTCCTGCCTTCCATGCTACCTAATCATTCTTTCACTTGGGTTGCGATTTTCACTAAGATCTGAGATATGATGCCTATCTTGCAGAGGATAAAGTCAAAGGCATTAATCATAGGTATTATCAGTCACCATTAACATGAAAAGAGATATGCTATTCAGCCCGAAGGTTTTCCCGATTTTGCCGGCCCGATTGACGTGGCAACGTGCAACTGCACTGGTGCCGTTAAAGATTTTAAAATCGATAGTGGGTTTCAGCCACCAGATGCACGCTGCCATGTCAATCGGGCTAGCAAAATCGGGACAAACCTTTGGGCTGAATAACATTTCTCACATGAAAAATATGTGATGCATTGATGATGCTGAATTGATAAAAGTTGTATTCCCATTTCCTCATCGAAAAATAAGTCATCAACACTTACATATGGTGTATTTTCATAATATGCAATAATTAGCACTTTCTATATGACTATATATATGCAGAGAATTTGGCATATGGAATAATAATGACTTTATAAGCGTCTGGTATGATGAATTCGGTGTGATAAAATGCTTACGTGGTCAACGGGAAATCTTATTTAATTGTTTTAAAAGTGTGAAAATCGCTTTCTTTCGCTTTTTGAGAGTTTTGGACACTGCCATGGTTTAGTACATATAAATAGCATAGAAGCAAACCTTTTTTTGTCTGCTCCTATTTATCGAAGCATGACAAAGACAAATGATAAATCAAATATCAACAGTTTGAGTCTACTAAGGACCCAAATCATTGAAATTTGATGTACGGGAGTAAATTGGTGAGGGTGCGAGGTTCAAAGATATGGGAAAATCCAAAAATAGTTTCTGAATCGTGAAACCATAAAGAAAATATACTGACCCAAAAATTCAGTGAGCGAAAAAAATAAAATTTTTTTTAGAAGCCAAAACTATAAACCAAATATGACTCGTTTTTTTTATACCCAAAATAATCAAACTTTGATTCGTATCAGTGGTCATTGATCACCGAGGGAGAAGCACGGAGAAAGGAAGCAGGAGGGAGGAGAGATCTTACCATTGGCCGGAGGACGCTAACTATGGCCACAAGGGTCCACCGCCACCATCTTACATCGTGTGCGCCGTAGCATCCCATCAAGCCCGAGCACCTGCCCACTCCTCTTCCTCGTCGTCGATGGCCACCAGCAGCCAGTTGCCCATCCAACCATTGTGCTGCTCCGACATCACATCACCACTGAAATCATTGAATCAGTCCATTTTAGATATGCTATTGTAATCCATGATGAGCCAAATTGAAAACTTTGTAGTTTTAGGGCATTGCATTTGAGACTGCAACATAAAGATCTCAATTGAGCCTATCAATAAAAGGCAAAGAAACAATTGCAATTGAAAGGGAAAGAGAAAAAAAAAACTAAAGCGTTAGTCCCAATCCATAGATTGTCACTCTTCTAGCACATGACACCAATGCATCACAATACCTCTTGAATTAACAAATTGAAACCAAATCAGGGTTCTGCCCTTGAGGTGCAATAGGGTTGCAAAGAAGTAGTCCCCTCAATTTCCTGCAACCCAGAAGAAACTAAATCTAACCCAATTTCATCGAACACTATTAAAATTGTTTCAAAGAATTAAAAGAAGAACGAAACATATGTCGGGCTTGTCTGATCATCCTGTAGCTCCAAAAGTTCCAGAGCCCTACTCCCATAATTCCAATTCGTATGAAAGCAATGGACAAATTCTTCTCAATTACACCAACTACTGAACATTCAAAATCACAAATGAGAGAGAGAGAGAGAGACACAGAGTGACCAAAGGAATCGATGCCACCATTTGCATGGAGTTTTGATAGTTCTCTCTCCAAAGAAAGAGAGCGGTTAGAGAGAGAGAGAGAGAGAGAGAGAGAGAGAGAGAGAGAGAGAGAGAGAGAGAGAGAGAGCCAATCCACCTTCGCCCTGTCGATCTTCGTCGATTCGCCTCCGGCTTGCCGATTCCGCCAATCCCCAACCGACTGTCGTCGCTCATCCGCCTCCGACATGCCGATCTCCACCGATCCGCCTCCGGCCAGTCGATCCGCAACCATCGATCCACCTCCGGCCTGCCGATCTCCGCCACCCCACCCAAAATTTGAGCGAAAAGAGAAGGAGCCCGAAAGAGTCTCTTATGCGATCTGAAGATGAGAGAGAGAGAGAGAAAGAGAGAGGTGGAGGGGTCGGGGGGTTGTGAGAGAGAGGTAGAGGGCTCGGAGTGCCGATCGGTTAGAGAGAGATCATGGCTAGAGGAGAAGAGAGGAGAGAGAGAGAGAGAGAGAGAGAGTCGGGGATGGGCTGAGCGGTTAGAGAGAGAGGCGGCCACCGTTGCTTCGCAAGCACCGAGGGAGGCGGCCACCGTTGCTTCGCAAGCGCCGAGGGAGGCGTGGGCTGCGGGGACCGAGGGAGGCGGCCACCGTTGCTTCGCAAGCACCGAGGGAGGCGGGGGGGGGGGGCTGCGGGCACCAAAGCTGGATGGGGGCTTCGGGTAGGGGCTGCAGATCCATCCGATTGGATCGGACGGATGAGAGGGAAGGGACTGCTCTCTCTCTCTCTCTATTGCTCTTTCGGGAAGGGATTTAAGAGGCTGCGGGTACCGAGGATTGAAGGGGTGTTGTAGATCTCTCGATCAAACCGGGTTTGGATCGAACAGATGAGAGAGGAGGGACTGCTCTCTCTCTCTCTCTTGCTCTTTCGAGAAGTGTTTTAAGAGGCTGCGGGTACCGAGGCTCAATGGGGGGCTGTAGATCCTCTCGATTAGGGCTGTGCAAAAACCGACCCGAACCGTCTAACCGAACCAAAACCGACCAAAATTTAACCGAAATAACCGAACCGAACATCAAACCGAACCGAAAACAAACTGAACCGACAAAACCGATTAAATCGGTTTTGGTTTCGGTTCCCGGGTATGGAACACCGAACCGAAACCGAAAAAACCGACCCGACTTCTTAAATAGTAAACCCAACGGCCATAATACTTTTGTTTGTAGTAAGTGCAAGTATGAAGTAATTATGTTACATCTACAATGCTTCAAAAGAGTGAACGTCGGTTGATTTTGCTTTGAAATTTCATTTTGGCACTATGTAAGGACACAATCATCCACTTATTTGTGACGAATCGACGATCAAGATTCAAGAGCCAAGGGCTCTAGCATACCTTATATCAACCGAAACCGAACCGAAAACCGATCACACCGAACCGACAAAAACCGACCATTTCGGTTTCGGTTTCGGTTTTGATTTTTCGAAAATCGAAAAAAAATAAAACCGACACCGAAACCGACCGACAAAACCGACGCTCACCCCTACTCTCGATTGGATCGGACGGATAAGATGGGAGGGGCTGCTCTCTCTCTCTCTCTTGCTCTTTCGGGAGGGGATTTAAGAGCTGGTCCTCTCGATCGGAAGAGGTTCAGATCGGACGGATCAGATGGGTTTAAGAGGAATGGTGGAGGGTTAAGGTGATTTAAGAGGGGCATTTATAAGCCTTAGTGGGAAACGGACGACTGTGATCGAGTCTCCATGTTTATCCCCCTCCTCTAGATAAATCTAAGCCGCTCCTTTGTCTCAGTTCATTTGTCCCCCCCATAACCGTTGTCCCTTATTATATATATATATATATATATATATATATATAGGAGTGTTTGGTTGCGCTGTGCGCTGTGGGTTAAATATGCGCTGCCGATACTATCTGTTCGATCAGAATTCAATCAAACGGTTAAAACCCATCCCGCACACCGTTCCGCATCATTTCTAAACAAAATCGACGGATGAGATTACTGTCCGTTCGATTCGGTGAATCAAGCAGCTCAAAAACCTCTCGCTGTTACTGTAGTGGCTACAGTAACAGCGAGTTTGATTTTGGGCCGTTGGATTCCCATCGATCCAACGGATGGAAATCAAAAGACCCAAACCAAAATTCCATCCGTTGGATCGATGGGAATCCAACGGCCCAAAATAAAATCGATGTTACTGTACCGGCTACAGTAACAACGAAATTGTTTTGAGCCGTTGGATTTCCATCGATCCAACGGATGCAAAAAGAAAGACCCAAACCAAATTTCCAACCGTTGGATTGATGGGAATCCAACGGCCCAAAATTAAACTCGCTGTTACTGTAGCTGCTATAGTAACAGCGAGAGTTTTTTGAGCCACTTGATTCACCGGATCGAACGGACAGTAATCTCATCCGTCGGTTTTGTTTAGAAATGATGTGGAACGGTGTGCGGGATGGGTTTTAACCGTTTGATTGAATTCTGATCGAACGGACAGTTAGAGCAGCGCATATTTAACCCGTAGCGCACAGCGCAACCAAACACTCCTCTCTCTCTCTCTCTCTCTCTCTCTCTATATATATATATATATATATATATATATATATATATGGGCATGCTATAATGCGGCATGCGGTACTTGCGGCATTGCACCACAACCGTCTGATGCACGCGCTGCGTGCATTAGACGACTGCGGTGCAGTGCCGCACCTTCCGCATGACACATTATAGCATTTCTCTCTCTCTCTCTCTCTCTCTCTATATATATATATATATATATATATATATATATGGGCATGCTATAATGCGGCATGCGGTACGTGCGGCATTGCACCACAACCGTCTGATGCACGCGCTGCGTGCATTAGACGACTGCGGTGCAGTGCCGCACCTTCCGCATGACACATTATAGCATTTCTCTCTCTCTCTCTCTCTCTCTCTATATATATATATATATATATATATATATATATATATATATATATATATATATTTATATATATATATATAGATAGATAGAGAGAGAGAGAGGAATGTTACAGTGAGCTATGAGCTGCCGGTTTAGAAAGTGAGCTACGGGTATTTTGAACCCCTAGGAGTTTTGGAATTTGATAAAATTTGGTGAGGGTGTTTTCTAGGGTAAGATGAATATTATCACCAATTTTCATCAAATTCCAAAACTTCTAGGAGGTCAAATGGTTGAAGCAAAATCTGTTGTCCACAGTCACCATTAAAAAATATAGATTTTGTGACCCCCCTAGAAGTTTTGGAATTTGATAAAAATTGATGAGGATGATCATCTTACCCTAGACAAGACCCTCAACAAATTTTATCAAATTCCAAAACTTCTAGGGGGTCCAAAATACCTGCAGCTCATTTTCTCCGACCACAGCTCACAGCTCAACGAAACAGCCCTATATATATATATATATATATATATATATATATATATATATATATATATATATATATATATATATATATATATATATATATATATATATATATATATATATATATATATATATATATATATATATATATGGAATAGGGAACACGGCCATCCCGACCACCCAACACGCTAGTCCTCCCTTCAATTTGGGTGCCACATGATACTTTTTAACCATATTTTTTTTATGCATGGTCAATCTACTCTACTTAGATCAAGATTTTTTTAAAAAAATTCTAAAAAAAAAACTTAAAACAACCCGATCAACGGTCGACAAATTTAACGGTAAACTGTAGCGTGCAAATAGCCCTTGCTATGGTTAATTTAAAAGTGCCAATTGGCATTTTTTTTTTCCAATTTTTTTTTCATGATCATTGTTAGGAGGGATGTACCCACCTTGACCAACCCCTAACCCTGGTTAAAAAGTGTCATGTGGCACCCAAATTGAAGGGAGGACTAGCGTGTTAGGTGGTCTGGAGGACCGTGTTCCCTATTCCCATATATATATATATATATATATATATATATATATATATATATATATATATATATATATATATATATATATATATATATATATATATATATATATATATATATATATATATAACATGGCACGGCGCTTTCGTGCTGACTAGACAAAATGGCACCAAAGCTGACTAGACAAAAAAATGCTGACTAGACTACACTCTTTCTCATCCCACAATCTTCATCGAGTAGGTCAGCTGGATGTAAGGGACGGTTGAGATGAGGTTTAGAGAGAGAAAGCGGGTTGCATATATGTAAATAGAATTAAGAGAGAAATCCAAGAGAGAATTAAGGGGGACCAGCTCTGTGGAAGGGACGGCTGAGATGATTTTAGAGAGATAGGGGGCTGCATATATGCAGGTTTCATGCCCGTCTCTTCCGCCCGGCTCTCTCTCACTCCGTCCGTTTCTCTCTCCGATCTCTCTCGCTATCTTTCCGTCTCTCTCTCTTCTCAAGTTTCTCTCTCTCTCTCTAAATCACGTCCCCAAATCACTCCCCATCGCCCCCCAATTCCCGCCCATCCCCTCTCTCTCTCTCCCCATCGCTCTCTCTCTTCCCCCGATATCTCTCTCTCCCGTTCTCTCTCTCTCTTTCTCCGTCTCTCTCTCTTCCTCTGTCTCTCTCTCTCTTCTCTATTCGGGTTTGAGAGAGTGGGCCGCGATGAAGTCGGGGCTGGGATCTCCCCCCTCGCCCACCCTTCACGCCCCCCTATTCGCCTCCGTCATCGATCCGCCCATTCCCCTCAAAATCCCGAGCTGCCCTTCAAGACAATCGAGAGAAGATCGCACCTCTGCGACCACCTCCCATGATCGCACCAAATCTGGATGATCCCGGTATGGAAATCCTTAAATTCCCTTTCTAATTTTGCCCAATTCCTTTCATTTCAAATGCACTCACCCCCTACCCTTCAGCCTTATTTGATCTGCAAAAGCCATCGACCCTTGACGCACTATCGTCAAGGAGGAATCAACCCCTCAACGCACCAGGTATGGCCTCTCTCTCTCTCTCTCTCTCTCTCTCTCTCTCTCTCTCTCTCTCTCCTTTGGATCATAGGGCATATAGAGAATATTGTTCCTCTGTTGTTTTTTTCTCAAAATGATTCTTTTTTTTTGTGTGTGTTTTTCATAGAAAAAATATGGTCTCATAAAACTTAATCC
This sequence comes from Chamaelirium japonicum, assembly GCA_947650365.1. Lineage (NCBI taxonomy): Eukaryota > Viridiplantae > Streptophyta > Magnoliopsida > Liliales > Melanthiaceae > Chamaelirium > Chamaelirium japonicum. The sequence continues at coordinate 52,402,457 of OX393556.1, read as the reverse complement.
TTTGGAGGAATCAACCACTCAACAAACGCAAGCTCAATCCACCAGGTAGGGCCTCTCCCCCCCCCCCTCTCTCTCTCTCTCTCTCCTCTATTTTCAGATAAAAAATAATTCTTTCCATAGTACTGTTCCTCTGTTTTTTTTCTCAAAATGATTCTCTATTTTTTTTTTGTGTGGTTTTCATAGAAAAAATATGGTCTCATAAAACTTAATCCTTTGGAGGAGTCAACCACTCAACGAACGCAAGATCAATCCACCAGGTAGGGCCTCTTCCTGATTTTTCCTAACAAATTACAGCCCTTAACGAGTTCGATTCCGATTAAATAACTTTACTTTTCTTCAGATTTAAACAAGGGAAATAAACTGAAAGATAGAAGGGAGATAGAACTCTACCACCCTTACGACCATAGTCGGTGTAAGAAGCTTTCCGGACTATTCTATAAAAACTTTACTTTTCTCCTTCACTGCTCTTTCTCTTATACTTTGATTTGCTTATATTTGCATTGGTGACAAAAAAAAATCTTTCTTAATTTTTCTTTCAAAAAATTCAAGGTTCTTTTTTTTTTTTTTTTAATTCATCGTGTAGAAGGACACGATCGTACGGCATCGGCCCCTCGCAGACTCGCCCTTGCCGCACACAGCCTCTCCATCCACCAAGTAGGGACTCTCAGAAAATGTTTTTTTTTCAAATTGTTTTATTAATACAAAAAAAATTTGGGTGAAGAAAATTTTGTGTTGATTGGATAAAGGCATTGACAAAACTAATATGCAAAGGAGTGTGTGCGGGAATTTTGGTGTGTTTTATTCATAAAAGTTTTATTTCTTGCTGATTTTGCTATTTCCGAAAGCAAAACAACCTCATGATTGTTGATTTTTTTTGCAGATTTTTGCAATTTCCGAAATCAAAAAACAATCAAAATCATCGTTGGTGGCAAGGTGATCATCCTGATTTCTTTTTGCAGATTTTTGCTGATTTTTTTGCTTATTTTTTTTGCTGATTTTCTTGCTGATTTTTCCTGATTTTTCCGTCAATCTAAAAATAAAACCCTTATGTTAACTGTTTCCTAAAAAAAACTCTAATCGTTGAATAGACGGATCAAAATCAACGCTGATTTTTCCTGATTATTGGTACATTCTATTACTCAGCAAAGGTTCACCACGATTTTGTAGTCTTCTCACGAGCATTACCTTTTTAGGTTTTTTTTCACCTATGAAGAAGGTTGAGGATTGATATTAGGTTAAGAGCAAGTCGAAGAAAAACAACTCATACTATGAAATGAATCATAATTCGATATTCATTAATGCCGGGATGTCACCCGTTGTAACTGGTGTGGATATCTCTCAACTCTTAACATAGATGACCGATGAAGGAATCATGAATCTGACCCAAATAGATGGGACAAGTCTTGATGGCTATGGTATGGCGTGCATGTTTAGTTGTTTACAACAGTCACCAATGAAAATCAAGAATTGTAGTGTTGTGCAGAATTCTAATATGAGCAGTACACTGTTGTTCCTCCCTACAGAAAGCTAATCTTCCTACCTCTCTTAAATATGTGCCACCGTATATTCCCCCAAGGTTTATTTTATGTTCTAAATTGCAGGCCTATAGAGCAGCTTTTAGTTCCCAAGTAGCAACTATAGTCCACTAATTCTGAGCCTATATGCATCTTTTCTTCCTTCTGCATAGATTTGTTTGTACTGAAGATTCTGATGTTTTTCCTTATCAAATTTTAGGATTGTTATACCTTCTAAGTTCGAGACCCTTAAATTTTGGATTACTGATTGCACCTTCATGTTACCAAAAGCGCGTTCACATTTAATTTTTGTTCTGGAACACTTTAATGTTAGCAAAATTATGCTGATGTTTGAGTTGCTTGCATTTATTTGCTCTTTAAGTTGCTGAACAATATTTTAAATGCAGGGGGTACAAAATTTGCGAACTGCTTTGTTTGTAACGAACGTGGGCATTTGAGCAAGAACTGCCCTAAAAATACAAAGGGAATCTATCCAAAGGTATTTTGTATTGTCTTCATCCTTTTAGCATGCTATGTAACCATATAATGCGTTGTCATAGGTGGTTATTTTGGCAGATCATCCAAGTTCTGATATGTTAGTTGTATGTGGTTTTCATTGTTTTACTTTTACATACACAAACAAAAAATATCAACAAGGATACAAAATATCTTAACATATACTACAGAATAGTGAGTATAATGATATTTTGCACAACCTGATTTTTATCAACCTGAATTTTTTTAGTGCACATTCTAGAAGACTATAACATATTTTAGGAATCCAATGACAATAAATTGCATTTCAGGCAAAAATAGAAGTAATCAAAATTTTGTTAAAATTAGCATTTCGGGCAAAACCAGCTGTTTTGATTTATTTTGCTGATTTTGCTTATTTCAAACAGCAAATTTGTAAAAAAAAAAGAGCAAATTTTATTGGCTTTCTTTGTCTGCATGCAACTGAACCTGAAGGTTCTCCCAATTTCTGCGGCCCGATTGATATGCCTCAATCGGGAAAACCTTCGGGCTTAAAAGCATTGCCACTAACATGCAAAGGGTCTCTCGGTGCACCGCCGAGAGACCCATCTCTTTTATACTTTTTTATAAGAAAACATTCGGGCTTAATAGCATTGCCACTGACATTCAAAACCAATCCGAGGTGAGATTTCAACATTGCAAATCTTTTCTTTGAGTGTATGTAGGATCTTGATCTTACAAAACCTGGGATTCAGAAAAGTTTTAATAGACCTGGGTTTGAAACAACTACTAAAGAAGTTTTGAAGAAAGCAAATAACGGTTTCGTAACATTCAATTCTCACGTTCAAATCATCGACCCTGGATGGTTGAGCCATTGAAGATGAGATGTTGGAGGAAACTGAACCCCTTTAGCCGTCAGTGGCCGGGTTCAACCTCCTGCAACTCTCACCTTTAAAACCCAACAATGGAGCAAGAACAGGTGTTGGAAGACATTTATGAAAGGAAGCATGGAGATTCTATTTATGGAATTCGCTATACAACAGATGTACGATATATATTCTTGCTGTTTTCCCATGTGAAGTGCATGGTCTCGGCAACTTTTACGTTCAAAAAGATGAGAGAGAGAGAGAGAGAGAGAGAGAGGATTCCCACTAGATGATAACAGAAACACTTCGGCAGTCAAGCGCGCCTGAACTGATGGTAACACACTACCTCGGCTCAGGATTTGCACACTATGTTTTTGTTATGACATCCCTCTCTATTCTTTTTTTTGGCTGATTTTTTTCTTTTGGGGTTTGGATTATCCTTTTATTCGATCGAACATTGAAAGAAAGATAAAGGCGAGCCTTTAAATCTTTAAAGTCTTATTTTTCAGATTTTGCCTATGTTATGCCCGACCTCGACCCGTTAAATAGATGGTCAAAAACTTAAAACCCAAGACTTGAATTGTGTGAACAGTCCATGCATGATATCGTTGCGGTCACATTTTGTTGTGGTCACATTTTGTTGGGTTCATATATCGTTGTCACATTCTGTATTTAGTGGAATCCAGGGTTAAAATTATAATCATGTCATTGATTTGAACTGGAAAGTTTTGTAGTTTTAGCATTGGCATAGCCATATGAGTCCACAAGTACATAAGGTCAACTCATAAACTTCAAATAAATGGCTCATATTTGATGAGATGCTCATCAATAACAGGGGCAGCTCATGTTCTTTCACCTGTTTGGCATAAAAAGTCTAGGTGCTAGCCTACTAGCCTCACTAAGATCATCCAGATTTCGTCATAATTGTGATTTGTTCATGAAAATTCAGCCACATAGTTCTATATCAAATCAATATTAACTTCTTTTTTCCTAAGATCAACAACAAATTTCTTTTAGTTTGATGAAAATGACATTGTAACATTGGTTTGGGCACTCAATTTTACTGTTATAGCAGGACACCTTGCTGTTGAATTTTGGCTGATTTTTGGAAATGCTGATTTTTGGAATTGTAACCCAAAAATTATAGCAGCACTGCAGCACTGATTTTACTGTTATAGTAGTAGTTTAAAGGTAACCCATTGATGTAAGGCTTTTAAAAATGCTGATTTTTGGAAATGCTGATTTTTGATCGAAATGCTGACTTTAAAGGTGAGCCTTCAAATCCTTCCCGTAAAATCAGTTTTGTGGGATTGTAATTTGATTGTAAAACTTTGTGATGAAAAATTGATCCAAAAAATGGATCTTTCCTTTTCTTTTTATCTTTGTCTTTCTTTCTTTGTTTTGCTTTTGCCCCCTTATTTTTTTTGGTTTGTGCTGTACAACCAAGAATGAGGCATTTTGAGTTTCATATGGTTTCATATTATTCCTCATGTGGTAGGATATACTTTTGTGTGTATAAGAGCATCTCCAGACCTTGCTCAAATTTTTACTCAGATTGAGTAAACATTTGAGTAACAACTCAATCTGATACAGAGCACTCCAGCCCTTGCTAAAATTTGAGTAAAAACTCAATTTGGTATGAGTTTGACTATGGGCTGGAGCTGATTTTGGAGCTTTACTCAGATTTGAGTAAAAACTTCATGAGCAAAAGCTCCAAAAGGTACTTCCAACGGCTTTGTTTTTACTCAAATCTGAGTAAAGGCTCTAAAACCAGCTCCAGCCCTTGCTCAAACTCATAACAAATTGAGTTTTTACTCAAATATGAGCAAGGGCTGGAGAGCTCTGTATCGGATTGTGTTTTTACTCAAAATTTTACTCAAATTTGAGTAGATATTTGAGTAAGGGCTGGAGATGCTCTAAGTGATCTATTAATTAGATTCTAGCTAGACTTGCACTGGCAGCTGCTTGATAATGATTTTGCCGAAATGCTGATTTTTGCCCGAAATACTGATTTTGCTAATTTTTGACCGAAATGCTGATTTTTGTCCGAAATGCTAATTTTGGCCCGAAATCCAGAAATAGCATCTTAAACCATTTGGTTTGCTGATTTTTTGCCCGAAATGCTGATTTTTTGCCCGAAAATGCTGCAATGTCTTTGCACATTCCCTCCATAATGTAGTATCTCTACATATTTAAGTCACGCTCCCATTGTTGACATTTGAAGGATAAATATCACTTATGTCTAGAGAAAGATATTGCAAATTAACTATGCCCATGGCAAGAAGATGTCTCAGGTAGTCTATACTCTATATCCATGACATACACTACTCCATGATGAATAGAAGAAACAAATCTAAAATCTAATTCTGAAAACTAAGAAGATTTCTTCTTAGTTTTCTCCCCCTATTTCTTTGTTTCTTGCTGATCACTCCCAGGAAATTGTATCTATCATAACAATTCAATAATATTTTTAACAGGAAAATCAATATATTATGTTGTACTACAGAGGGCGTATGGGCACGCATGCATTCATGGCTTTCGAGAACAGATGGTATACCGTAGATGCCATGCTTCATCCCATGACGTTCGATACTTCAACGGGAAAAAGAAGACTCATATACCTGCGGACGTTTGACTCGATTCCTGAGGATAGGTTACAAAAAATTTACACGGAGATACGAAAAAATGGACAAAAGCAGACCATCGTTATCTTCGCCGACCCCGTGAAAAATGAAATTGTACTAATTCGTCGTCTGCATTTGGGTGTTTTAGTATAAATGAAGCTTTGTAATGAAGGGAAAATAAATTGTCACTTTGTTTTAGTATAAATGTTTATCGTCAAGCCTATAATTAAATATACAGATGTGGCTTAATTTATAAGTCTTGCGTATCATTTTATTGGACTACCATTTTCTTTATTGAAGAAACATTTATATTTTTCTTTCCATATTTCAAAAAAAAAAGCACAAACTAAAATTGGCACGATTTATGATATTCTCTTTAGGTGCAACTATGGATCTCATGCCCTCACCCCCAAGTACACCGGAATACGTTCTTGCGACCCCTCCAGAGACACTAGCAGTTGGGTGTGACCAAGAGGTGGTGGCCAATGATCAAACTGAACATGAGGACATCACACTTCCAGACCTATTAAATCAGACCGACGTAGCCTTCCACGCGGTTACCCCGAGTAATGTCGCTTCAAAGGTACGGTGTTAGTCCTTTTTGATATATATATAAATTATATTTGTATTCTTAATCAAGTTTAAATCAAATTTATTGGGTCACTTAGTATAAGCTTTCATATCAAGTTTAAATCGTTTATTGGGTCACTTAGTATACAATACTGGTAAAATAGGAATACAGTTTTATATACTACCTTTAGATACCTTTTATTAAAAAACTAAAATTTAAGTGATATATTTTCTAAAATATGATATATAATGAATCTATTAATAACTGCAATAGGCTTCATATCTTCAAACGGAACGTGAGTTTTTAGAGATTTCAACATTGCAAATAGAGCAACAGAATAAAACAAGAAAGGATCCGAAGACAACGTTCCAGTCACGTTCAACGGGGCAACTTGCTAGAAGGCAAAGGGAAAAGGAGGAAAGAGCCAAGGGAAAGGCCGTGGCGATAGGACCATTTCACAATTTAGAATTTTCGGCTGAAAATCAAGGGCGACAGAAGAAATCAAGAAAGGATCCTGAGACAATGTTTTTGTCACATTCTACGGGTCAACTTGCTAGGAGGCAAAGGGAAAAGGAGGAAAGAGCAAAAAGGAATGGCGTGATGATAGTACCATTTGATAATTTAGAATGTCCTGGTGGAAATCTAGAGATATCAGATAACCCTACATGTCATTCACGTTCAGTTAATCAACTTGCTAACATCGAAAGAGAAAGGGAGGGAAGATGCAAGGCAAATGCCGTAGCGATATTATCAGTTGAAAATCTGGAACAACATCCGGTTCTAAATCCCGAGCCACCACTGGTTGAAAATCTGGAACAACACCCGGTTGTAAATCCCGAGCCACCATTGGTTGAAAATCCAGAACTTCAACTGGTGCCCAACACGTAAGTTGCATATTTTTAACATAGACTTATCATTTATTGTTGTCATTATCATTTGTAAGATATAACAAAACCTGTATTGTAAAGTTGAACTTAGGAATATGTTATTTGGTATACAGAAATAGAGAACTAGATGCATCTGATAAGAATGAGGACTTGAATGAACCTATATTACATCGAGAACAACTAGATCGTCATTTCCTTGGTCGGATGGATGTCGTGTGCCCCACATGTTCGGCTTTGCATTTTATTGAGGAGCGATTAGCTAAATCCTCTGTGAGGTCACCAAGATTCGGTACGTGCTGTCTTGAAGGGAAGATCATACTACCATTGCTTAGAGAGCCACCCCGGCCGATTAAGGATTTGTTCGACGGTGATGATAATCGTTGCAGATCATTCCGGCTCCATGCTCACGAGTACAATAATGCTAACGTATTCACAAGCCTCGGAGTGCAGAGAGATTCACGTGCTATTAATGGCCGAGGACCTAGACCATTCACGATACATGGCGAACTTCGACACCAAACAGGTGCATTATTGTCGAGACCAGATCAAACGCCTTCGTATGCACAGTTGCATATCTACGATCCAAAACAGGCATTACAATTTCGAGAAAAAAAGAATGAGAAACTCGATCATTACATCTTGCAGATTATACAAGACACTCTTATTGAGTGCAATCCATTCATCGCTAAGTTCAAAAGAGCACACGAATTATTAAGTTCATTAGATAATGAAAGGTCGGATGTTCATACCTACCTACATTATTCCAAAACCAACGACCGACGACGCTACAACTTGCCCAGTTCTGATGAGATTGCGATGGTCCTGCCAGGAGACGGTACATAATACTCAAAAGTTCGAGACATTAAACTCTACTTGCGTAGTGAACAATCATTAATGACCATCAGCGAGTGTCATCCAGCGTATCTGCCACTCCACTACGTGCTTCTTTTTCCATACGGTGAGCTAGGGTGGCACGAAGGTATGAAGAAATGGGACACAGTTAGAAATAAGCCAACAAATACAAGACTCACGCAGATGGACTACTATTGTTACCGCCTGTTCCAACGACCTCAAGAATACTCAACGATCCTCCGAGCATCTAAGTTATTCCAAGAGTTTATCGTCGATGCTTGGGCAGCGACGGAGCAGAATAAGATGAACTGGTGCAGAGCCAACCAAACAAAGCTTCGTGCAGAGTTGTATCAAGGCTTAACTGATATTGCCGCACAAGGCCTTGACTCCAATCAAGTCGGAAAAAGGATTCTGCTACCATCCACGCATATCGGAAGTCCACGCCATATGTTTGAGATATTTCAAGACTCCATGGCAATCACGCGGTACAACCATCATCCGGATATATTCCTAACTATGACTGCTAATCCAAAATGGGACGAGATTACACAAGAATTGATTGGTGGTCAGAAGTCGACAGATCGTCCGGATTTAGTTGCTCGAGTTTTTGAGTTGAAGAGAAAAGCACTTATGAAGGAGATAAAGGTTAACGGGGTTTTCGGCAAGGCAGTTGGTCATGTCTATACTATTGAGTTCCAGAAGCGGGGACTACCACATATGCATGCGTTGATATTCCTACGTTCCCAGGATAAGATTCGAAACTCTACGGATGTGGACAAGGTGGTACGAGCAGAGCTCCCGAGCCGTGACGATCCAGATTTGTACCAAACAGTCACCACATGCATGATACATGGGCCTTGCGGTGCTAGGAACAAGACAGCACCCTGCATGGAGAGCGGACGATGCACAAAAAGATATCCACGAGACTTCTGTGATGCAACCACAATGGATCAGGACGGGTATCCCATCTATCGTAGACGCGACACTGATAGCTTCCGTACGCGAGATGACCATCTAATTGATAATCGAGATGTAGTGCCGTATAATCCGTACCTAACAAGAAAGTTCAACTGTCATATAAACGTCGAGGTCTGTGCCAGGTTGCGATGCGTTAAGTACATACATAAATACATCTACAAGGGGCACGATCGGACTACGATTGTTGTAGAAGGGGTGGACGAGATAAAGGATTACCTTGATGCCAGGTACATCGGTCCAACAGAGGTAGCATGGCGGTTGTTCCAACACTCGATGCACGAGGAAATACCAAAAGTCGAGCGACTCGCTATTCATCTACCGGGTGAGCACCGAGTTCTGTTCAATCCGAACTTGGAAATGGAACAAATTATTCATGATGCCAGTACCCAGAAGTCTACTTTGACTGCTTTCTTTGACTGCTGTGCGGTAAACCAATACGCTCGCAACCTGACATATCAGGATACTCTTACTAATGAAATCTTACTAATGAAAGTTACAAATCGCCTTTTACCTACCTTGAGGTTTCAGAACTTGATGAAACTTGGTGGGGATGCTCTCTATGGCAAGTTGATCCTTCTCACTAAAATTCATCAAATTCTATAACCTCTAGGGGCATCAAAGATGTTATTCAAATTAATGGTTAAAATGAACGGTCGATAAAGCTTCTAACATTTGATGCTCCTAGAGGTTATAGAATTTGATGATTTTTGGTGAGTATGATCAACTTGCCATAGATAGCATCCTCACCAAGTTTTATCAAATTCTGAAACCTCTAGGTTTGGTAAAAGGCGATTTGTAACTTCCATTAGTAAGATTCCATTAGTAAGAGTATCCCTGCCCATATATATATATATATATATATATATATATATATATATATATATATATATATATATATATATATATATATATATTTCACTACGAATGGATAAAGAGAGCCGTTCGATACAAACATAAGAGGCGGTTAGAGAATTTGATGGCCAAGATCTCTATGCATTGGGTAGTATTTATATATTATGCACGATGGTGTGTCATCGTCCGTTGCTGATCAAGTGGTTGGCAACTAATAGTGGGCTGAACTAAAAATATCAATCAGAGCCATCCTCATTAATAATGGGTTGAACACCGTCCTGATCATAACCGTCCGTGCCCACATCAGAAAGGCAAAGCGACGCTGTGAATATATGCCACGTCAATCGGGCAGTTCATTCGGGACGAACACTTCAGGCTGCCTCCTCTCTCTCTCTCTCTCTCTCTCTCTCTAGGCCACGAACTCAATATTTTGAGAAATCCCAATCGGTTCCAGGCCACGATCTCAATATTTTGAGAAATCCCAATCGGTTCCAGGCCACAATCGGTTCCAGGCCACGATCTCTTCTCCATCTCCATCTCTAGGCCACGATCCCAATCTCTAGATCCCTCTCTCTCTCTCTCCCCCCCTCTCTCTCTCTACTGCAATCGGCCCGATCTCCTCGCGCACGATCTCCATGATCCCTCTCTCTCTCTCTCTCTCTCTCTCTCTCTATCTCACCCACCCCCCTGATTCTCTGCTCTTAGAACCATAGGCCGCTGCCCTAATGGCTCCGTTGATAGACGTGATCGCCGTCTGCCACCGGTGCTCAAAGACTCACTCACGATTGCCCCTCTATCTGGCCAGAGGTGTGACAGCGGACCTCGAGGTCCTCGCAATGGTCTGATCGGTGTCCGGAACACGCAACGATTGGGAGGGGGGATCAGGTTTTCATCCCCTGAGTCCCTCTTCCCCCCAAAAGTAGCAACAGCAGTACTAGTCCACAGGAAGATGTTTCAGAGTGGCACGCAGTCTCGAGTCTCCTCTCTCTCTCTCTCTCTCTCTCTCACACACACACACACACACACACGGTTCTTCTAATCTATGGCTGCAGGTCCTCTGAGATCTGTTTTTTTTTTTTCCTGTGAGGCTGCGATCCACCGCGCGGAGCTCCCGCACGCCATCTTCTCCACTCAGCGCTGAGACCTTAGGCTATGTAGGAGATGGGTATGCTATGTTTTTATTTATTTATTTATGTTTTTTATTGGATTGTTGCAGAGGAGGATGGGTGAATGTAGATGCAGGAGAAGGGACGGTTTTGTGATGAGATTCCCAAGGTCTGAACCCCTCAAATCTATCTCCGATTCTCTCGAGGTTCTGATTTTTGTTGGATTTTTTTAGAGGAGGATGGGAGAATGAAGATGAAAGTTAAGAATTCTTTCAGCTTCTAACTTTTATTTTTTTTTTTCAATATCTGGATTGCAGCATCATGAAGAGATTACATTAATTATGTGAAGTGGGGCTGGCGTGGGAGAGGCAATTTATCATCAGGCATCCACATTCCGTCGAGGCCGAGTCTGGATCTTCTCCGTCGATCCCCCCTCCACTGATGCCTGTCGCCACTCCCGAATCTTCTCCGCCGTCACCAGACACTTGGTGTCATTCAAAATATCTAATTTTTTCCCCTTGAAATTCATTTGGCTCTCTCTCTCTCTCATGGGGTTTTTGATTCTTTGTTTCTTTTTTTTCTTTTTTTTGTTGATTGATGCTCTGTTTCTTATTTTTGACCCCACTCTTCACCCATAAAGGAAGAAGGTGGTGGTGGTTGAGGAACCCGCTTTACCACTTGGTACTCCACTCTCTTTCTCTATGTGTGTGTGTTCTTTACAGTGCAATGTACTGAAAAAGTGATGCTTGAAGGATCCTTGGTGTAGTATACTGAAGAGAGATGTTTGAATGATTCCATTGTTACGTTCTACGGCCGGATTACTATGATGATTTGAGTGCTGTGTTTCTGATGATTTGTACTTCATTAATACTTCATCAATTTTTTAAAAAAAAATCATAAAAAATAATGTAATAGGTAAAAAGGGTACAAAAGTTTTGATTTTGTACAAAAAGGCTCTACCCGCCTATTGAATAGGCGGGTAGTAATTTTTTTAATTGTTTTATTTAAACCGCCTGTTGAATAGGTGGGTTGGTTTTCTTTATTTTTTAAACTGTAATTTTTGCTCTACCCGTCTTTTGACAAGCGGGTAGAAATTTTTTTTTGTTTTTTCATTTAATACGCCTGTTGAATAGGCGGATTGGCTTTGTTATTTTATTTTTTAATTTTTGATCGCCCATTGAATAGGCAGGTAGTTTTTTATTATTTAATTTTTTCGATCGTTGTTTAACGTATAGTTCCTAATAGACTGTTAGTACTTTTTCCAACAGCTATTTGCAGGATATATATCCCAACGAACGTCTAGCAATGGTTATTTACAATACACACAGACGGATAAAGGAAAAAAATTTTAAAAAAACAACTCACCAATTCAACAGGCGGTGAACAACATTTCTTTTAAAAAAAGTCAACCCGCCTATTCAACGGGTGGTTTAAATAAAAGAACAAAAAAAAAAATACCCGCCTCTCCAATAGGCATGTAAAGAAAAAATTACTCTTTAAAAAGAAAAGAAAACGAACCCGCCTATTCAACAGGTAGTTTAAATAAAATAAAAAAAATTACTACCCATCGATTCAATAGACGGGTAGTCTTTTTATACAAAATCAAAACTTTTGTACACTTTTTGCCTATTACATTATTTTTTATGATTTTTTTTAAAAATTGTTGTTTCTTCTCTCTTTAATTTTGTGTCTCAATGTTTTTGAAATAATTTTTGGCTTCTTGGTTTTTGCGATATTTGTCTATGTGCAAGGAGTGGCATGATGTTGTGTATGTGGTCCTCCAGCCCGGCGCACAACATAGCCGCATGTTGTCGGTTGGAGTATGATTCACTTTGGCTCGCCGGGGGATGGTTGTCGCCGTCGGAGGCGATAAAGGAGTTGTTTTTTATAACGGGCGATGCAATGACACTGTCGAGTATTTCGATGTCGTCTAACCTTTCGAAGCCTCGCAATATTGTTATTGCCGCTCACAAATATATTGTTATTTTCATAGGTTGGAGTTTATCTTATTTGTAGGGACCTGGTTCGGGATGAAACTGAAGACGGTGGATTATTATGTGATGACAGCCATTGGAGTGAGAAACATGATTAGACCAAGGATCGAAACTCGCCATTGGAGTGAGAAATGACCTGAATTTTAATAACCCGCCGGTAGAAAACCTTGCCACTAAACAGCCTGTTTGGTTCGCTGAAGTTCGAACGCTAGAATGCAATGTGGCCGCAACTGCTGCTGTTGGACCACGCAGCAAACAATCGCGTATTCCAACTACACGTTTTCGTCACTTTTAGATACAAATTGTGCTGGTCCAGGATTGATACTACTGCAATTTTGATTACCACAAAGCAACCCACATAAAATTAAAGATTACAGTAAAGATTATGGAATAGGTTTTCAAATCTAGCTTGGAAGGGACTGAATCAGACCGTTGTGCCGAGGGGCTGACTCGACTAATTCCATTGCCAAAGGAGTATTAGAGAAATCCAATAACAAAATTAGGCAATAGTTAAGCATAATGCAAGAACAAAGCTCAGTTGTTCGTGCAATCAAAACAAGACCACCAGATGTTCACAAGAAACAAAATCAATCGAGATTTAGGAACTGCTTTTGATGCATCCATATAAGTTCTGATTCTGATTCGTTACGCCAAATGCCCAACGCTTCCCTCTCTCTCATGCGGAGACAGTTCACTGGAGGCATGGTCGTGGTCGCTGTAGTGCCGACAGACATGGGTTTTGAGAGTTATATTAATCCACTCAGAATGTCAATGTCAAGAAGATGGGCAGTTAGGGGGAGGGGGTTTGATCGGCTCCCCCCTCTCCCCTTCTTCTCCGATGGATCACCATTTAGTTATGGAAAGGGTGATAGAACATAGATTTAAAAAAATATATGAATTATTGTTCACACCCTCAAAATATTATCAGTGCCCTTAATTTTTTTTGTCACTTTTAAAATATCACCACCTTCCTCAAAATATCGTTCTATTGTTTGATGACCCTAAAAGCTTTGGAATTCCTTGAAAATTGGTGGTGAAGATCATGATACCCTAGACAACACACCCACCAATTTTTACAAAATTCCAAAACTTCTAGGGTGGTCAAAATGATCGTAGCTTATTTTCTCATTCCGTAGCTCATAGGTCAAAATATATTTTATCACCCTTGAAATATTGTTCTCTCGCTCAAAAATATCATCACTTTTAAATTATTATTGCCACCTTTAAAATATTACCTCTTCCCTCAAAATTTTACCACGCCCTCAAAATATTTTTGTCGCCCTCAAAATCTTTTGCGTGCCGACAGGCACGGGCTTTACTAGTATAAAATAAGGGACAACGGTTGTGGGGGGGACAAATGAACTAAGACAAAGGAGCGACTGAGATTTATGTAGAGGAGAGGGATAAACTGGGAGACTCAATCACAGTCGTCCGTTTCTAGAAAAGGTATTATTGCGTGGAGACAAATATAGATATTATAATGGGGTTTAATATAAAAAATACAATTAAAGACCATACCTGTACCTGGGTTTCGAGGCACACCCTCAACGTACTCTCTCTCTCCTGATTTAATTTCTCTCTCTCTCTCTCTCTCTCTCTCTCTCTCTCTCTCTCTCTCTTGTTGTGCGCCACCCCTCTCCCCCCCCCTCTCTCTCTCTTGCTGTGCGCCACCCCTCTCCCCCCCCCTCTCTCTTTCTTTCTCTCTCTCTCTCTCTCTCTCTCTCTCTCTCTCTCTCTCTCTCTCTCTCTCTCTCTCTCTCTCTCTCTCCCGCCGGACGACGTGGGCGCCAGCGCCACCACCGACATCGAGTTGTTTGTCGCCGGAGACACGGGGCCGGAGAAGAGGCCGATCTCTCTCTCTCTCTCTCCTGTTGTGTGCCCCCCACCCCTCAATCCCGATCTATTTCTCTCTCTCCCGATTTCTCTCTCCCCTACTGTGCGCCCCCCCAATCCCGATCTCTCTCTCTCTCCCCTACTGTACGCCCTTCCTCAATCCCGATCTTTCTCTCTCTCTCTCTCTCTCTCTCTCTCTCTCTCTCCTACCGGATGACGTGGGCGCCAGCGCCACCACCGACATCGAGTCGTTCACCGCCGGAGACGCAGGGCCGGAGAAGAGGTCGATCTCTCTCTCTCTCTCTCTCTCTCTCCCCTGTTGTGCACCCCACCACCCCTCAATCCCGATCTCTCTCTCCCGATCTTTCTCCCCTGTTGTGCCCCCCCCCCCAATCCCGATCTCTCTCTCTCTCCTTTACTGTGCGCCCCCCCTTAATCCCGATCTCTCTCGCTCTCCCCTATTGTGCGCCCCCCTCCCCCTCAATCCTGATCTCTCTCTCTTGAACCCCCTCTCAGCCCCTTTTTTCTTCTCTCTCTCTCTCTCTCTCTCTCTCTCTCTCTCTCTCTCTCTCTCTCCCTCGGTTTCGCGGTCTGCACGGCGAGAGCCGCGGTCGGCGCGACGCGAAGAAGAGAAGCGGCCAGGAGAAAAGAGGAGCAGCGGTCGCGGTGGATCTCGATAGCACAGGTAGGCCCCTTCCCCCTCTGCTTTCCGGTGCCGACCGCCCTCCCTACTCCAATTATCGGCACATGCATCCCTGCTAGCCATCCCACAACCCCGGTGACGCTCGACTCACCGACCAATCAAACCCGATCGATCCCCGATCTCACAGCCATGAGCCATCCGATGCACACCCTAATCGCAGCCCTGTCCTCCCCATCGCCCTCTAATTCCTACACAGCCCGATCCCATCCTCCTGAAATTCCGTCCCCATTGCCCCCTAATTCCTGCCCCCTCTTATTCCTCTCTTTCTCTCTCTCTGCTCCCAAATCCCTTCCCCGATTCTGGATCCCATCCTCCCCAATTGCCTTCTTTTTCTGCAGCCTACTCCGGCTAGACGTTCACCGATCAGACCTTCTTCTTCTGCAGCGTACTCCGGCCACAATCGGATCGTGTGAAGGTGATCTAAGCCCTCCTTTCTGTTTTATGTTGTATATATCCGAATTAAAAATATCTCTCTCTCCCTCTCTCTCTCTCTCTCTCTCTCTCTCTCTTGCTCCAGATCGAGGAGGTGGAACGAGGCAGCGATCTGCAACATGTTCTCTCTCTGTCTCTCTCTCTCTCTCTCTCTCTCTCTCTCTCTCTCTCTCTCTCTCTCTCTCTCTCCCTCCTTAGAAGTTCTACTCATGTATCTCTTCAAATTTTTTTGTTATCTTAGGATTATTTTTTAATCGCATCCCCTCGAAGATATCCTTCATCCCAATATTTTTTAGTATCTTTGTTCACAGATCGCAGAAGGTTTCTTTATATCCCTAATCACAGATCGCAGAAGGTTTTTTTAGTATCTTTGTTCATAGATAGCAGAACGTTTTTTTAGTATCTTTGTATCTTTTTTTAGTATCTTTGTATCTTAGTATCTTTTTTTAGTATCTTTGTATCTTTAGTATCTTTGTTCACAGATCGCAGAAGGTTTTTTTAGTATCTTTGTTCACAGATCGGCTTTTATCAATTCCATTTCTTAATAATTCTAGAAAAGAAAACCTACTTATTTTAATTCATCCAATATCAAAAAAAAATTCTTTCAATAGAGTTCTGATTTTAGATTTCTTTTATATAAGTTTTTTCTGTTATAACCTTTTTCATTGGGCGTGTGTATGGAATCTCTGAGCTGTGAATTGCTAAGGTTTGTCTGTATATCCATATTAAACCATGATTCCTGGTGAAAATTTTATAGATTTTTTTTTTTTGGGTGCTTGAGATTTATTGTTTACTATGAGAGGGGATGTTGCAGTTCTTAATTTTGTTTAGGAGCCGTGAGATTTTTTTAATTTTTTTTTGATTGGTTCTGCCAACCCTGGTTGCCAACCTTAGCCCCTCCGACCACCTATGTAGGAGCCCCCTTCTCTCTCTCTCTCTCTCTCTCTCTCTCTCTCTCTCTCTCTCTCTCTAATAGTTTAGAAATTTTTTTCGTGTGTTACTGATTAGTTCAAGTTCTTTTTTTGTGTGTTGCAGAGTACATCGTCAGAATCTGGGTTTATGGCAAGAAGGAAGGAGGAGGAGGGTCGCGCTGGATGCCGCAGAAGCTTCGGTGGAAAGCGTCATCCGGTCCCATCATTAAATGACGGATCAAAGGAGTCAGGATACAGAGAGGATACTTCATCACATCTCCGGAGTGGGAGTTGCTCATTGGGTGCCTCCTCGGCCTCGACACCCGACTCAGTGTTGCGGCCTTCTATCCCGGGTTGAGAATTCGTTTTTTCGGCCCTTTACCCATTCCATTTCGTAATAATTCTAGAAAAGAAAGCCTACGTATTTTAATTCATCTGATATCAAAAAAAAAAATCTTTCAACAAGACTATGATTTTAGAGTTATTTTATATAAGTTTTTTTTGTTATAACCTTTTTCATTGGGGGTGTGAATGGAATATCTGAGCTGTGAATTGCTAAGGTTTGTCTGTATATCCATATTACACCATGATGCTTGCAAGTTGGTTGGTGAAAATTTCATAGATTATTATTATTTTTTTGGTGCATGAGATGGATTTGTTTATGGTGCAAGTATCTGCAGAGGTGAAGTTCAGTAACGGAGTCGTGACATGCCTAGAGTGTTTTTTTTTTCCCGATTGAAGTTCAAACGACCTGATTGATGTGTTTTTTTTTTCCCGATTGAGAATCGTGGTGATCGTCTTCATCTTCTTCTTTTTTTTTCTTTCTTTATCTCTTTGTTTTAGGTTTTAGTATTTAGTGATCATCTCTCTCTCTCTCTCTCTCTCGCTCTCTCTCTCTCACCGGGGGAGATGTGTCAGATCTGTGTCTAAAAGTTATATATATATATATATATATATATATATATATATATATATATATATATATATATATATATATATATATATATATATATATATATATATATTGTATCATTTGTTTGAGAAATTTCTAACATTCTGTGTTGTGTTACTTCAAAACCCAGTTGTGAAATTTCCAACATTCTGTGGCATTCTATCTCATCTGCATGCTAAGTTTTCTAAATTTTTAATTCAATTGTATAGATTCAATTATAGTGTTAGCATTATAATTTTTGCATTATCTTAGGATTCTTACTGTTCGTATCTCACCAGCTTTTGTAATGTGATTAATTTTGACATTTTATTCTCCTAAAAAGAATTTATCCTATAATTAAAAAAAATTCTTCGCCAACTTAGAGCTCTATTCAATACTTGAACACCTCTATTGACGGCCTTTGTAAGTTAGGTGATGTTGACAATGCAAAAAATATAATGATGAAATAGATAAAAATTCGTATGTTTTTTATCAAATTTCGATCAAATCCAATTTTAATGCAAGAAAAATGTTAGTTTATTAAGAAAAAAAAATAGAATTTAGGTAAAATGTAATTTTTTGGTTTATGTTCTAGGTTTTTACATAATTGAACAAAATCAAAATTATGCGGCAATGGCGACAACGACCTCATTGTTATCTGCATCCGTTTTTAGCGGGGATGGTCATCACCGTATGTGGCAACCTCCGCTGAAAAGATCCACCACAGATGAATGCCGGCACCGCTGACGCTTACATTTGTTATTTGCGATCATTTTTTATTGGGCATTTACCACATAATGTAGTACCATGACCGATTGTGAGATTCCCTTATACAAAATTCAAACACCTACAAAGAATTTTTCATGCTGATACGACCTTAACTCTCTCGGAGGGGGGGGGGGGGGGGGTCCATCAGACGATTGCACCTGATGTGGGCGTTTTCACCAAATGTGGGTGTCCCTACCAAATCTAGGCACCCTCGCCGAATGTGCGTGCCTTCACCAAATATGGATGCCTCCGTTGAATTTGGGCACCGAATATAGGCCTCTTCACCAAATGTGGACACTTTCGTCGAATTTGGGCACCCTCGCCGAATATGTGCGCCGACATGATATTCATTTTTTTTTATTTTGTCGTTCTTGAAATATTGTCATATCCCTCGAAATATTATCACATTTTTTAAATTATCATTGCCATCCTTAAAATATTATCCTCCCTTAAAATTTTGTCATGCCGTCAAAATTTTGTCACGCCTTCGCAGAATGTGCGTGCCAGCCATCCCACAAAAAGGGTTGGAAAAGAGAGAAGGGACCACCAACACTGAGATGGACATCACTAGTAGCTCTCCTGTTGAGATCACCCCCACCTCATCTCCTCAGGTAACACACACTCTAATTTGTGTGGTTCATTGTAATCCATACTCATCACAGTCCATACTCAACCATGGATCCAACAATACACAATATGTTATTAGTCATAAAATAAGGAAAAATAAATTTCATTTGTAGGTCTGTTATTTTTACGTTTTTTGAAATATGTCTGATGTGTTTACAGCCAGCCGTGACACACCCAGTTAATCTGAACTCCATGTCGGTCGACGACAAAGTGGTGCCCGTCGACACCCAAGGTCGACCCATCTCTGCAATAGTACCCCACCCAGGTTGGCCATAGTAGCTCATCTAACATCGCCTCCACGGTTAGTCTATTTAGAATTAATGACATTCTTAAGCCACATTTTAAGAATCATATGTATCGCCATTTGCACTTCAAATTATAATATTGTCATCAACAAATCAAATTACATTACTACCATCAACTGACATTATAAATTTTTATATTTCTCACTATGCATGTTGTGTGATTTATTTTAGAACCATTTAATACATAAATGAGAACAAAAAATCATATATATTTTGCTTTCTAAACATTTTAATATTACAATGAATGAATGGTGAATGTAAATAGGAAAAAAATGCATACGAATTCTCAACACCGGTATCCACAGACTGTTGTACGTAAGAATTTCAAGGAGACAATAATTTTTGATAATTTGAATAGGAAATGATGCATTTGAGTTGGTATAGCATATAATTTGAATAGGAAATTATGCATAAAGTTTCTAAAATTGGTAGTTTACTCAATATCGTTAGTTTGCATGGCAGTTGGGCTGAGTGGGGGTCGGCAGTCGTCAGGGTTCTGTTGCCACCCTCAAAATATTATTGCCACCGTCGAATTATTGGATCCCCTAATAATATTGTTATTGCTCTCAAAATGTTTTGTTGCAACCCTTGAAATATTATCCCCACTCTCAAAATAATATTGTTGCTCATGAATTATCATTGTCTCTCTCGAAATATTGCCGCCACCCTTTAAATATTATCACCGCCCTTAAAATGTTTCCGTCGTCCTCGAAATCTTTTTCGGCCCCTTGGGCACGGGGTTTTTACTAGTATATATATATAGGATAACGATCTAGTGAGATAACTCTTCTATGAGATAACTTTGAGAAACCTATCTAGAGGTTTTAGAATTTGATGAAAATTGGTGAGCATGTTCTCTATGGCAAGTTGATCATTCTCACAAAAATCATCAAATTCTAAAACCTCTAGATAGGCTTCTCAAAGTTATCTCCTATATATATATATATCTATATCTATATATATATATATATATATATATATATATATATATATATATATATATATATATATATAATATATATATATATATAATATATATATATATATATATATATATATATATATATATATATATATATATATATATATATATATATAGAGAGAGAGAGAGAGAGAGAGATATTAAAATGCGGCATGCGGTGTCGCACCGCAGCCGTCTGATGCATCGCTGCATGCATCGCATGCACCTCAGCGGTGCATCAGACGCCTGCGATGCGACGCCGCACGCACCGCACATCGAATCCTAACACACCTCTCTCTCTCTCTCTCTCTATATATATATATATATATATATATATATATATATATATATATATATATATATATATACTATACATATATATATATATATATATATATATATATATATATATATATATATATATATATATATATATATATATAGTATATATATATATATATATATATATATATAATATATATATATATATATATATATATATATATACTAGTAAAGCCCGTGCCTATCGGCATGCAAAAATTTTGAGGGCGTGATAAAATTTTTAGGAAGAGGCAATATTTTAAAGGTGGCAATAATAATTTAAAAGTGATGATATTTTTAATTGATGATATTTTTAAAGGAGGCAACTCGAATGCTGTGTGAGATGTCACCTTTAAAGAATATGATTGCATACACAACCGAAACAAATGGAATGTCTCCTTTAAAACAGCTAAACCAACGCTGGCGACAGCTCCGGTGGTGGTCTGTGGTCCCGCTCGGTCGCGGTCTATGGTCCCGCCTGGTGGCAGTTTCTTTCTTTGGCCAAGAGACCTTTCCCTGCTAACGCCGGCATGTGGTGCCTCCCGAAGGTTTGATTGTGACATCCCCTTTGAAGAACCAAAAAAAAAAACCTAAAACATATTTGTTGCAGACTGATGACATATCATATAATGATCTTAGTTGCTACTACTATATTGTGCATTTAATCTTACGTACCCCTTGTTTCGCTCAATCTTCCATCATCTGGGCAAACACAAAATAGAAACATGACTATCACACAGCCCCGACAACATGACTATCACACAGCCCCGACAAACAGCAGCTAAGATGTGGTTTGGCCATGGATATTAGGGAGGATGACTTAGTTCCGGCAAGGATGAATGGGGCAACATGACTATCACACTAAGATAGGGTTTGCCGTTTGGTGTAGGCAACATGATTATCACACTACCCACAGTTCCATTTGAATTTCAAGTAATCTAATACAAATGAAGAAAAAAAAAATCAATTACATATTCTAAAGATCTTCAATTACACCAACGACACTCTACACCAAAAAAGAAAAATAATAAAACACTAACAATTGCAAAACATTTCAAGCAATTACTCCGAGAATATATTTACCTCCAACAGATTGCTGACAGTGGCTTGCAAACACACAACAAAATTCCTATTAGCAGATGAAAGAGACAGACAATTGAAAGGCTAGGCATCACAAAATTTCATGGTTATCGAAAATGCCTCTGGTCTCCATTGATGGTTTTACCTAAGCAAAGATCATTGATTTGCTACACTTCCGTACGGCCAAGTAGTGATCTGCTGGAGAACACGACCCCTTCTTCAACCCGCCCTCCTTTATCCCCGCCGCTTCCTTATTGGATCGTTGTACAACCGATGAGGGTCCATCCATACGAACCTCAGAACCATCCTCAGCTTCACCATCCCCGTCACCGCTGCTTGCAGCTCCTGCCAACACGACCAAAGTAAAACCCATCATCCCATTTCTATACTCTTCAAACAATCAATCCAATCTGAAAATAAGGGGACCGAGAGACACCAAGGCTTGAACCTGGAGACGGACCTTTCCTTGCATACCTGATTGACATATCGGGAGGCATCGAGGCTTGAACATGGAGATGGACCTTTCCTTTCAATGAGTGGCGTGTCATGTGCTCGGTGGATATTTTCTGAAATCGATCCAGTGATGTCAAGAATCAGATAATTTTCTAACAAAAACTACAGACATGTAAAAAGAAATATATATTACTGCAATGTGAAAACAAAAAACTACAGTCTTAAATGTTTTTTTTTCAAATTTCATGATGTCTCAAGACATATGCGTTAGTATTGGGGTTTCAGGCATTCATACTTGGGTCATCTTTCCAGTTTCTTCAAGACTGAAAAAATAGTAAACAGCTTAGAGAGAGAGAGAGAGAGAGAGTGAGAGGAGGGGGGGTGGTGGTGGTGGTTCCAGCATGGTGGACGGAGGGACTGCGATAGTCAATCAGCTACTCTCTTCCTTTTCTTCAAATCAGAAAAAAAATCCAGCTTCAAAATTTAACAAATTGATACATATGAAAAACAAAAACATTTAAGGAACATTCATCAAAAAAGAAAAATGACAAAACAAATGCCAATGAATCAACCCCGACCCCGATCCCGCAGGCGGACGATCCCGACCCCGCCGGCCAATGGAAGAACCCTGCAACAAAAAAAAATGATGTCAAAAAACATACACACAGAGAGAGAGAGAGAGAGACAGAGAGAGAGAGAGAGAGAGACCCCAACCCGACGGCCCCGACCATCCCCCTGCACCGGTGACGATCAAGTCTCCAGCGATGTGCTCCCTCTGTGTCCCCACAGGCGACGACCCCGACCCCAACCGCGCCGGCGATGACCCTGATTGATACCCCCGTCATCCAGGATCTCATCGTCCCCCCGCACACCCACTTCCCTCCTCCACTAAGTCTCGTCCCCTTCATCCCTCTGCTCTGCGAAAACCTAAAAAAAAAAAATCAGAGATAGAGAGAGAGAGAGAGAGAGAGAGAAAAGAGAGCCTGAGGGGGTGTGGGTGTTGGTCCCAGCCACATCGCCTGAACCCTAGGCCACCGGAGAGAGAGAGAGAGAGAGAGAGAGAGAGAGAGAGAAAGAGAGAGAGAGAGAGAGAGAGAGAGAGAGAGGCCGGAGTTGAAGGAGGTGCAGTCGATCGGCAAGGTTGGATCAGCAGACGGTCGGCGAGATCGAACCAGATCAGTGAGATTTCGGGGCCGCCGGGAGGGAAGAAGGAGGGGGAGGATCTCATCGTCCCCCCGCACACCCACTTCCCCTCCTCCACTAAGTCTCGTCCCCTTCCTCCTCTGCTCTGCGAAAACCTAAAAAAAAAAAATCAGAGATAGAGAGAGAGAAAAGAGAGCCTAAGGAGGTGTGGGTGTTGGTCCCAGCCACATCGCATGAACCCTACACCACCGGAGAGAGAGAGAGAGAGAGAGAGAGAGAGAGAGAGGCCGGAGTTGAAGGAGGTGCAGTCGGTCGGCAAGGTCGGATCAGTAGATGGTCGGCGACATCGAACCAGATCGGTGAGATTTCGGGGCCGCCGGGAGGGAAGAAGGAGGGGGAAGAGAGCAATGGCCTGGCGGAGAGGGTAAGGGCAGGGGTCCGGGGGGCCGAGGGCTGTAGAAGGAGAGAGAGAGAGAGAGAGAGAGAGAGAGAGAGAGAGAGAGAGAGAGAGAGAGAGAGGCCGGGGGGGCTTAACTGAAAGAGAGAGAGAGAGAGAGAGAGAGAGAGAGAGAGAGAGAGAGAGAGAGAGAAAGAGAGAGAGGTGAGGGTGGTTGGGGGTGTAACTGAGGGAAGGGGGGTGTTTGCGCTTAACTGACGGAGAGAGAGAGAGAGATCGATCGTGCATTGAGGGGGAGCGTAACGGATGTGTGGGGGTGTGGGGGGAGAGAGAGAGAGAATTGGGGACGGCACCACTTGATCATTACGATCGATTGCTGTGATCATGCCATTCACGATGGAAATGTGATCGTGCATAACTATCAATGCTTAGAGATCTTGGCCATCAATTTTTCTAACCGCCTCTTATGTTTGTATCGAACGGCTCTCTTTATCCATTCATAGTGAAATATTATATATATATATATATATATATATATATATATATATATATATATATATATATATATATATATATATATATATATATATATATATATATATATATATATATATATATATATATATATATATATATATATATATATATATATATATATAGGGTAGCGATCCTGTGAGATATGAGATATATGAGATAACTTTGAATTTAGATGTTTTAGAATTTGCTGAAAATTGGTGGGCATGCTCTCTATGGCAAGTTGATCATCCTCACAAAAAATCATCAAATTCTAAAATCTCTAAGGGCATCAAATGTTAGAAGATTTATCGACCGTCCATTAAAATCAATAATTTGAATTGTGTATTTGATGCCTCTAGAGGTTTTAAAATTTGATGATTTTTTATGAGGATGATCAACTTGCCAGCACACCGTTATCTCTAGTGGCAGTCCCAACATAGGAGCAACTCAAATAGAGATATCACAATATTCATAAATCTGCCACTAAAGGTTCAATTTTTGCGCTTACAAATGACAAGCTTGGAGTTTGGGTTTTAGTTTAAAAACAAAGGACCATTTGTTTTTATTGTGGATGGTCCCAATTGAGCAACTCTCTGTGGGGAAGAAGCTGGCAAGTAGTAGGACAAGCAGGAAAGCAACAAAAAATTAATGTTGACCACCAAGGGAAAAAAAATCACATGCTCCGACATGGATTTTGTCGTGTCTGACACGTGTCATGTACAAAGCTGACATGCTTCGACACGCCACATAAAGCATGTTTTTTGGACACGGATTTTGATGGATCCTACACGTGTCGAAGAGTATTGGATGAGTATCGAATTTGGACACGGATGCGAAGGGGGATGAAGAGTGTTGGTGCTTCTTAGGTTGCTCCTAGGTTAAACAAGCTTAAACTGACTAATCGACACGGATTGGTTAATCTGTTTTTAAGTATCTTCCTAATTGAATTGATATCAATCTATATGAAACAAGAGAATGGTTATGGGGGGGATTTTGTATTACACGAATCCCTGATTTTATTAGGATACATTTGTTTAGGATAAATTACACTTTACCCCCTATATATTTATTTTGTTCGAAATCAGTCCCTATACTTTTAAATGCTAAGCACAATAATTTATTTTAGGTTTACTAAAATAGCTACCAAGAATTCTCTGGACCATAATACCTTTAGGTGCACAGCACCATGGGTAAAAACCCTTGGAACTCATTTCGATTGTGAGAGACTGTTTGAGAGTGCGACTGTGAAAGAGCCCTCCACCCATTTCGACAGGGCTGCAAGAGCGCCCGCCACTGATCATCATTTCGATGGTAGCGGTGGCAATGGACCCAAATTTTTGGCCTCGATTATATTATGTCGGGTCGGGCCTATTCAAAAATACGTATTTGCTAGGCCCAAATCTTGCCCATTGCCAGTCCTATTCGACGCCGATCGGAAGAGAGCCCTCCACCCATTTTTATTGCGATCGTGAGAGAATCCTTTGCCCATTTCAACGGCAGTTGCGAGATCACTCCACCCATTTCGACGTCGATCATGAGATTGAGTGCCCTCCACCCATTTCGACGAATCTCATATTCGAACGAAATCATGCCAGACAGTATAGTCACCCGTATCAGGTTCTACAGGTTTTGACGAAAAACATACGAAATCAAATAAAGTCTTGTAGTCCTTGAAAACTTGGAAAGTTGGCAGTCTCAAGTTCGAACGAAAAATGGACGAAATGGAACGAAATCGTTTGACAGTAGTCTGCCTCATTTTTACAATTATAGGGATAGAAGTATAATTTGACCACTTAAGTGTCACAGTGTGAAGCTTTCCGCACGTGACGGTGGTTATTTTGGTACAAAATTCTCAACAACCGTTTTAACAATATATATATATATATATATATATATATATATATATATATATATATATATATATATATATATATATATATATATATATATATATATATATATATATATATATATATATATATATATATATAAAGAGAGAGAGAGAGAGAGAGAATACGGGGTATGAGCTGACAGCCTATTTGGGCATTTGGGCTGTCAACTCACAGCCCTCCGATCGTGATCGACGACCGTCCGTTTAAAATAAAAATAAAAACACCAGAATCTCTCCCTCTTCCTCTCTCTCGCGAGCGGCAGCCCCGTCCCCGACCTCCCGCTCCAGCTGCCCCCTCCGACACCGGCACCGGATCCGGATGGGGGACGGCGCGCAGCCGCCGCGGTCGGAGGGGACCGGGGCCGGAGGGACGGCGCGCAGGGCCGGGGGACGACGCGCAGGGCCGGGGGACGTCGGAGGGGACCGGGGTCGGAGGGCGCGCAACCGCCGGGGTCGGAGGGAGCGCATCCGCCGGGGTCGGAGGGAGCGCATCTGCCGGGGTCGGAGGACGGCGCGCAGGGCCGGAGGACGTCGGAGGGGACCGGGGTCGGAGGGCGCGCAGGCGCCGGGGTCGGAGGGGACCGGGGTCGGAGGACGGCGCGCAGTCGCCGGAGGGACGGCGCGCATGTTAGAGAAATGTTTTAAAAACAAAACAATGAGTGCAGTGCAGTACAGCTGTTGTCCTTAAAGCACTTTTGCCCATTTGACCGTTGGGTATAGAGCAGATCCATCTTTTGACCGTTGGGTATAAGACCACCTTTTGCCCATTTGACCGTTGGCACCATCAAAGCCTTTGATGAGTATACGTTGGCCTCTCATCCAACGGTCACATGGGCTCAAACGGTAACCCATGCATCAAATGCCCAATGGCTTGATGGTCACTTATGGCTATCCAACGGCTTGATGGCCACTTATGGCTGCCCAACGGTAAAACCTTGGGAAAAGCCTATAAAAGCCACTTGAGACCAATGCTTTGACATAGAAAAATTATCATCTTCCACTCTAAAAACTCTGTGCAATTTCTTTCTCATATTTTGGTCAAGAAGAAGTGCTGCGGTTCTGCTTCTTCATTTTCGGAGGGATTTCTTCTATCGGTTTTCTTTAGTGTCGCTGGGTTCCTGTGAGTCAATCGAGGTTCGCAAAGCCTTCTTGGAGCCGTGCCGACGAGGAGGAGGTCGCCTGACCGGGGTCGTCGTATTTCCGAGAACCATTGCCACGAGACCCGCACGAGGGGGGGCAATAAGTTTCTTGGGACAACGCCTAGCGTGCTTCGACTATCAGGCCAGAATTTCTAACTTCATTTCTTTGCAATTATTTAATCCATGAAAAAGATTTGTATCTAATACAAAACCTAAATAGCGATAAATAATATTTAGAATTATATATATATACACATATATATATATATATATATATATATATATATATATATATATATATATATATATATATATATATATATATATATATCACTTTTAGAAAAGTTCGGCAAGGTGAATGACGGTTCCATAGAACTCGCTCTGCCTTGGCAAACCATTTCTAAAAGAATTTTGAGATTTGTCCTTGTTTGCTAAAATAACATTTGCTAATCAATTTTTAATCTTAAGAATTTGATTAATTCCTAAATTTGCTAGTATAGAACGGTTATATTTCCAACAATCCAAGAAACTTATTGCTATAATTTAATCGTTCCTAAGTATCCATATTAGTAAAAATGATTAATTATTATTTTCTTTGTAACGTGCTCACTAATCATCTGTTAGCCTACGTGATCATCTATTAGATATTATTCCGTGCTATCTATTAGTTGCTACTAGTTACTAGTTGCAAAATTATTTTTTTTACAAGGTTAATTAGAAGCATACATTTTAGAAAAGACTAAGAGTCATTATTTGGAATATTCCACTACCTACGGTGTCTAGAAAGGCTTGACAAACCGGCATTAAATTGCCCAAGGTAGCTTGGTATTTGAGCGAGCTTAGTGCTCCACCTCCTACCTGGAGCCCATCTGGCCGTTAGGATTTGGAAGTTTCATTTGGACTTCTAAAAGTCGAATCTATCTAAGTGTGCTTTAAATTTGACAAAAGTTATTTTTCAATCCTCAGATTTCAACTCCTTACTTTGGTCCAAAATGACCTCACCAAACCGTGAAACCCTTAGTGCTAAACCCGAGAAGTTTGACGGGTCTAACTTCAAGAGGTGGCAAAACCAGATGCGATTCTGGCTAACCACACTTGGGTTACTGTCAGCCATAGGTGAAACTGCACCAGGAGTATCCAATGGGTCTAGCCAAACACGTCGTACCCGAGCCTCCACTTCACAACCTGAACCTGAATCAACTTCTGGTATTCCGACTAGGACTCCAGAAGAAATCAACTACCATGGCCTTCATAGGATCCTAGGGGCCTTATCTGATAGACTATATGATATCTACTATACCATTCAAAACCCTAAGGACCTATGGGATACCCTAGAGCGTAAGTATGGCCTAGATGATGCTGGAGTAAAACGCTTCAAAGCGTCAGACTTCAACAGCTTCAAAATGGTTGACTCCAAACCCATGAATGATCAGATTCATGAGTTTGAGAACCTAGTCCAACATCTGAAGACTAATGGTTCCACCCTTGATGAAACTTTCCAAATAGCCTGTCTTATAGATAAACTCCCTGCTTCTTGGTCCGAGTTTTCTAAACACCTAAGTCATACCCAAGGTGACCTAACCCTAACTCAAGTTCTAAACTCTATTAGAATTGAGGAGCAACATAGGCTCAGGGAAAAGGGATCCTCCGAATCCAAACCTAAGGTCAACATCATAGAGAGTCAACCATCCAAGCCATTTCAAAAACCTAGACATAAGTTCCAAAAGAAACCCTTCCACCCTAAGCCTAAACCCTATACCAAGAAGCCCTACCATAGTAACCATAATTCAAACCATCCCAAGGACCAAAAGAAGGAAGGAGTACGTTGCTGCTATGTCTGCGATCGGACCAATCACATGGCCAACCAATGCTTCTACAAGAAGACAGCACCACCTACAAATCCAAGAAGAAATGGTCCAACGCCACCCGGCTCCCAAGTCAACATGGTGACCTCTGGAGCTGGCTCTTCTGGGATTGCTTTCAGGTCTGTTCTCTTCACCCCTGAAGTTAACATGACCTTTCAAGCATTTGATTGGTGGATTGACACAGGAGCTAACATTCATGTTTGCTCTGATCAATCTTTGTTTTCCACCTATCAGGTCTCAGGTGGAGGAGCTGTAAGCATGGGGAACAATGCTGAGGCTCGTGTGCTAGGGATAGGACGGATCGACCTGAAGCTGACGTCGGAGAAGACCCTGACCCTGCGCGGAGTCCACCACGTTCCGGAGATTAGAAGAAATCTTATAAGTGGGTCTTTGTTAGTTCAACATGGGTATAAGCTTGTATTCGAGTCCAATAAAGTTGTAATAACTAAGGGAACAAATTTTATTGGAAAAGGATTTCTATGTGATGGATTATTTAAATTAAATGTATTCAATCCTTCTTCTACTATCTTAAATGTTGAGTCTTCGGTTACTTGGCACCAAAGACTAGGTCATATAAATTATAATTCTATTAAGAAACTCATGACCCTCAACATCATTCCCAAATCCGATACTAGGAATCTCGACAAGTGCGAGATATGCGTAGAAGCGAAACAACCTAAGAAATCCTTTAAAACCATCGATCGAGACTCCCATATACTTGAATTAATTCACAGCGATGTCTGTGATTCTGGGAGAACCTCGAGAGGTGGCAACAGATATTTTGTAACGTTCATAGATGACGCTTCAAAATATTGCCACCTATACCTTATTAAGACTAAGGATGAAGTACTCAGTAAATTTAAAATTTACAGAGCTGAGGTTGAAAACCAATTAGACAAAACCATTAAGATCCTTAGGTCAGATCGAGGAGGGGAGTACACCTCAAATGAGTTAAGTGAGTACTGTGAAGACTATGGAAAACTCCATGAAGTCACAGCTCCTTACACTCCCCAATCCAACGGTGTAGCGGAGAGAAAAAATAGGACCCTAATGAACATGGTCAATTCCATGTTACTAAGCTCTGGAGCGCCAGAGAACTTGTGGGGGGAAGCCCTAATGACGGCCTGTTTTATCCTTAACCGCATTCCTTTCAAACACAATGACTTGACTCCATACGAAATATGGAAACATAGAAAACCTAACTTAGAATACCTAAAAGTGTGGGGGTGCCTAGCTAAGGTAAAAATCCCCGATAACAAAAGAAAGAAGATAGGACCTAAGACTGTAGATGCCATCTTTATTGGCTACGCTTCAGATAGTAACGCTAATCGTTTTTTAGTGTTTAACTCTGAAATAAGCGAAATAGCCAATAACACCATAATCGAAGCTAGAGATGCCTCATACTTCGAAAATATCTTCCCTTATAAGACTAGGATCAACACTAGGATTAATACTAGTAACCAGGCCTCCAGTTCTAATCAGGTTACTAATATCGAACCTGAAGTCCAATTAGAACCTGAAGACCAGACTGAACCGGTAACCCAAACCGAACCTAGGAAGAGTAAACGTGCCCGTGTAGAGAAAGTCTTTGATGACTTCTATGCACTTCTGGTGGAGAACTCTCCCTCCACCTATACAGATGCAATGAAGTCCATAGACTCACCCTTTTGAAAAGAAGCCATAGATAACGAGATCCAATCCATACTTCAAAACCATACCTGGGAACTCACCAATTTACCTCCTGGTTGTAAAACCATAGGATGTAAATGGGTGTTTAAGAAAAAGCTTAGACCCGACGGTACCATAGATAAATTTAAGGCACGACTTGTAGCCAAGGGCTTTACCCAAAAACCTGGAGTAGATTACTTTGATGTCTACTCACCTGTCGCTAGGATAACCACGATTAGGATCCTCATCGCCTTAGCTTCAATCTATAAGCTAGTCATACATCAAATGGATGTTAAGACTGCTTTCTTGAATGGCGACCTTAATGAGGAAATATACATGGACCAACCCGAGGGATTCACTGCACCTGGACAAGAGGGAAAGGTGTGTAAGTTAATTCGATCCCTCTATGGACTTAAACAAGCCCCAAAACAATGGCACAAGAAATTCGATGAAGTTATCTTATCCTATGGATTTGATATCAATTCAACGGATGAATGTGTATACCATAAAGTAGATGGTAATAATGTTGTCATCTTATGTTTGTATGTTGACGATATTTTAATATTCGATTCAAACATACAAATCATAAATGATATCAAACATTTTTTGTCTCAAAACTTCGACATGAAAGATCTAGGACAAGCCGACGTTATTTTGAA
This sequence comes from Chamaelirium japonicum, assembly GCA_947650365.1. Lineage (NCBI taxonomy): Eukaryota > Viridiplantae > Streptophyta > Magnoliopsida > Liliales > Melanthiaceae > Chamaelirium > Chamaelirium japonicum. The sequence goes on along the minus strand of OX393556.1, from coordinate 52,371,136 downwards.
CACTAAGATCATTAGAAAGGACAATGGTTTAGTGTTATCCCAATCCCACTATGTCGAGAAAATTCTTAGGAAATTTTACGATTCCGATTGCCAACCGGTATCTATACCATATGATCCAAATACCCATCTGACAAAGAATACTGGACTTCCTAGACTACAGAGCGAGTATGCTCAGATCATAGGATCGCTAGGTTTTCTAGCAAACTATACTCGACCCGATATCGCTTACGCGGTAAATAGACTTAGTCGTTATACGTCTAACCCGAATTTGTCCCATTGGAATGCGTTAGAAAGAATTTTTAGATACCTTAAGGGAACCATATCATACGGTCTCCACTATAGTGGATATCCAGCTGTATTAGAGGGATACTCTGATGCCAACTGGATTAGCGACTCGATAGATATTAAGTCAACAACCGGGTTTGTATTCTTACTAGGAGGTGGAGCCATATCTTGGAAATCCACCAAACAGACCGTTATAGCTAGGAGTACCATGGAATCGAAAATGATAGCGCTAGATACCACTAGCACAGAAGCAGAATGGCTTCGAGATCTCCTATATGAGATCCCATTGATAGAAAAGCCTTTACCGGCTATATCTATCCATTGTGATTGTCGATCAGCTATTGATAAATGTAATCAAGAGAATGCTGATGTAAAAATAAATCGACATATGAAAGTGAGACATAGATCTCTCAGATATAAAATGAAAAATCAAATAATTGCCCTAGACTTTGTTAGATCCGAAAAGAATTTAGCGGATCATCTAACTAAGGGTCTTTCTAGGACAGTGGTCTTAGAATCGTCGAGGGGGATGGGATTAAGCCCATAAGAAAAATCACCGCAGTGGGAACCCAACCTCACGGAGGTTCAATGGGTAGAAACAAACTGTAGTAGTGATTGAAAATGAGGAGCACTGAATAATGCTCCCGTCCCTATGACGTCAGTGCTTATTAAAAGCAAGGGGGTAGGATGAGTTTAAAACTCTTAATAAGTCCAAGACCCATGAGGCGGGGTGTCGCCTTGCTCACACCCTATTAGGACTTACCTATATGTATGTCGTTGTGAGGCCGCAACTCTGGGACCAGGGCTGCTCCTAGAAACATACACGAAAAGATATCTGCGCAAGGCCATTAATAGCGCAACCCGCTTAGAACCATCGAAAACTGTACTACGTGTACAAGCTGTAGAAACCCGATAAATGAGGCTGGTTCAAGGCGCAGTCCACCAAGTCCTCACGGATGTATACAATTGTACTAAGTGAAGGTTCAAACCAGAAGGTACCTACACCTACTGCGTAGTATAAGGAATCCAGCAAAAGTATTATTTATTTGAATTTAATTTTTTTTTAATATTTGATGTTTTTAAAACATGTGGGGGATTGTTAGAGAAATGTTTTAAAAACAAAACAATGAGTGCAGTGCAGTACAGCTGTTGTCCTTAAAGCACTTTTGCCCATTGATCGTTGGGTATAGAGCAGATCCATCTTTTGACCGTTGGGTATAAGACCACCTTTTGCCCATTTGACCGTTGGCACCATCAAAGCCTTTGATGGGTATACGTTGGCCTCTCATCCAACGGTCACATGGGATCAAACGGTAACCCATGCATCAAATGCCCAATGGCTTGATGGGTCACTTATGGCTAGTCGTCCAACGGCTTGATGGCCACTTATGGCTGACCAACGGTAAAACCTTGGGAAAAGCCTATAAAAGCCACTTGAGACCAATGCTTTGACATAGAAAAATTATCATCTTCCACTCTAAAAACTCTGTGCAATTTCTTTCTCATATTTTGGTCAAGAAGAAGTGCTGCGGTTCCGCTTCTTCATTTTCGGAGGGATTTCTTCTATCGGTTTTCTTTAGTGTCGCTGGGTTCCTGTGAGTCAATCGAGGTTCGCAAAGCCTTCTTGGAGTCGTGCCGACGAGAAGGAGGTCGCCTGACCGGGGTCGTCGTATCTCCGAGAACCATTGCCACGAGACCCGCACGAGGGGGGGCAATAAGTTTCTTGGGACAACGCCTAGCGTGCTTCGACTATCAGGCCAGAATTTCTAACTTCATTTCTTTGCAATTATTTAATCCATGAAAACAATTTGTATCTAATACAAAACCTAAATAGCGATATTTAATATTTAGAATTATATATATATACACATATATATATATCACTTTTAGAAAAGTTCGGCAAAGTGAATGACGGTTCCATAGAACCCGCTCTGCCTTGGCAAACCATTTCTAAAAGAATTTTGAGATTTGTCCTTGTTTGCTAAAATAACATTTGCTAATCAATTTTTAATCTTAAGAATTTGATTAATTCCTAAATTTGCTAGTATAGAACGATTATATTTCCAACAGCGCAGCCGCTGGAGGGACGACGCGCAGGGGCCGGGGGTCCGGGGTCGAAGGGGGCGCAGCTGCCGGGGTCGGAAGGGGCCGGGCCGGAGGCCCGCGCAGTTGCCGGCATCGGAGGGGACCGGGGTCGGAGGCGGGCGCAGCGCCGGAGGGGACCGGGGTCGAAGGGGAACGGGGGCGCAGAGGTTAGGGTCGGGTTTCTTCAGCGAAGGAGAGAGAGAGAGAGAGAGAGACACACACACAGAGAGAGAGAGAGAGAGAGAGAGAGTAGTGGTTTGGATTCTGGTGTTTTATTTTTCTTTTAAACGGACGGTCGTCGATCACGATCGGAGGGCTGTGAGTTGACAGCCCAAATGCCCAAATGGGCTGTAGCACATACCCCGTATTCTCATATATATATATATATATATATATATATATATATATATATATATATATATATATATATATATATATATATATATATATATATATATATATATGTATGTATATATATATATAGGGCTGGAATCCGTTGACAACCCGTTTCCTTGACAACCGTTGACAACCCATCATTTGAAGGGGCTAGAGATTTTAGAATTTGATGATTTTTGTGAGGATGTTATCTATAGCAATGAGATCATCCTTATAAAAAATCAGAAAAATCCAAAACCTCTAACCCCATCAAATGTCATCCCCAAATATAGATCATCCATTTTAACATTTAATTTGAAAATACATTTGATGGTGCTAGAAGTTTCAGAATTTACTGATTTTTTGTGAGGATGATCACTATGGCAAGTTGATCATCCTCACAAAAAATCAACAAATTCTGAAACTTCTAAGGATGGCAAATGTTAAAAGCTTTTATTAATCGTCTATTTGAACCGTTAATTTGAATAACACATTTGATTCCCTTATAAGTTTCAAAATTTGTTGATTTTTTGTAAGGATGATCAACTTGCCATATTGATCATCCTCACAAAAAATCAGCAAATTCGTAAATCTCTATCCACCGATTGAATCGAGTTGTAAGCGGGTTGTAAATTTACCTCCCATTTTGAGTTGTCAACGGATCCCAGCATAATTTAGAGATTTTTACCCAAATAACCACCAAATCTCGGCTATTATTGAGAACTAGTAAGAAACCCGGGCAATGCCTGAGTGACATCGCAACTGTTCGAAGAAGTGTGAAATCTGAAGTGAGTATGATTCACTTTTTAGAGAGAGAGAGATTAACATCAAATGACCATTAAATGCCATTAAATGAAAATTTATCATCTTTATGGTAGGTTTTTCAATGGATTTAAAAGAGAGCCGCATTCACATAAAGAAGAAAAATCTAGATCTTTAAAAGACGTCCATGTGTCACAACACCGGAGAGTGTTTCCATTTTAGTATATACTAGTAAGAAACCCAAGCAATGCCCGGATGAACTTGATGCATGCCATTTGGTACAAACGACATCCTAACTGTTCGAAAAAGTGTGAAATATAAAATGAGTGTGATTCACTTGTTAGAGAGAGATATATTAACATAAAATCCCATTGAATGAGTATTTATCATCTTTATGGTAGGTTTTAAATAGGATTTAAAAGTGAGCCGCGTTTACACAGAGAAGAAAGATTCTGGTTCTTTAAAAGACGTCCACGTGTCACAACACGGGAGAGAGGCTTCTGTTTCTGTGTGTCTGTGTGTGTGTGTGTGTGTGTGTGTGTGTGTGTGTGTGTGTGTATATATATATATATATAGAGAGAGAGAGAAATGCTAGAATGCGGCATGCGGTAAGTGCCGCACCTTATCGCAGCCGTCTGATGCACCGCTGCGTGCATGCGATGCACGCAGCGCGTGCATCAGACGGCTACGGTAAGGTGCCGCACGTACCGCATGCCGCAGCATAGCATGCCCCTATATATATATATATATATATATATATATATATATATATATATATATATATATATATATATATATATATATATATATATATATATATATATATATATATATATATATATATATATATATATATATATATATATGGGAATAAGGAACATGGTCCTCCCGACTATCCAACACGCTAGTCCTCCCATTAATTTGGGTGCCACATGGCACTTTTTAACCGGAGTTAGGGGTTGGTCAAGATGGGTATACCCCTCCTAACAATGATCATAAAAAAAATTTAAAAAAAAAAATGTCAAGTGGTATTTTTAAATTAACCATTGCAAGGGCTATTTGCCCGCTATAGTTTACCATTAAATTTGTTGACCGTTGATCGGGTTGTTTTAAGTTTTTTTATTAGATCTTGATCTAAGTAGAGTGGATTGAACATCCATAAAAAAAAATATGGCTAAAAAGTGTCATGTGACACCCAAATTGAAGGGAGGACTAGCGTGTTGGCTAGTCGGGAGGACCATGTTCCCTATTCCCATATATATATATATAGGGGTGGGATCCGTTGACAACCCAAAATGGGAGGTAAATTTACCTCCCACTTACAACTTGCCATAATCGGTGGATAGAGGTTTCCGAATTTGTTGATTTTTTGTGAGGATGATCAACATGGCAAGTTGATCATCCTCACAAAAAATCAGCAAATTCGGAAACTTATAAGGGCGTCAAATGTGTTATTCAAATTAACGGTTCAAATAGACGGTTTAGAAACGTTTGATTCAATCGGCGCCCTTAGAAGTTTCAGATTTTGTTGATTTTTTGTGAGGATGATCAACTTGCCATAGTGATCACCCTCAAAAAAAACCAACAAAATCTGAAACTTCTAAGGGCGCCGATTGAATCAAACGTTTCTAAACCGTCTATTTGAACCGTTAATTTGAATAACACATTTGACGCCCTTATAAGTTTCCGAATTTGCTGATTTTTTGTGAGGATGATCAACTTTCCATGTTGATCATCCTCACAAAAAATCAACAAATTCGGAAACCTCTATCCACCGATTGAATCAAGTTTAAAATGGGAGGTAAATTTACCTCCCATTTTGGGTTGTCAACGGATCCCAGTCCTATATATATAGGAAAATGCTAATGTGCGGCGGATTAACGTGAGGCTAACGTGTGGCCAAGTGAATGGCCGCACGTGTAGATTTTTTTAAATTTTTTTTTTTTTCGAGGATGATCACCTATCCCTTGATGAGCCACATGTCAAAAATCAACTCATTCTAAGACCTATAGGTGCTTCAAATGTGCTCGGCTTTTTTGACCGTTCATTTGAACGGTCAAAAATGCCGAGCACATTTGAAGCACCTACAAGTCTTCAAATGAGTTGATTTTTGGCATGTGGGTCATCAAGGGGTAGGTGATCACATTCGAAAAAAAAAATTAAAAAAAAAATGTACGCGTGGCCACCATTGTGGTGGCCGCACGTTAGCCGCATGATAATCCGCCGCACCATAGCATGACCCTATATATATATACTAGTAATGCCCGTGCCTTATGGCACGCAAAAGATTTCAAGGACGGCAAAAAAAATTTTGAGGGTGGGACAAAATTTTGAGGGAGGAGGCAATATTTTAAAGATGGCAATAACAATTTAAAAGTGATGATAATATTTTGAAGGAGGTGATAATATTTTGAGGACGACAACAATCTGTGCAAACGCCCACGTTTGACGGGGGAGCCTACATTCGACCTAGACGTCCATAATTGTTAAGGGCATGCTCACATGAGCAAGATGGATGATAGCCGAAATAAATACATCTTATTCCTTACCTTCAAACTAAAAAAATTGAAGAACAAAAAATTGGAGCGTCAAATCAGATTGGCATTTTTAAAATTCTGCCATCAAATTGTATTTGAAATCTTAGTATTTTTTTAGACGAATTAGCTTTTTGAATTCTGATCAAATGCCCAAGCATTTTGAAAATCTTGGCAATTTCAAAATGCCAATTTCGTTACATATCTTGATAATTTTGAAATCAGATTTTTGATTCAAAAAGCTAATTTTAAAATCCGATTCAAAATGTCAATACGTCGGGCCTAATCCAAATTCATTTTGCAAAAATCAATGCATCAAATTTTCCATCCTTAAAAGCTTTGAAAATCCGATAAGCATCAAATTTTTAAATGAATTTGCATTTTCAAATCTAATCCAATCCCCGAGCATTTTTTAAAATATGATTATAAAATCCAATTCTATTTTGCAAAATTGGATGCATCAAATTTTTAAATGAATTAGAATTTTTTGAAATCTGATTTTTAAATATTCTAGTAATCCAAGTGCAACACATATGCTTATCATATTTTAAAATCTAATTTTCAAATAAGAGAGATTTTAAAAAAAATCATCAAATTTAAAAAGAAAAATATGATTAAAGAATCTTATTTTGAAATCTGATGTCAGTACTTGAACCTAATCCAACTCTGTGTTGGATTTGGGTGAATACTCGAGCCTAATCCAACTTTGTGTTGGATTTGGGCCCATTTTGCAAAACAATCAGATCAAATTTTAAACCCCTTTTTTGAAAAAATGATCCGATAGGCATCAAATTTTAAAATCCGATAACCATCAGAGTCAGTGATTAGAAAAAAAAAATTGAAATTTTTTTGATGCTAGATGCCATGAAAGACCATATTGAGATGCCATGAAAAAACCTATTGAGAGATGTGTAGTTCCTCATCAACATTGATGGTCGTCATTCTCTCTCTCTCTCTCTCTCTCTCTCTCTCTCTCTCTCTCTCTCTCTCTCTCTCTCTCTCTCTCTCTCTCTCTCTCTCTCTCTCTCTCTCTCTCTCTCTCTCTCGACATTGATGATTTCGGAAAGATCAATCCAAGCTTTCACTCACAAACAGGGAATAAAAAAAATGATTTATTTTGTAAGAAAATCAATGAACAAACGAAAATCCACCACTATTCAGTTTACTTTCACCATGATTCCATTCTTCCCAATGCAACAAAATTATTAAACCCCATTACACAATAATTTATCTTTATTTCCAGCTTCTATGACAAATAAACATAGAAATATCTTTCAAAAAAATATATATAAAAAGAAGTAGTATGGTAAACTAATTACTACAGCCCCTTCTGTGTCTGCGGGTAAGACTCAAAGGACCCATTGCAAAATCATGCAGCCAGACGCATATATCTCACGAAGCTAAAGCCTTTAACAAATCATCACATTGAAGATCAAAAATAAAAAACTAATTCATTTAGCAACAACCTATTAAACATAGAAGAGTAATAGTTTAACTACACAATGAACCAGTGCCATCATAACCCATGTGCAACTGCAATGGATATTTGCGCCCAGGTGCGATTAAGTTTCCTGCACCTGGGTGCAAATATCAGTCGTCCAATGCTACCATCAAACGTCCCTATATCCCAAAGAAGACCTGAGCCGGATTGACTGCGATTCATCGGGGGTTTCCCATCGGTCGTACCTCGGGTCGTGATTGAATGCGATTCACTGAGGGGTGGGAGACGGAGGGGAAGGGAGTACAACCGGTGCTGAGTGCGATTTGCCGGTTGTCTTAACCTACCTGTCGAGGCCTCGCTGGAGGGAAACGAAGAGGATTTCCTTGCGGTTTGAGCCAAGTGCGATACATGATGGGGTGCATAGCAGTGGGTGGGGGCAGTGCAGATCGGAGAGATCAGAGGGAGAGAGAAAGAGAGAGTGAGTGAGGGGGCGTTGCAAGTCAAAGCCGCCACGGTCTTCTCCCGATCCGGGGGCTTCCTCTGAATTCCTGCCCTCCTCAGAGAGAGAGAACCTTCCGGCGAGATCGAAGCCACCTGCAACAACACAACCCACAACCCACATGCAAAAACGCAAATCACAACCCAAACCATTACTTTCACCATAGGAGAAATTCCGCGAGATTGAAGCCTTCAGCATCGCCTCACATCCAACAGTTCCGGTGAGGATGGCGGCTAAGACATTGTTCTTCTGCAGCTTGAAAGACGTGGCTACGACGCCGGCCTTGTGGATCAGCTTTGTCCAGGCCCCGAGGAAGAAGGCGAGGAGGGTGGCCGAGGCTGTGATCTCTTCGGGGGAGAGGAGCTCGGGAGTACCGCAGGGCTCGTCGGTTGGATCTGGCGAGATCTGAGATCAGATCTCGAGGTCTGGGCTTGATGTCGGATCAGAGGAGGGCGCGACTACGGATCTGAGATGAAGGTGCCGAAGATGAGATCAGATCGGAGACCGATCTGAGATCAAATCAGATCAAGGTCTGGAGCTGAGAGCTCGACGGAGATGCGACTGCGGATCTCGCTGGTTGCCGGAGATAAAGCTGCCGAATCTGCCCGGGAGAAGGAAAGAGAATAGCATCGGCATCCTTCCTCCTTTGCTCTGCGAAAAAAAAATAGATCAGAGAGAGAGAGCCTGAGGGCGTATGGGTGTTGGCCATAGCCGCCTGAACCCTAGCCCACCGAAGAGAGAGAGAGAGCCTGAGGGGGTATGGGTGTTGACCACAGTCGCCTGAACCGTAGCCCACCGAAGAGAGCGGGCGAGAGAGAGAGAGAGAGAGAGAGAGAGAGAGAGAGAGAGAGAGAGAGAGAGAGAGAGAGAGAGAGAGAGAGGAAGGAGGAGGAGCAAGGGGTTCGTGAGATTTGAGGCGAGGGAGGGGGGTCGCGATCGGTGGGGGGGGGGGGGGGGGAGGCAGAGGGTCACGACGATCGATCTGGGCACGGGGGTTGCAGAGATCGGAGGGTGGGGGTCGTAGAGAGAGTGAGAGAGAGAGTATCGCGTGAGATTGGGGGGATCGGGGCAGGGTTTAGTAGTTTCCATACAGAGAGAGAGAGAATCATGACCCTTCTTTGTATAACCGTGATTCCGTGATTTTTGTTGATTAAAAAAGAGGAAGGGGCACGCGCCATCAACGGGAAGGAGAGGATTGGGTGGTGGGATCGTATGGTTAAGAGTGGGTTAGAGAGCGATCATCACAACCGCTCTTTGTACCCCCCATAAAACTGTAGCTTATTATATAGATATATATATATACACACACACACACACACTAAAACAGAAGCCTCTCTCCCATGTTGTGACACATGGACGTCTTTTAAAGAACCAGAATCCTTCTTCTCTGTGTGAACGCGGCTCACTTTTAAATCCTCTTTAAAGCCTACCATAAAGATGATAAATACTCATTCAATGGGATTTTATGTTAATATATCTCTCTAACAAGTGAATCACACTCATTTTATATTTCACACTTTTTCGAACAGTTGTGATGTCGTCTGTGCCAAATGGCATGCATCAAGTTCATCCGGGCATTGCTCGGGTTTCTTACTAGTATATACTAAAATGGAAACTCCAGTGTTGTGACACATGGACGTCTTTTAAAGATCTAGAATTTTCTTCTTTATGTGAACACGGCTCTTTTTTAAATCCCTTTAAAAACCTACCATAAAGATGATAAATTTTCATTCAATGGCATTTAATGGTCATTTGATGTTAATCTCTCTATCTAAAAAGTGAATCACACTCACTTCAGATCAGTGTTCTAAAAAGCGGTCTAGGCGGCCGCCTAGGCGCTAGGCGGCCCCCCACCGCCTCGCCTAGGCCCTAGGCGCTCCAGAAAAGCGACCAAGCTCCCAGGCGGAGCTAGGCGGCCGCCTAGGCGGTCTAGGCAGGGCAAGGCGGCCGCCTAGGCGGTCTAGGCGGGCTGAGGCTGGCCAGGCAGGCTGAGGCTGACCAGGCGGGCCAGGCGGGTTGAGGCTGGCCAGGCGGACCAGGCGAGCTGAGGCTGGCCAGGCGGACCATGTTTGCTTTTGTTCTTGTTAATCACTCAATCTTGAATTATGGTTATATACTTGTTCTTTAAAATAATGGCTTGGGATAATCTTGAACTTATATTAATTTTTAAACATATATATATATATATATATATATATATATATATATATATATATATATATATATATATATATATATATATATATATATATATATATATATATATATATATATATATATATATTATATAATATCAAAATAATAATTAAAATAATTAAAAAAAGGCAAAACGCCTAGGCGCCGCCTAGGCCGCCTAGGAGCTAGGCAGCCCCCCACCGCCCGACTAGCGCCTAGCGCTTTTTAGAACCTTGCTTCAGATTTCACACTTCTTCGAATAGTTGCGATGTCACTCGGGCATTGTCCGGGTTTCTTGCTAGTTCTCAATAATAGCCGAGAGTTTGTGGTTATTTGGGTAAAAATCTCTAAATTATGCTTTAACCCCCCCTGAAGTGTAGCCCGAAATCAAATAACCCCCTCCCCCCCTATAGTTAATAAACTACCTTTTGCTCCCCTTCAATTCAGTTTCGATTAGATAGAAATTACCAAAAGAGAAAATTTAGTAGTCGCCAAAAGAGGGTATTTTGCTTACATTTTAAATTATAGGGATCAATTTAGAACAATAATTTATTTTCAGGGGAACTAAGTGATTTCAGGCTAAACTTTAGGGGGGTAAAGTGTAATTTACCCTAAACTTAAACCCAAATTACACGTTGTATTATGGAAAATTCGTTTGGGCCGATGCATCGGAAAATTAAAATAGTTAAGATAAACTCACCTTAAAAAATTTAAATAGTTAAAGACAAACTCGTCGTCGAGCATTATGAACAAGATTTATACCACACTTTCAATGTAGAACTTGAAATAAGAGGTTTAAACCATTTGTTGTTGTATGGGGTTTGTTGTGAAAATACAAACCGAACATCTTTTGGAGATCATGACAATTCGAAGGTGTTGTCATCCATTAGCCGTTGCCGATAGGGGTGGCAATGGGTCGGGTCGGGTTGAGACATAGGTATAAAGGCAAAACGCCCAACCCGTTTAATAAACGGGTCAAAAACTTAAACCCAAATCCGACCCGCCTAATAAACGGGTTGACCCGACCCGACCCGACCCGTTTAACTCATTTACTAAACAGGTCGGGTCGTGTCGGGTCGGGTTGGGTTAACAAAACCCAAGTAAACCTGCCGGGTTGGGTTAAGACTGGTCGGATTGGGCCGGGTCGGTTCAGGTTGGGTCGGTTCGGGTTGGCTCGGGTCGGGTTGACACGACCCAGTTGGTAAACGGGTTAATCGGGTTATAAGTACAAACCCAAACCCGACCCATTAAATAAACAGGTCAATCGGGTCGACCCGTTTATGATCCGAACCCATTTAGGCCAAACCCAAACCCGCTAACTTCGGGTCGGGTTCGGGTCAAGGATTGCCACTCCTAGTTGCCGAACATGTTTTTGTTTAGGGCATCTGAAGGACATTTACGGGTCTTTTGGCATCATTCCACGGATCATTCTGTTGTTCTTGTCTATACATTTTCTACGAAAAAAGCATAAGCAGACACAGCGGAACAATCTTGGGGAACGTCGGAACGATGCCAAAGACACCCAAACAGGCAAATGGCGAGCACCTATAGTAAGGCGCTTTTGTTTTTTCTGATCGATTACCCGAATGTCGTAGCATAATAAGCCCTTGTTTGATAACGCTGAAACGGGATCCGCAGACCCGTGTTTCAACATTTTATTATAATTAGTATGTTTGATAACGCTGAAGCGGTTTCGCTCGGACATGCTTTCCATCAAAATCATGAGAAATTGCATCGCAGCCAGAGGCTCGAATGCACTTTTCAGCAAAACCGCATGTTTCAACGAAACTGCCATCCGCGTTATGAAAGGAGGGGTAACCATCAATTCTAGTCCCGGGTTGGGGTGTAAAAGATTTGAGGGCTGATATTAGGTTGAAAACCAAATCTCTCTCTCTCTCTCTCTCTCTCTCTCTCTCTCTCTCTCTCTCTCTCTCTCTTACTTATTGGTAACATATTGTCCCCTCCGGCAATCTCACACTAGAAGTACTGACATTAGCAATAAATTTTTTTACAAATCTATTGTGAGATTGCCGGAGGGGACAATATGTTACCAATAAGTAAGAGAGAGAGAGAGAGAGAGAGAGAGAGAGAGAGAGAGAGAGAGAGAGAGAGAGAGGGATGTAAAAGATTTAAGGGCTGATATTAGGTTGAAAACCAAATCTCTCTCTCTCTCTCTCTCTCTCTCTCTCTTACTTATTGGTAACATATTGTCCCCTCCGGCAGTGAGCTGTATCTCACACTAGAAGTACTGACATTAGCAATAAAATTTTTTACAAATCTTAAAATTACTCTCTGGCTATCTGTGAGAGAGAGAGAGAGAGAGAGAGAGGGATGTAAAAGATTTGAGGGCTGATATTAGGTTGAAAACCAAATCTCTCTCTCTCTCTCTCTCTCTCTCTCTCTCTCTCTCTCTCTCTCTCTCTCTCTCTCTCTCTCTCTCTCTCTCTCTCTCTCTCTGGAGTTAGCTATGGAGCACAACCGTGCATGTATCTCTTTGCTTTACTTATTGGTAACATATTTTCCCCTCCGGCAATGAGTTGTATCTCACACTAGAAGCACCGACAATAGCAATAAAATTTTTACAAAATCTTAAAATTACTCTCTGGCTCTCTGAGTACCCAAAATTACACTCTAGAGATTCAAATTTCACCTATTACCCATTTGGCACAAGGGTAGTTTGGACTTTTCCCCCACCACGTTCGTGAATTTAGGTCAGCACTAACAAATGAGGCCAGTCTAAATACCGAAAATACATCGTAGGCACGTGTGATTAGGCAAAACTTAGGGGAGGTCAGGGTAATTTACCCTAAATATAAAGAACAAATAGATCTTAAGAATCTGCCTTGAATGATACAGGAAAGTTCAAGGCAAATGCATTTCCACACAAACAGTACAAGTTCATACAATCAACACAAGAAGTTTTGGAACAAGTAATCTAAACTTGCCCTCACACTCGAGTTTTATGGCCGAACGACTGTTTTGGATTTGTTGCAGTTGTACAAGAACATTGGCGATTTAACGAACTCACCCATGATGAGATAAGTCGTGGAAATCGCATATTTAGGAACGAGTCTACGAGAAAAAAAAAACGATTGCCACTATAAACCGAGTGTTCAGAACTATTATTCGAGTCAAGTAGGGACCAAAAATAACCTGAATGACAACGGGTCTGAGCCTTTGTCCAATCCACCAGCCATGCTATAGAGGAGTCGCAAAGCCTGCGAGGTAACCAACATCGACGACGAAATTAATTCAACTTCCAATCATTAATTGAAAATCGAAAACCAACTGCGATGACAAATTGTTAATGCCAATGTGATGGTTTGGAATTCATGCCCCCATTTGCTCAACAAAAAATAATCATCAGAGCACTTGGAAAATTAATGATAGGATGTTGAATTAGTTTCATCGTTGATATTGGTAAGCTTGTAGGCTTTGCGACTCCTCTAAAGCATGGCTGGTGGGGCAGGACAAAGGCTCAGACCCGTTGTCATTCAGGTTATTTCTAGTTCCTACTTGACTTGAAGAACAACTTCTGAACACTCAATTGCCACTGTAAATTGAGTGTTTAGAAGCTGTTATTCGAGTTAAGTAGGAACCAAATATAACCTGAGTGACAACGGGGCTGTTTCTTTGTCCAGCCCACCAGCCATGCTATAGAGGAGCCTGCAAGCTTACCAACATCAATGATGCAATTAATTCTACATCCAATCATTAATTGAAAATAAAAAAACCAATAGGATGACAAGTAACTGGGGAGACAAATTGCTATTGCCAATGTGGTTGTTTGAAATTCATGCCCCCATTTTGCTCAACAAAAAATAAGTTTTAGAAAACTTTGACAAAGCATGCAATGCAGGTAAACTATTGTTCTAATTATTTTTTTTTGCCAAATAATGGAAAATCGGGTACACTAAAAAAAGAAAAAATATCACTCTTTGTTCTTGAATGAATAACAATTGTTCCGCCACGCATCCCCAAGAGTTGACAGATGATTAATGCCAGTACTATAGACCACTAACTAGTCTTGAAACATGCAAGATGGGAAGTACCCCCACGAGCTGCAGTAATTTGAAGGACCAATAAGGTGCTCTTGAAAGGTGGGCCCCTGATGGGAAACATGATCAGTGTGTAGATGTTTTCGAGGCAGATCAACCTTTGCACGACTTTGAGACATGGGCTCAGTCGAGACGCCATGGCACATCTCAAACGGGGCCCGTTTTGCATTTATCATTTACTTTCCTAATTATTAGTTTGTTTTCAGATTTAATTTAGAGTTTATTTTCAGAAGCCTACATGTTTTCTCTTATTTGTGGTTTTTAGCAATATTGTCAGAACCGAACCGGAGGACGAATCGGTTTGTGTACCGGTCCGGTTCGGCCGGCTAGTCCGGTTCACCGGCCCAACAAACACAGTCAAACCCAGAGAGAGATAGAGAGAGAGAGAGAGAGGAGCATTTGTGCACCAAAAAAAAAAATGGTTCGTTTATACCTAAAACCGCCCGGCCCGACGGTTCAAAACCGGTTCATTTTCCAACACCGGTTCATATCGCATACGGATCGGTTTCCCTACCGGTTCGCCGGTTCCCGGACCGGCCGGTCCGGTCCGGTTTTAATAACATTGGTTTTTAGTCCCATATCGGTTAGGGATAAGTTGTGTGGTGAAATGGTGGGTTATTTGAAGGCCACCATGGCTCTCTTTATTATCAAATAAAAAAGTAAAATAAAGTTGAATTGTTTGCTTTGATGATGGCTGCGATGTCGTCTTCCCCAAAGCTGCGAGTCGTAAGGTTACCCAGTGCGAAGCCGGAGGGTTTGTGCGAGCCCTGGTACAATCTCTCTCTCTCTCTCTCTCTCTCTCTCTGAAACCTACCACCATCGATACCTTTCCTAAATCTCTCTAAGCAATCTCATCGAGCCTATTCCCGCATCAAATCCTAATATGAGCAAAAACAACTCTAAAATCCAACAAAACCCTAATTTGTCATCATCAAAACCATCCCAAAAATATTATCATACCATTCCCACAACTTTTCCACACAATATATCGACTTTCCCTCTCCAGAGTTAACTCAAACGGTCCAAAAATCTGCACAGGGCAGCAAGCTGTCCCAATCAGGTTTTGATATATCAAGCCTTGTCTGATTAACTTAAACCATAGCTGATTGAAAGCTCTATTAATCTTATATATTTCTACACCAAAAAACTACAATTCTTATCTGGAATTTAACCCCAATTTGATCCAAACTAAGATCTGGTCTGAAGACTTGGAACAAACTAGATTTTAAAACTTATATTCGAAACCCTAATTCGAGAACCATTTATCGGAATCGAGCAATCTTGGGATTGTTTCAAAGCCCGATCATCTTATTATAACCACACAGCCACCCAACCATCCAATAATATAAGAATTACCATTATACCCCTCCACCTAGAGCTATTTTTTTTTTTTTGAGAAATGCTATTCAGCCCGAAGGTTTTCCTGATTCTGCTCAGCCAAATTGACGTGGCAACGTATGACTGATGGTGTTAGTGAGATTCAACCACCACACGTACACTGCCACGTCAATCGGGCTGTGCAAAATCGGGAAAACCTTCGGAATGAAAAGCATCTCTTTTTTTTATGGCGGGATCCCTTGGTCGTCCTGCATCAGCCCCTCATTGACTTCAATGAAAGAATCATATGCCTCAGATTTGAAATTTTGTCTACCCAAGAACTATAAATAACTCCTTTATAGTAGCTTCACTAACGACCACATCACGCAGAATCGAGAAAACTCACCGAGATGCCTTATGGGATCCTCTTGTATTAGTGAAATTACATGGTTTTTCATTAATCTTTCATGCTGCATGTGTAGTGGATATAGAACTCCATCATTGCAACTTCTGTAATAAATTGTGAACAAAAGGAGCTTGCCCACACTCCTTTCTTTCTCAATCTTTATAAAAAAAGTCAAACAACAAATGAGCAAAAGAGAATGACTCAAATTAAATCTACCTCATCTCTATGGAGATCCACAACAATATCTTCACTTGGAGAAAAGCTTCTTTATGATGTAATTCTACACAACCCTCAAGAAGGAATTTTATCTACATTATTTAGGAAAACCATGTCTTTGAAGAATCTATAAGTCGCTTGTAGCAACCCTTACTCTCCAACAAACTGGAGATTGTTACAAATTGCAAATTGAATAATTACTTCATTATCACTATGTCCATCTTTCACTAGCTTGAAGGAACTTCAAGATTTAACATACGGTTTCTGCTCACATGATCACATCAAGTTATGAAGTCTCACCCCAAGTTGGAATAAACATTTCAAAATTGGTCTCGAAATTCTTAAATGGGATGAAATCATGAAACCTTTAAAAACTGGCTTGCAACTTCTGGAATTAGTTGAAACCTTAAAAAAACAATAAATGAAAAAAGCTTCCAACACTTCCTAAAGAGGCTGAAACTTATCCAAACCTGATATTTAACCAACTTCAGATTCGGAGATTTGCCTCAATTGACTGTTGAAAGTATCCATTAGGTCGAAATAAAACATTTCGGCCGAAAATTTAAACCATGGGGAGCTGATTAAAACAATCTTTATGTCTACCAATTGAACACATGGCCCAAAGGAACAAACCTACTTGATTCAAAATAATGCAGGGAACTTCAATAGCACTTAGAACAAGTTTCTGCATTGATTTGAATCAAAATTTCCAATGTGTGAACCTAACCCTGGAGCTTTTGTCGAAGTCCCGTATATATATTTCAAACAAAAGAAGAACAACATGAGTTGAAAAATATGTCATGAGCATAAAACAACTATCAAGGACTGATTTTGACAATAGTACTTGACCAGTAACTAGTGCCATTATCATAGATCATAAACTTGTCTTGACTCTTGAACCATGCAAGATCCCCATAAGATGCAATGACTTGAAGGACCAGCAGGATGCTCCTGGAGGACAGAGCCATTGTAGACTTCAATGAAGCATCTTGTGAATTACGGTTTGAAATTTTGCTCCCCAAGAACTAGGGATTCCCAATCTTTAGTAGATTTACCAACAATCACATCATGTAGAAGTGGAGAAAACTTACTCGATGCCTAGTGAGCCGTCTTGTATATCCACAATGAGATCACGGGGGTTTTCCTGAAGATTTTCAGAAACCTCATGCATAAATGGATATAAAATTCCACTCTAATTGATGATATTTTTGAATGACATTGTAAACAAGAGGATCTTGCTCACACTCCTTATCTCCCTCTTAATCATGAAAAATCACTAAAATCAATAAAAAAAAAATGGAATACAGATACTCAGAGTACATCTTATCTCAGGGAACCCACAATGATATCTTGACTTGAAAATGTAGGATTTTCTAGTGTAGTCGGTTTTCAGCAAGGAGGAAAAGACCGTCATCCATCATGTGCATCACAAGGAGGTCTGCCCCTCGTATTTGAAGTCTCTCCACTTGAGGACTCCAATCCAATTGTATCTGGTTTAGAGTTCAGATTTTGATTTGTTAGGAGTTATGTTCAGGACTCCAACGGCATGTTACATTGGACTCAAAGTCCTAGTTTGAGTAAACTTGTATCAGTAGGGTCCTATTTGAGTAAAGAAGTGTCTAAAAGAGAACTAGGTTAGTAGCAAGCTTCGAAATTTCCATTTCGGTCAATATTTTGACCCCTCTGGATATGGAAATATTTCGACAGTGTGGAAATATTGTGATTTTATAGAAATGGTGAAAATATTGATTTTTTAATAGAATTTTTCAGTGAATCTCTGCATAGTCATAAACCAAGTATATATACACAATTTGGAACACTCAGATAATAATTATACCCAATCTACAGGTGTAAATCATCACAAAGCATGTATTCTATATTTGAGTCTGTGAGTCTTGTGCAGTCTTGTTTGGTCCTGTTTTGATCTATGTTTTTAAAATATCTTTTAATCTTTTTGTGGATAAAAATATTTTCAAAATAAAGATTAGTTGATTGTTAAAATAATGCTTCAAACGATTTTGAAAACGGACTTAAAACAAGAAAGTTGTGCAAGTTTGAAATCGTGCAAAAATTATGCTGAAATGCAAAACACTGTTTTTTTACTAAGTCTGAAAAAATGAGTTTTTATAAAGAAAAGTTTTTATACATTCAAAATTTTCTTTGACGGACCATGGTTTTCTAGATGTACTTGTAGTTCTACATCTTGTGGAATTTTTTGAGCTAAAAATGAGTTGATTTAACCACGTTTCTCAACATACAAATTTTATGAAAAACCGAAAAAACTGTTTTCTCCTACTAAAACTGAAAACCTACTTTTTGATTCACTTGGTTTTTTATTTTTTTGATATTTTTATTGAAATCAAATGGGGGGGTATTTGTTATTATATGTAAATAAGCTGCTGAGAACGAAACCCCCAGTCCCTTTTATAACCAGTCAGTCCCAACATTTCGGTGTCAAAATCCAGTAATTTCCCGAAATGTCTCGAAATTTCCCAAAATGTCTCGAAATTTCCACGAAATATCGCGATATTTCGTGCCAACAAATATATCACGCGAAATATCGCGATATATCGCGATATTATCGTGATTCCTATTTCGTTCGATATCACAATATGAATTTCGTGCCGAGGTTTGTGAAAACCGAAATATTTCGCGATATTTCGCGAAATATGTCGAGATTTTGTACCTTGGTTAGTAGTATATTGGTTGTACTAGTTTAGTAGTATATTAGGTTAAGGAAGTCTGAAGTTAATTAGAATTGGGTTTGGCGTTGCTTATGGGAGTATATATACACATAAAAGAGGACTTCCAATTATCATTTTTTTAATTATTTATGAATAATATTCCAGAGTTTTCTCCTATTTTTCAGAGAATGTTCAAGCATTATTCTTAATTCCTTGGGTGATGCATAATACATTCCTTGGCGATGCCGCAGAAACAATAAGGTGCCAACTCCTTAATTCTTTGCTAAGTGTGAGTGATGCTTCTAGTAGCTATCCCTTACTTTTTATCATTTGTAAGTGTTGCTTATCAGAATTTTTTGCTAGTTAGTTTCAATTTCTGCATCATAGCTGAATCTTATAATTGTTTGCCTACATTACTAAATAGATTCATCTAGAAGCCTATATCGATTAGAAGCATCACCTATCACTTTCTAGATCCAATATTTTTTGCATTAGAAATCACTTCCAACGAGCTCATTTTTTTAGGATTTACCCCCATGAATTCTTAGTCTCACAAAGTCCTTTCAAAACCATGCTCCTTTTGATATTTTCCTTGTACACAACTTATCAGGGGCCCTAAATTATTTTTGTAGTGCAATTTCCAATCAAACTCAGATTTGATAGCACTGGAAATATAATAGAATGATTCCCCAAGTTGCATCCAAACCCATATCTACCAAGCCAGTTCTCTCTTCTATCAATTTGGTATCAGAGTTTCTTTTCTTCAATTATCCTACATCATTCTCACAATGTAGTTCTACACGCACATCAAGAGAAGATTTCACATACAATATTTAGAAGAAAAAAAAAACACGTTTTGAGGATGAATATTTATCTAGGAAGCACGGATACTCTTACAGGCATGAAGTACCGGATACGTATCGGCCCATATAGCATTTTCCGTAGCCAAGGAACAAAAATTCGATATATTTCACGAAATATCGCGTAATATATAGGAAAAATGAAAACCCGATACGAAATACCACCTGCAATCTCGAGCAGAACTGGAAATGTCAAAATATCGAGCTGTTTTGCGAAATATCGCGATATTTCCACGAAATATTTCCATCTCCACGAAATATCGCGAGATTTTGTCGAAATTTTGCGAAAATTTTGAAAAATTTCGCGAAATTTATCTAAAATTCTGTGACTGACTGGTTATAAAAGGAGACTGGGGGGCCTGGTTCTCAGCAGCTTATTTAAAGTTATTATATGTAAATAAGCAAATACCCCCCCATTTGATTTCAATAAAAATATCAAAAAAATCAAAAAACAAAGGAATCAAAAAAGTAAACTTTCAGTTTTAGTAGGAGAAAACAGTTTTTATGGATTTTTATAAATCCTACATGGTGAGAAAAGTGATTAAATCAACTCCTTTTTAGCTCAAAAAATTCCACAAGATGTAGAAGTACGAGCGCATATAGAAAACCATGGTCCTTCTTAGGAAATTTTGAATGTATAAAACCTTTTCTATATAAAAACTCTTTTTTTTTCAGACTTGGTAAAAAAACAGTGTTTCACATTTCAGCATAATTTTTGTACAATTTCAAATTTTCATAACTTTCTTGTTTTAAGTCTGCTTTCAAAATCGTTTGAAACATTATTTTTACAATCAACTAATCTTTATTTCGAAAATATTTTTATCCAAAAAAAAGATTAAAAATATTTGAAAAATATATATCAAAACCGAACCAAATAAGATTGCACAAGACTCACAGACTCAATACATTGAATACATGTTATGTGAAGCTCTACACCCGTAGATAGGGTACAAATATTATTTTAGTGTTCCAAAGTGTGTATCTATACTTGGTTTATGACTATCCAGAGTTTCACTAAAAAATTCCATCAAAAAATCAATATTTTCACCATTTCTACAAAATTGCAATATTTCCACACTGTCGAAATATTTCCATATCCAGAAGGTCGAAATTTCCACCGAAATGGAGATTTCGAACCTTATCCGTAGCTTACTACTTACTAGTTTGCTTATCCCTGATACTCCTGAGGTACATGAGTTGAATAAGTTCCAGTTTAAACATCAAATATTTTAATTGGTCACAGTTTCATAATAGGCCTATGCACCACCTCCCTCCTCTCTAGGTCGTATTGCCTTAGCATGATTCCCTAGTCCTTAAGATAAACACTTTCTTTTTAGTGTTGGATTCAGGGAATATCTTTAGTGTGATTTGTCACTTGTTGGTAGGATTGCATCACCACCTGTCTCGGCTAAATTAGGTTTGTGACAGGTGCAAATTTGAAGAACTCGAATCGAGTTCACATGCAAAGGAAGTAAATAATATAGTCTGCATAATTGCACAGCAAAAAGGAGAAAAAGGATGTATGATATCATGGGCATCACAAGGGGGTACGATTACTTATCATTGAGTTAAAATAGAGCATCTCTTCTTTAGTACTTGTAATTCTGTTTGATTCCAGATTTAGGTGTTCAGGACTTCTGAATGGACTAGGAGTCCAATTTGAATTTCAATTGGACTCGAAGTCCTAGTATGGTGTGTTTCTTATTTTATTAGATTTCCCGGCCTATTTTTCAAGCCATTTTTAGTGTGGTTTTTAGGAGCCTTATTATGTCATGAAAGTGTCTAAATCATTCCTAACTTAATAGTATATTGGGTTAGGGAGACTGAATTCACTTGGTTACTATAGTAATTCAAGTGAAAAGCCTAGTGTAGTAAAACTGGTGGGAAATGATATCTTGAGTTGTTCTCTTATTTGGTCCATATCTTCGACGCAATTGCGATAGTGAGATGCCTCAGTTCCATGCCTAGGAAATATTAAGGTGTGATGCCATAGCAAGAAGTGGCTTTTCTAGTGCTTATTTTTTGTAGTTCTCTTTATAATTATTGTTCTTTCTAAACTTCTACATCCATACTTTTAATTCTTGCATCTAAGGTAGCTCATATTTGTGGATCTTATCTTCTTGAATCATCTTTATGAATTCTTTCATAAATCCTCAATAATTGCAATAACTGTTAGATTCTCATCCCCCTTAATACTACACTTCATTTAGTTTACTTTTTGACCATCTTAGAGAATTTTCTATTATAATTTCAGATATGATATGGCCTCTTTAATTTTGAAACTTATCCAATTTTCACCCAAAATACCAAAGTCCCTCCCCTTCCTGCACCATTGCTTTTACGTACCGATAAATGCACTCTACTTACCACTTTCAGATTACAACTACAATTCTTGCTCTTAGACTAAACATTTACATATAATTTTACGTTCATTTACCATCAACGAAACTTGGTTACACCAATCATGTCAAAAAGTAAATTCTTTAAAAAAATCCATTAAAAACTACTAGAAGAGCCGCAAGGAGGTATTTGAGGAGAAAATCAAAGATTGCAAGGAATTGAATGAACCTTTTGTGATTTTAGGTCATGCAATTTAGTATTTCATTGTCCTAATTCATGCATGAATTTAATGTAAATTTCAAAATCCAAGCAGAAATTGTAAACCCTCTGCGAAAAATTCCTAAATTAGAATGAATTTTCCTTGCGGAAATCTTCAATTGCTTCTATCTAAGAATATGTCGCACTCTACTTGGTGCACTTCGATATGGGACCATGAGTTCGTGCTTAATCAAGGATGTACGCACCATTTTGCACCCTTTTTCTCCAATGAAGATTGGTTAGACCTATCATGCGGAAAAGGCCTTATATAATATGACGTCCATAAAATGACTAGTAGATTGATCAAAAAAGATTGCAAGGAGGTGAGTGACATATACTTGAAGGCCTTATTCATGCAAATCACACCTTAGTGCATCTTGTGCACAAGTACATGTGTTGCCAAATTCCAAAACTGCGTCTATGAACAAAACTCTCGGGATGAAACGATTTAAAATCTGGGGATGGCTATATACAGAACAGTTTTTTCACGAGTCACATACTCAATATATCTAAAATAATCCTATGTAGAGGCAGCCTGTAAGTCACACACTCAATATATCTAAAATAATCCTATATTCATTGGGCAGCCTGTAAGTCACACACTCAATATATCTAAAATAATCCTATGGGACAACCCAATAAACCCATATTTTACCTAAGAAAGCCTTGAGATGGGGACATTCAAACTATCCCAATTTTGTCCTTCCCTTCTTCCTTCTACCTCCTCTTCTGCCACATTGTCAACCTGTGCTTGTCGTCAACTGATGCCACCTTCCTTGTCCCTCCTCCTCCTCCCTTCTCCTGAAACAATGACTCAGTCATTGCAAGCCGAGCCTCTATACATCTCTCATTCGGCCATTGGAGGCTGAGTGATCCTACAAACCATTCATCCATTGGAGACCGAGTGTTCGATGTTGGTCGAGTGCACTGTATTCAGCCATTGGAGGTCGAGTACCTTTACATCGCATTTGATCATTGGAGTCCAAGTGCTCCTACAATCCATTCGGCCATTGGAGGTCAAGTAAGCGGTGGGCGAGTGCCACTATAGTGCACTCGCTCTCCTCTGTATTAATGGGTTATAGGAGCACTCTAGTATGATGGCTAAGTGTCGAAGAAAGAAGAAGGGGAGAGGAGGGGAGGAGAAGTGGAGGAGGAAGGAGATGAACAGGAAGGAGGTGGAGGAGGAGGAAGAGGCGGCAATGGGTTGGATGGGATCGACAGTGTAGGATGGGCGACGACCTGCATGAGATCAACGGCATCCACGGGCAACGACCAGCAGGGGAGAAAGGGAAGAGGGAGAAGGTGTGGGTTACTTATAGAAATGAGGGCTGCCTTTAGTCGTGAGCTGCCCCTAACAAAAGGTAATCACTTATAGGGTTGTCTTTCGTCGGGACCTGCCTTTATGAAAAAACTAGGTTGTATATAGTTGCCCCCTTTAAAAGTTAGGTGGAAGCTTTTCATAACCAAGGTAGGTGTACCCTCCTTCGAAGAGAAAGATTTTCCTTCCAAAACTAGTGAAATCTGTTGAAACATCTACAAAACGTTTCACATAAACTGCATGGATGGACATAAACTGCATGGATGGAGAAGACCACGAGAGGCCCATTACATAGAGCCAAAGAGAATTCACATCCGCAAAGTCAAAAATCATAAAAATACTAGCATAGTTCACATAAACATCTAATAGTAATAGTATAATACTAAAATGGAAGCCTCACAAGGAGGTTGTGACATGTGGGGGACCACGTAAAAAATTCGGAAAGGTGGAATCTCTACCCTCCAGTGTGAACGCATAGAAATTACAATCATATCAAACACTGCATTCATTTATTTTTAATTTGGTTTTCTCTAGGGGGCGACTCACATGCGCCTGTTGGGGGCCATGTGTTTATCATCGGAGGGCTAAGCACACTAGTATTACATGGTTGTGAAAATCATAACAGCACGACCAAATGGTGAATACGGTAGTCAGTAGTAAGTTCCAACAAAATCCGTTACCCTCCGATTAGAAAGCGAAATCCATCCAACAATACAACCAACTAGCAAACAAATCAATGCACTTAATCAACAAACTGAATATTAAGCCATGCACTTAATCAACAAAAAAATCAATAATCCAAAGTGCTATCCATGATACGCAACGAATAAGATACCGAAGGAACAAGAATTACCTTCCGAAAGCCATGCCCAGCTTCCGCGCTTCGAAGAGAGCATCGAATTGAGCAGTACAGAAGCTGTAATGCTGTGCAGCGGCATCAAAGACTGCGCACAACCCAATGCCACAGGTAGCCTGTTAAGCCACACAAGGGTAACAAGGAGTGAAGCAATTGATCAAACAGAACAAAATCAAAATTACTCAACAATAAAAGGAAAATCCCAAGTGGGTACTCAGGAATTACTCAATACAATGAGATACAAAAAGGGTACTTAAATTACAATAAACAGATGAAAATATGAGTATTTGAGACCAAAACTGAGATTCCTAAATGGGGAAGATAGATTTGGGGTTTTACCTGGAGATTCTTGAGGGAACCTTGCGTCGAGAGAGACGAGTGAAGGTCAACGGTGGAGACGAATCGATCGACCTGAAGCTACCGGTGAAGAGGCGTGGAGATGAGGATCGGTGACTGAGAAGGATTCTTCGCGAGCCGCCCATAGCCGCCATTTTTTTTCCCCCACTAGCCGTTCGAAACTCTTTCTTCGTCGTCAGCTACATTTAGGGTTGCAAACGGGTCGGATTCCTTGGTTCCGTGACGTATCCGAAAGCAAACCTGAAATTATTAGGCTTGTAAACGGGTCGGATTCATTGGTTCCATAGAAAATTTAAAGAGATGTGAAAAGCAGAGGGACTATATCAATAGATTACGAGAGACAGAGGAGAAAGGCGCTGTCACATGTAAGAGCACTAGTGCATGTCCGTGCCTGTCGGCACTGCAGCGGGCCGCCTTCGGCGGCAACACACCTGTCAGCAATGCAGCAAGCCGCCTTCGACGGCAAGACACCCCCCGGGCATCACCACCCCCACCCCCACCGTCGTATGCAACGACAACACACATGATTGCCTTCGGCATGCCCGTGCCAATTGGCACGAAGCGGGAGCCTTCAATGCGACCAACCAACCCCCACCTCCCCTACCCCGGGGGGGAAAGGGAGAGAGAGAGAGAGACCGTGGGGAAAAGAGAGAGTGGGCAAGAGAGCAGAGCCGTCTCGATACAAACTGAGGCCTAAGGCGAAAATTCTAAATGGGCCTTTTTATAACTTTTTATTTCATAATGGCCGGGCCTAAATGGTGGGTATGGTGGCTGTGGGCTAAGAGGCTGCCGGCAGTGAGCGAGGTAACCAAATCGCCGGGCCGTTTTGGTAGCCATTTAGCGCGGGCACAAACACAGACACGCAGAGAGAGAGAGAGAGAGAGAGAGAGAGAGAGAGAGAGAGAGAGAGACCCGTTTAACTAATCGTGTCGTGTCTAGTTTCGGGTCATGTCCAAAACCCCTAGACCCGAACTCGACCCGTTTAACAAATTGTGTCTAAACCCTAAATCTGTACCCGACCCGCTTATAAAACGGGTAGACCCGATACGACCCGTTTACTACACGGGTCTATTCAATTGACCCGATCTGACGCAATCCGACACGACCCAACCTGACCCGATATGACCCGCTGGTACTATATACTATAGTATCGGATTGCGGGTAGACCCGACCCCGACACGGCCCATTGAATTTTAAACAGGTCTACCGTGTCCAGACCCTAACCCGGACCCAACCTGTTTATTAAATGGGTCTACTGTGACGACCCGAATCGGTGTAACCCAGACACATACCCACTAATTTCGTGTCGGGTCTGCCGTGTCAGTTCCAGAATTGCCAACCCTAGCCTTAGGCGGTTGCCTATACCTGCAACCAGTGTTTTGAAATTCGGACCAGACCAGGCGGTGCAACCGGTTTGGATCGGAACCAGAACATGTTTTGGTTCGATCTTTGAATAAACCAGTTTGTATGTTAACCTAGGAATCAAATCTTGCCATTGAAGAAATTAGTAAATATTTATTTTAAAAAATATATTTTTATGCGGTTCAAACGGTTAAACCACCGGTTTTTACCGATTTGGACTGAACCGGATGCCTTTTCGGTTTGCCTTCCGGTCTGATTTTGAAAACACTAACTGCAACCGGGGAGAGAGAGTCGGAGATAGAGAGAGATATGGAGAGAGAGAGAGAGAGAGATCGCGGAGAGAGAGGGAGAGAGAGAGAGAAATACGGAGAGAGAGAGAGAGAGAACGGAGAGAGCGAGAGAGGGAGAGAGAGATAGCCAGAGAGAGATACGGGGAGAGGGGGAGAGGGAGAGAGAGAACTACGGGGGGAGAGAGAGATCCGAGAAGAGAGAGAGATCGTGGAGTGAGAGAGAGAGAGAGAGAGAGAGAGAGAGAGAGAGAGAGAGAGAGAGAGAGAGAAATACGAACACATGGGGGAGAGAGATCTAGAAAGGGAGAGAGATACAGAGAGAGAGAAGAGAGAGAGAGAGAAATATGAAGAGAGAGAGAGACCGAGAGAGAATGAAGAGAGGGAGAAAGAGAGTCGGGGAGAGAGAGATATGGAGAGAGAAATACGGGGAGAGAGAGATACAGTGAGAGGAAAGAGAGATATGGAGAGAGAGAAAGAGAGACCGAGAGAGAACGAGAGAGGGGGAGATAGAGAGAACTGGGGAGAGAGAGGAGAGAGAGAGCTGGGGGGGAGAGAGAGAGATATGGAGAGAGAGAGAGAGAGAGAGAGAGAAATACGGGGCGAGAGAGAGATCCAGGAAGAGAGAGAGATCACGGAGAGAGAGAGAGATACAGAGAGAGAGGAGAGAGAGAGAGAGAGTTGGGGAGAGAGAGATATGGAGAGAGAGAGAGAGAGAGAAATACCGGGAAAGAGAGAGATCCAGGAAGAGAGAGATAACGGGGGAAGAAGAGAGGGAACGGCTGTGATCGATTATTCATTTTGTCTAGTCAGCATTTGGTTCTTTTTTGTCTAGTCAGCACAAAACCACCGTCCCTTGTTATATAGATCTCCAACGGCCTCCGAACTAGGAGGACCTTCTAAGCAATATGGGTCCTATTGTGACAGCCACCTCATCAAAATATCTTAGTTGAGAGAAGGTCTCCTCCAACGGCCTCCGAACTAGGATATCCTAGCCATTTTAAACTAAACACTCCATATTTGTAACTTATCCAAACCCTCCAAATTTACATCAAACGGATAAAAAGTAACCGTTAGACTGTGCATGCAGCGTTGGACATATAAAAATTATTTATAAAAGCTGAGGGCTTTTTTGTAAAAAAAAATATTAATTTATTTGTTCGAAGGCTCCGAACGACCTCTGTTGTATGTGGAGCCGTTCGGAGGCTCCGAGCAAACAGGATCCACATGGGATGCCACGTCAGCCTTTAGTGCACCAAACGGAGCCGATTGGAGCACCATCAGTCCGCTCAGAGAGCCATGTCCTTCTTAAGAGCTCTCTTCGGAGGTTGTTGGAGATGCTCTAAGAGCATCTCCAACGGCCTCCGAAGAGAGCTCTGAAGGAGGACGTGGGACTCCGATGCTTTTGTGCTGCTCCAATCGTCTCAGTTCGATGCTCTGAAGACCAACATAGTGCTCCACGTAGACCACGTTTGCTCGAGACCTTCGAATGGCTCCACATACAACAAAGGTTCTTCGGAGCGTCCAAACGAATTAATTAATATATTTTTTTACAAAAAAACCCTCATCATTTTACAAATAATTTTTTATATGTCCAACGATGCATGCACTGTCCAACGATTAGTTTTTACCCGTTTGATACAAATTTGGAGGGTTTGGATAAGTTACAAATAGGGGAGGGGGGGGGGGGGGGGGGGGGTTAGTGTAAAATGGCTAGGAACTATGATATTTCGATGAGGTGGCTTCCAAAATGGGGCCTGTGGGTGCAAAAAATATACCGGACCGAACCCGACCCGCATAGGCCCATGCAACGGCCCAAGTGGGTAAGTCTAGACTCATGGGTCCGCTCTACAGGGCCCGCAGATCGAGCTTTTTCTTTATTGAGTTTATTGGGCCCGAACAACAGCCCAATAAGGGCCCAGCGATGAGGCATAGAACTAGCACCACGTCATCACTGCCACATCATCATTGCCATATCGGGCACGTGCCTCAACTATAAAAGGACCCCTCTGGTATCAGGAGAGGGGGTTGGTTATTCGATCAGAGGAAGAGAAAATTCCAAAGCCAGAGCAGAGCTTTCTTCTCTCCTTCTAGTTCCTTTCTAGTTGCTCCATGCAACCCTCATTGTAAAAAGCTTCTCTCGGCCTGTCGAGAGAACACTCAACCCACCTTTTACATCCATTATAGTGGAAACCAAGTGGCACCTCTCACCCGGAGACTTAGGTTGTAAGATCGAACTTCGACAACAAGTCCACATGTCTTTTCTCTCTCTCTCTCTCTCTCTCTCTCTCTCTCTCTCTCTATTCTCTAATTTCTAACTATACAAACCATCCAATTCAATCAAGAATTATGGGGTGATGTATCTGATCAAGACGGCACGGAAATCTCCCCCATAATCTTTGGCGCCGCCTGTGGGGTACCATTAGAGGTTCTACCCATACCTCTACCGACTCCTACTCAACTTATGGTGATGAGCCACAGGTCCTCCTTCAAGTCTACTTCAATATATTCATCACGCCGACATCAACGCGCTCGATAGTGAAGGCTAGTGTCAAGCCTCCAAAGGCGGTTGCTGACTGGACAAATGATGTATTGGTCAAAGACGAGCATGAAGTCTCGGTGGCAGCCAGCCGAAGACATATACATGAGCGGTTGGGGCCACAAGGCAGCCATCCAGAAGGCCGTAAGCAAGACTCATCGTCCCTAATGTGTTGATCTGGCAACGAGCACGTTACCCACAGGGATGGGGGTCCAACTACATACCAAATTTCGGCAGCTGACTTCCAGCTGTTGAACCTCCTCAAGAAGAACGCAGCCCTCGAGCAAGAAAGGGATTCCCTGAAGATGGCGGCTGAAAGAGCGGGGGTTGTGGTCCACAACTCACCCGCCGCTAATAAAGATCAACCAGGGACTCGTCCAGACACAAGTCATCATCTCAAAGAACCGCATAGGCCGCGTACCGAGAGGTGTCAGTCATCCATACAGGCACCGAGGCAAATAATGTGGGATCGCCTCAACGTCAACGGCTCGCTGAGCCACTGCCGAGAAAGGTCGTCTGAATCAACGGGGTCCATTGGATGCTTTATTCACTCTCGTACGAAAGCAACAGATGCCCATGAGCTACTCAACAAATTAAAGCATACCGCCAACGTGGGGCGCCGCCATCAAGACCGCAGGCAACTAATCGCCTCAGCGGGGCCTCTACGCCCCGAGGTGCTCACAACCCCATTCCCTAAGGGTTGGTGAACACCAAGCTTGCCAAAGTTTAACTGCATCAAGGGAGACCCAGCTCTCCATGTCCTGGCCTTCAAGTAGGCCATGACGTCGTATGAGTATGAGAACCATGTTCTCTATAGTATGTTCGTAGGAAGCCTCGAGGGACCTACCCTTGACTGGTACTACACGCTGCCTATCGATACGGTGGCCATATTTGAGGGGTGGAACTCTTTATGGAGCACTACCGACTGAACCTGAAGCTAGAAAAGAAGCTGGATTCTCTCTATTGGCTAAAGATGAGCTCCGACGAGTCCCTAAGAAGCTTCATAATGAGATTTCACAATGAGCATTCTGGGCTCACTGGCCAATCCCAAAATGAAGAGGCCATCATGCTAGCATTTTAGAATGCTATCCGGTTGGAACTCCATGTCTACTCTGACTTCATCCGTCATCCTCCCGGCTCTTTGGAGGCAATGTTCAAGCATGTATAGTGGGAGATAGAGGTGGAAGACAATTAGCGGGCCAGAAGACTACACGAGCCCCGCAAGTCTCATGACTCCCGACATAAGAAGGATGACGAAGCCCCGAATGAAGCACATTACAAGAAGTCTGGCAATGTCACGTCCGACCAAAAGGTATAGGCGAAAAGGTACAATGAAGATCCGAAGGCCTCTCCAGCAGGGAAGAGGCAAACTCCAAGGGAGCAAAGGGTGTTCACTGAGCTGAACACATTCATTGAAGACATCTTCGCCTACTTACAGAACGAGCCCTTTTGCAAGTAGCCACAGCCCCTTTCTCCAAATTCTGACCAGGCGGGAGATACGATAGCCTACTATGAGTTCCATCGCAGCCACGGCCACCTAACCTCTATTTATCAGAAGCTAAAGCATCACATCAAAGACCTAATTCAAGAAGGGTGACTCGATAGCTACCTCGCCAACAAGGAACCGGGCCGAGAGAAGGAAAGACAACATCAATAAAGAAGGGAGTCAATATGATACGAGAATATAGAATCCTCCAAGCAAACAGCGTGCATAGATACTTGCATCGGCAAGCACCCTTAGGCAAAGAGGTTGAGCACCTGGAAAGACAAATTCACAACGTCAGCCGGGCAGTATCGTGAATTTGATTTATCAATAAAATACCTCTTTTCCTCGAAATTAAAGTCTCTTGAAATCCTAAAGGCACCTAAAGGCTCCTGACAACCCAGGTCAACCAAAATTTCGATTCCATTTGTTTAAGTCGGAAGCTCGAAGTAAAAGCGGTTTTGTTCCGCCTGTTCAAGGCACCTAAAGGTTCCTGACAACCCAGGTCAACCAAAGATTTAGATTCCGTTCATTTAAGTCGGAAGCTCGAAGTAAAAGCGGTTTTGCCCTTTCAAGGGCTGCAGCATATGTGACCAATTACAAACAAAAATCAAGATGCAATATGACAGAAGGAACAGAAGCAAAGAATTTAACAAAAAAGACCTGGTACTCAGAGCCGTTTTTCCAAACACGAAGGAAGTCGCCAGCGGTAAATTTGCTCCATCTTGGGAGGGGCCATACGTCATAGAGTATAGAGATAGCGAAGGTTCCTAGAGGCTGATCATCAAAGTCTAAGTCTCTCAAAATTGGATTCCACCCGTTCAAGTCGGAAGCTCGAACAAAAATCGGCAACGCCTTTTCAAGGCTAAAGACCGATAAAAAGGCTCCTGGCAACCCAGGTCAACCTAAGCCTTTGATTCTGCTAGTTCAAGTTGGAAGCTCGAAGCAACATCGGCTACGCCCTAACAAGGCTAAAGTCCGATAAAAAGGTTCCTGCAACCCAGGTCAAACCAAGCCTTCGATTCCGCCAGTTCAAGTCGGAAGCTCGAAGAAACATCGGCTACACCCTTTGAAGGCTAAATTTTGATAAAAAGGTTCCTAGCAACCCAAGTCAATCAAGCCTTCGATTCCGCCAGTTCAAGTCGGAAGCTCGAAGCAACATTGACTACGTCCTTTCAAGGCTAAAGTCTGAGAAAAGGCTCCTAGCAACCCAGGTCAAACTAAGTCTTCGATTCTATCAGTTCAAGTCAGAAGCTCGAAGCAATATTGGCTATGCCCTTTCAAGGCTAAAGTCCGATAAAAAGGCTCCTTGCAGCCCAGGTCAAACCAAGCATTCAATTCCGCCAATTTAAGTCGGAAGCTCGAAGCAACATCGGCTACGCCCTTTCAAGGCTAAAGTCCAATAAAAAGGCTCATGGCAACCCAGGTTAAACTAAGCCTTTGATTCCGCCAGTTCAAGTCGAAAGCTCGAAGTAACATCGGCTACGCCCCTTCAAGTCTAAAGTCCGGTAAAAAGGCTCCCTTTCAAGGCTAACGTCCAATAAAATGGCTTCTGGCAACCCAGGTCAAACTAAGCCTTCGATTCCGCCAGTTCAAGTCGGAAACTCGAAGCAACATCGGCTACGCCCCTTCAAGGCTAAAGTTCGGTAAAAAGACTCCTGGCAACCCAGGTCAAACTAAGCTTTCGATTCCGCCAGTTCAAATTGAAAGCTCGAAGCAATATCGGCTACGCCCTTTCAAGGCTAAAGTTCGATTAAAATACTCCTGATAACCCAGGTCAACCTAAGCCTTCGATTTTGCCAGTTCAAGTTGGAAGCTCAAAACAAAAATCGATTACGCCCTCTCGAGGCTGAAGTTCGGTGAAAAGGCTCCTGACAATCCAGGTCAACTGAAGACTTCGATTCTGCCCATTCAAGTTGGAAGCTCGAAGCAAAAATAGGATAAAAATGCTCCTTGCAATCCAGGTCAATCTAAGCTGTCAATTATACTCATCCGAGGTGATGAGAATAAACCCAAGGCCCTGCCGTTGGCACTCAGACAAAGTCCTAGGCAACCAATACTTCTGCACTCTACAAGCCCAAGGCCCTGCCCTTGGCACTCGAAGACAAAGTTCGAGGCGATCAATGCCTCGGCACTCTACAAGTCCAAGGAGATAGCCTTGACACTCGAAGACAAAGTCCTAGTAAGGCATCGTCGCCTTGGCACACCAAGTCTAAGGAGACAACCTTGGCACCCGAAGATAAAGTCCAAGGAAAGCATCACCGCTTTGGCATACACAAAGTCCAAGGAGGCGGCCTTGGCACATAAAAATAAAGTTTGAGACAGCCATCGCCGCCTCGGCATGTAGCAAGTCCAAGAATCCATCATTGGCACTTAAAGATAAAATCCGAGATGCCACCGCCAACGCCTTGGCACTCGAGCAAAAGTCCAAGCTTACTGTCTTGGCATGCAACGACAAAATCTGAGGTCAACGTATCAGCATTCGATCAAAAATCTGAGGACCGGCCACCCCCTGATCGGTTTGGAACCGTCAGCCGTCGAGAGAGGGTGTGGTCACCAAGCATCACCCTCTCTCGACGGCTGACGGTTCCAAACCGATTAGGGGGTGGTTGGTCCCACTCTGTCAGCACGCGCTACCTTCCGCGTCGTGGCATTCAAAGCAATGGATAGTTGGTAAGCAATTGATCAACCGGTGGTAACCAAACTTCTGGCAATGACCGGTCGACCAAAGATCAACATTTTATGAGAGATGCTGCAAGAATAGTCAATCCCTTGGATCGTTATCGACTAGTAGCGACCGATTGTTGACCGGGGGTCGCCCATGTCCACCCACACACTCGACGCCCGATGAATACCGTTAGACTTCGATATTCACTAATTAGAGGTGACTATGCAGATCTGCCAAATCACACTCAAGCCCGATTAGAGAATCACACTTGCTAACAAGGGACATGGCTAGCTGTATAATTTCAATACATGGAATCTCTTTAACTAGATAGAGATCGAGATCGAGATTGATACCACTAATTAGTAGTCAGTTCGATTCAAGTGGCATCCGCACTAAAGGGATCATTCAAAGACAAAGAGATATCTTCCATTGGGTTGGTTGAATAATATCTCATCAAAACCTATTAAGTTGGCTATAAGAACAAGTCAAAGAAATCAAAGCATGGAGATCCCCCTTCTCATTTGGCAGTGGGCCTGTGGTAACTGTCGCGTCAGCACTGGGGCCCGACTGCATCCCTAGTAAACACAGGAACTAGATGCAGTTGGGGGTCGGACAGAGACAGGTGAGTTACTGTGTGTCGATACCTCTTTAAGACGTGATCCGGAAACCAGACCGACACGTTCTTTAGAGTATCTTTTTATGAAGGTGAATACTAGAAAAGTTACTCGTCAAGGCAAATAATGTTTCATGTCTACTTTGATGAGTTTTTTTGGTGCCGACGCAATGACACCTTATACGCATTGATCCGAAGCATGTATGAAAAGTTACGACTGTCGAAAGTTTTCGAGGTCTTTTTCTCCAAAGACAGGCATTAAAAATGTCATGCGTCAATATGTACTGTACTTCATATCCACTTTGATCGGTTTTTCAGCGCCGACGCAACGATACCTTATACACATTCATTCCACGCGTGTATGAAAAGTTACGGTTGTCAGAAGTTTTCAGGGCCTTTTTCTCCAAAGACAGGCAGTGAAAATATAACATATCAAGGTGCGTGATGTTTCATGTCCACTTTGACCGGTTTTTCGATGCCTATGCAATGGCACCTTATACGCGTTCATCCGACGTGCGTAAGAAAAGTTATGATTGTCGGAAGTTTTCGAGACCCTTATCTCCAAACACGGATATTGGAAAAGGCACTCGTCAAGGTACATTACCACTTTGACCAGTTTTTCGGTACCGATGCAATGACACTTCATAAGCATCGATCCGTTGCACGTATGAAAAGTTATGACTATCGAAAGTCTTCAAGATCCTTATTTCCAAAGACGAGCATTGAAAAAGTTACACATCAATGCGCGCCAAGTTTCACGTCAATACACGCCAGGTACTGTCTTCACCATCGAGTAGGGTACCACCTTCACCACCAAGTCTTGAACTGGCGTCGCCACCTTACTCACAACAAGGGCCCGACTTGACACCGTATAAAGAGCCTCCCATGTGCGTGCCTCTCATCACGCAGCCCTCCCACGGCACCGAAACCGGGGGAAGGGAATCATCTCTCCGCGCAACTCACCCTGTAGCCCCCCTGTTGTAGCTCGTGTGTCCTGAGCATGGATTATTTGTATTAACATTAATAAAGATGACTTTGGTTATTGCTTTAATTAGAATACTACTTTGGTATATGTTAATACACATATAATAAAGAACCCTATGGAACACAGTAGGCCACTGAGGCGCATCGTGGATCCATGCTTGGGAGACCCAGTGGACCAGTTGTGTGTAGACCTAGAGCTAGTTCACAGCTTAGGTGATGCCGATCGCTTCATCGAGAATAAGTTGTTGGTAGGTAGAGGATGTGGTGAAGTCTCCACCACGGAAACGTGTGATTCCCATTCACTTAACCAAGCACGATGATCGTGTTGAATAGAAACCAAGACGGTGCACAGTTCAGTGATTCAGACACTGGTGCATGAACCGTCTTACTACTATAGATAATCTGTCCTTAACCCTGAGGGACCATGTACATTGGGCCAACCAGTTGTGTGGTGCTTTGATGTGCCAACGTGTGCGGACCTTCCATAGTCCAATACCACGGTACACTGGGTTACCCGGCTGGCGCTTGAGTGACATGTAATCCCTACAAGTTATCCGACGTCTAGTGTTGGATGGGTGCGTTTTGATGAGTCAATCTGTCTGCACAGTTAACCCAGGCCTGGTGGTTGTCAGTATGACTGACGATGTTCCGGATGCTAGGCATAGCACCGGAAGGTGTGTGGTGTTATAGATAACAAGTCATCAATTCCTAGTCAGATGATCGATCGGGATCTGACGGTGCTCCCTACCGCCCGAGTCGTATCATGGCACCAGTAATAGAAGGGACTAAGGATTATCAGATTATAGTAGAGAACAGGGTTATGAGGGAGTAACATAAGTTTAAGATCACTAGAGTTTAACTCGCGTCGCACTCTGGGTGGCTACGCGGGTTAATCAGATTAGGGCTGATTAACGAAACTTTTGGTGTGTCACCGGAACAGTTAATCAGGGATCCGGTTGGAGCTAGAGATCCCAAACCCTGAAGGTTCCACCCTGTCGTTGCATATAGGAATTGTTTCCCAACCTTATTGGATACGTTTGATGCGAAGTAGCGCGATAGAGCGCAAGCCCGGAGCCTAAGAACCTAATTCACATGTGTTAGGGGCCATAGGGGTATTTTGATAAATACTGAAATATGACTTAGAACATATTGAATATGGATCTTAGAATGAGCAGAATAATTCCAGGAGCTCATAGGCGCTGACGGAACTAGATTTCGAGTAGCGCACCTCACTCAATCTCTCTTTCAGTTTTTTACTTTTCGTGAAGGGCGTTTTCGTCCAGGCTTCACGATAGACACTTGGAAGCCCGAAAAACCGCCCCCCTTATCCTAATCTTTTTAGGGATGACCCTAGCTTGCGTATGGCACTAGGAGACCGGCCCTATATATAGATTAGAGGGGGAGGGGCCGGCCCTATGTGCTCTCCCTCTCCTAATACCCGAACCCCTCTCCCTCTCTCCCTCTCTAAGGTTTCGGCCAAGGAAGAAAGAGGAAGAAGAAGGAAGAAGAAGTACGAAGGAAAGAGAAGGAAGAAGAGAGAAAGAGAAGGAGGAGATCTCGCGGCTTGCCATCGTCTTCACAACGAATTCCTCCGTCGGCTCGTAGTCCTTGCACTCAGAGGTAGGACTTCGAGGATTCCTCCCTTCGCAAAGGACAAGGTGTTCTCCGACAGTTTCCCTTGCGATTCAAGTGCGGTTCTTCATCGTTCCATTCTCTCCGGATCAAAGATCTACAAGGTATGATGATTCTAAACACCTAACTAGATACATGTATGTCTTCCGTAGATCGTAGTATGCCTCTAGGGTGTTCGCACATATGCTAAGGTCATAGATTTACATGTAGATTGTTTTGTATAATTAATTGTAATGAAACATACATCGTATGATCTTTGGATCTTTGTTTTGCTTCTGCTGCGACTCTGATAAGTGGATCTAATTCCAACAATTGGTATCAGAGCACGCTTTGGTGTATGTTTCATGTATGAATTCGTGAAAATATCATGTGAATATATGATGGTATATATTTTCGTCGGGGTTCGGCGTAGATCATGCATATGGATTGTGCAATGTATCATCTTTTTACAGGTGCCGCGCTAAATAGTAATATGTGATTGCATGCCTCCGGGGGTTAGACTCCGAATTTATTTTTGTATTGATTATTATTGTGCTTGTGGATTTTAAGGCTCTAGATGGGCGGGGGTGGAGGTTGACCACCCTTGGATCCCTGGCCATGTTTCTAGGATTATTTTCTTTTCTTTCTAGCGAAATTGTACACGAACGAGCACTTGTTCAAAGCGTGTTAGTTTTTCGGTCACAGGAAGAAGGAGATGATGCTACATCCACGGTTTGGGCAAGCGGTACCATGGCGTGCAAAGACCCGACGAAAGCGTGCACGTTGGCAATAATCGGGATCGTCATCAGAGATTGTGCAGAACGGAAGAGCAGGATATCTTGGCTGTGCTATTCAGGTTCAGGGGTTAGACCCTGGACTTGATTCAGTTTGGTTACTATTTCTGTTGATTCTCTTTACTTAGTGTTTAGAGAACCCCGATGATAATTTTATTATCTATCTTGCTTGTGAGTTAGTCTCTAGATCAGGCTTAGGGTTAGTACTAAGCTTATGGATTCATCGGTGTCTCTATATGGTTTTAACACGTGCGAATCCTGGTGGCTAGCTAAAAGGAAAGATGGTAATCGCCCTAGTGGTAGTTCAGGTAGCCAAGTACTGTGCACCGAGATAGACCCAGTGTTAGATTTGTTTAGAGATAACTAATGTCTCCATAAGAAGTATGATAACCCTAGTGGGATGCCTTTTCCCCATATGGTCCTAGCGACCAAGTTAGGTTAGGATTCTACTAAGTGATACATGTTTCTAGTTGACGTTTGATGGTAGTGTGAACTCATCACGATTATGTTATGCCACCATTAGGTTGAGGTCCAGCGGAGGTTGTCGGATGTTCCTATTTGGCCAGCATCGAAACCTATAATGAGATGAGGTCTACTATGATATCAGGCATCAAATTGTGAATGAGGCGTCATTCTAGTGGGAGTCCTCTCCACGTTGACCTTAGGCTAGGCTCCAGATCTTAGGATTATGGGCAAACAAGTGAGGTATCGGGATCCTTGGAATCTATGTAATGTGATTCTTGCAAGAAAGGCGAAAGCTGAGTATTCGACGTAGGAAATATGATATTTTCCAAGGATACTAATGCCTTGCGGGAAGGTTTGTAATCCTAGTGGAAGCACGGTAGACCAGGGTCTAAGTCTAAGAGGTCGTGACCTTTCTAGATATGCATAAAACCTCATAAAGAAGGGATGTGTAAAAGGTTCCCTCCAAAAGGGAGCCCCTGGCCTCCACAATCAACCGGCTAAGGGTCTGGGTGGGAGGTACACAGTTCGATATTCCCACCGGGTGAGAGCTGTGTTTCCTTCCATACTGGTTTGCCTAGTGGTTTCCTTCGGGACATGAAGGATGTCGGTGGCAGTGTGTGACAGTTTTTTCCTGCACCGCGGGAGCCTATGAACCCTCCTACCGACATCACCTAGATTTGTGGGAAGTATCCGAAAGCTTATGTGAAGCCACCGTTGCTACGCACATGGGTCACATAAAACTGGCCAAAAGAAGACTGGGAGGTCTTTCAGTTTGCCATGGGTAATTCTGATGAAGACTGGGTCGTAAAAACTCCGTTGGCAGAAGCGGTTGCATGCTCTCACCGAGATGCTGTCTCCAATTCAAGACCTATAGTCTCAGTGCTTGAGCCCAGGAAATTTAGATTCCTGGATGTCTCCACTTGAGGTAATAAAGACATAGCGGCTGGAGTAAACTTTATCTATTTTTAAATTCTATAAAATATATTGTAGTAGACCCTAATTTTTGCTTTAAACCATTGTTTACTGAAATCATGACCAAGCTCGACCCCCTTGCCTCCATCCTTAATGATAACAAACTTACAGGACCAAACTACGAGGACTGGAAGCGTAACCTGATTCTCGTCCTAAGGGTTAGCAAACACATAATTGCCCTAAGTACCCCTCAACCGGCCATGCCGGGACTAAGTTCTACTGAGGCTCAGTTGAAGAAATGGAAAGATTGGCTAGATGCTGATGAGATGTGCAAGTGCTACATAGTGGCATCCTTGCAGACCGTCATTCAGAAGCAAGTCGAAGACATGGCCTTCGCTTCAGACATGATGCTCTACCTAAAGGAAATGTTCGAGGATCATAGTCGGGTAACTCGTTACCTGACCATCAAGAAATTGGTGTCCACGAAGATGGCAGAGGGGACTTTAGTTCGGGATCATATGCTAAAATTGTTTGGCTATGTGAATAAGCTTGGTTCCTTCGATGTCATCTTGGATACAGAGATCCAGATCGATATTTTCCTCGTATCTCTGTTAGGAGTGTTTGAGGGCTTCGTTACCAACTTTAACCTTAATCTGTTGGAGATATCTAACGCAGAGCTCCTAGCGGCACTCCAGGCGGCAGAGGACGAGATGAAGGTAGGAGCCCAGTCCCTGAACGTAGAGCGAAAGTCTTCTCTGAAAGCCAAAGGTAAGTTTCAGAAAAAAAAGTCTAAGAAGCCTGTGAAGATGGGCCAAGTGCAGTTCGCAGGTTCCTACGCAGGATGGTCCGGCGAAGCCCAAAGGAAAATATTTCCGATACGGTAAGAAGGGGCACTGGAAGGGCGACTGCCGTGCGACTCCCAAGAAGGCTGAGATAGGTATATCTCAAATCCACATAGTGGAATCCCTTGTAGCATCCAATTGTTCTCCAGTTTCATGGATTGTGGATTCTGGTTCCACTAACCATGTTTGCAATAACTTGCAGGGGTTCAAGGAGACAAGAAAACTGGGTGATGGGGAGATGATCCTAAGCATGGGAACTGAGACCGTGGCAGAGGCTGAATCAGTTGGAGATGTCGTCTTGTAGTTTTTTGATGGAAGAATTTTATTACTTAGAGACATACTTTATGTACCGTCCTTGAGACAAAATTTAATTTCTGTTTCCTTATTGGATAATGAAGGTTTTTCGGTTTTATTTGATGCTTCTGATGTGTCAATTAAATTGAATGGTTCCTTTGTTTGTAAGGGAAAGACACAGAATGGTCTCTATGTAATTAACTCCAATCATAAGTAGGATAATATAACTGAAGCATGTGTGGTTAATTCATGTAACAGGAAAAATCCCTCAGATAATCCAATACTTCTTTGGCATCTAAGGCTTGGACACATAGCCTCAGACAGGATTCACAGGTTGGTTAAGGTAGGACTTTTAAGTCCAGATATTTCAGAAAGCCTACCAACGTGTGAGTCTTGCCTAGAAGGCAAAATGACTAAAAGATCTTTCCAAGCCAAAGATAGCAGATCTCTGGAGGTATTAGAGTTGGTACACACTGATGTATATGGGCCCATAAGTGTCCATACCATAGGAGGCTTCGAGTATTTCATCACCTTCACGGATGATCACTCGAGGTTTGGACATATATACCTAATACAGCGGAAGTCTGAATCCTTTGATAAGTTCAAGGAGTTCAGAGCTTAAGCAGAAAAGCAGACGGGTAAAAGTATCAAGTCTCTTTGATCGGATCGAGGAGGCGAATACCTATCGGATGAATTTATTAGGTACCTACGTGAGCATGGGATCGTATCCCAGTTGACTGTACTAGGGACACCGCAACAAAACGGTATATTTGAGAGGAGAAACTAAACTTTATTAGACATGGTTTGGACTATGATAAGTTATGCAACATTGCCACCTAGTTTTTGGGGATATGCTCTAGAGACGGCAGTATATACTTTGAACTTTGTTCCATCAAAGTTAGTACCTCTAACTCCTTGGGAGCTGTGGTTGAAGTGAAAGCCAAGCCTACAGCACTTTAGGATTTGGGGTTATCCAGCACATGTGCGGAAGGACAAGCGAGATAATATGGAGTCAAAGACTAAGGTATGTCTGTTCATTGGGTATCCAAAAGGGACAAAGGGTGGTTTATTTTATGATCCTGAGGATAGAAAGGTTGTCGTCTCGACGAACATCGTATTCCTGGAGCAGGATTATTTAATAGACCATAAACCCACCAGTAAAGTAGTTCTTGAATAATTGCTTGGTACTGATGGGAGTACACAGACAGAAAACGTAGTGGGAGCCGATACCACTAAGATAAACGATACTATAGAATCGACTCCTATGGAACCACCGCAGGCTCATCGCAGTGGGAGGACCACAAGTGCTCCTGATAGATACATTGGAGAAGCCTTCATGGTGAATCCAGAGTTTCAGGAGGATGATTCTCTGAACTATGATGAAGCGATGATATCCTCTGATCATGCAGCATGGCAGAAAGCCATGGAGGCAGAATTGACATCGATGTCCCAAAACTCAGTCTGGACATTTATAACACCACCTTACAATAGTAAACCTGTTGGGTGTAAGTGGGTGCACAAAAGAAAAAGAGGTTCGGATAGTACCGTTGAGACTTACAAAACTAGACTAGTCGCTAAGGGTTATACCCAGCGAGAAGGGATCGACTATAACGAAACCTTTTCGCCAGTGGCTATGCTTAAGTCTATCCGGATCCTCTTGTCCATTGCAACCCATTATGATTGGAAGATCTGGCAAATGGACATCAAGACCGCATTCCTCAATGGGGATTTGGAAGAAGACATCTACATGTCTCAGTCTCCAGGCTTTATCGCAAAAGGCCAGGAAATTCTGGTGTGCAAGTTGCAAAGGTCCATTTATGGACTGAAGCAAGCATCCAGAAGTTGGAACATGCGTTTTGATCAGTCCATCCAGTCTTATGGATTTGAATAGAACGTGGATGAACCATGTGTTTATAAAAGGAGCGATAAGACTACTAGTACTTTACGTGGATGATATCCTGCTCATTGGAAACGATATTGGAACGTTGTCTACAGTGAAGGTGTGGTTATCCTTTCAATTTAACATGAAAGATCTGGGTGAAGCGAGTTATGTTCTAGGGATCAAGGTAACTCGAGATCGCCAGAACAAGACTCTCTCGCTGTCACAGTCAGCCTATATAGATACTATCTTGGTCAGATTCAGTATGCACAACTCCAAGAAGGGACTGGTTCCATTCAGACATGGAATGAAATTGTCCAAGGATCAAGGTCCTAAGACTCCTGAGGAGAGGGCAGAGATGCAGAAGATACCTTATGCTTTGGCTGTAGAAAGTCTAATGTATGTCATGCAGTGCACGAGACCAGATATATGCTATTCAGTAGGCATGATGGGCAGGTATCAGTCAAATCCGGGTCTTAGGCACTGGACTGCTGTGAAAAGTATACTCAAGTATCTCCATAGGACAAGAGATTATAAGTTAGTTTACTCTTCATAGGAGCTGATGTCGATTGGGTATACGGATTCTGATTTTGTATCAGATCCGGAATCCAGGAGATCGACGTTAGGGTTTGTATTTTTATTGGGAGGAGGAGCTGTCAGTTGGAGGAGCGTGAAGCAGGGATGCATCGTGGATTCGACGACAGAGGCTGAGTACGTTGCGATGTGCGAAGCAGCCAAGGAGGCGGTATGGCTTAAGAAGTTTCTTACGAACTTAGGATGTGTACCAGGAGCTCAAGATCCGATTGTCCTTTACTGCGACAATAGTAGAGCGGTAGCATAATTCAAGGAGCCAAGATATCACCAGAAGAGTAAGCATATCGAGCGGAAATACTACATTATCCGGGACTTGCAGAAGTGAGGGGAGGTTGCAATGACTCAGGTGGCGTCTGCAGATAATATGGCGGACCCTTTCACAAAGGCGTTACCGACCAAGGCTTTTGAGAAGCACGTGGATGTCATGGGAGTTAAGACTGTTGTTCCCCGCTAGGCCAAGTGGGAGATTGTTGTAGCTCGTGTGTCCTGAGTACGATTATCTGTATTAACATTAATAAAGATGACTTTGGTTATTGCTTTAATTAGAATAGTACTTTGGTATATGTTAATATACATATAATAAAGGACCCTAGGGAACACAGTAGGCCACTGAGGCACATGGTGGATCCATGGCTGGGAGACCCAGTGGACCAGTTGTGTGTAGACCTAGAGCTAGTTCACAGCTTAGGTGATGTCGGTCGCTTTACCGAGAACAAGTTGTTGGCAGGTAGAGGATGTGGTGAAGTCTCTACCATGAGAATGTGTGATTCCCATTCACCTGACCAAGCACGATGATCATGTTGAACAAGAACCAAGACGGTGCACAGTTCAGTGATTCAGACACTGGTGCATGAACCGGCTTACTACTATATATAATCTGTCCTTAATTCTAGAGGACCATGTACATTGGGCCAACCAGTTGTGTGGTGCTTTGATGTGCCAACGTGTGCGGACCTTCCATAGTCCAATACCACGGTATGTTGGGTTACCTGGCTGGCGCTTGAGTGACATGTAATCCCTACAGGTTATCCGACGTCCAGTATTGGATGTGTACGTTTTGATGAGTCAATTTGTCTATATAGTTAACCCAGGCCTGGTGGTTGTCAGTATGACTGACGATGTTCTGGATGTTAGGCATAGCACCGGAAGGTGTGTGGTGTTATAGATGACAAGTCATTAATTCCTAGTTAGATGATCGATCGGGATTTGACGGTGCTCCCCTCCGCCCGAGTCGTATCATGGCACCAGTAATAGGAGGGACTAAGGATTATCATATTATAATAAAGAACAGGGTTACGAGGGAGTAATATAAGTTTAAGATCACTAGAGTTCAACTCGCATCGCACTCTGGGTGGCTACATGTGTTAATCGGATTAGGGTTGATTAACGGAACTTTCGGTGTGTCACCGGAACAGTTAATCAGGGATCCGGTTGGAGCTAGAGATCCTGAACCCTGAAGGGTCCACCCTGTCGTTGCGTATAGGAATTGTTCCCCGACCTGGTTAGATACGTTGGATGCGAAGTGGCGCGATGGAGCGCAAGCCCGAAGCCTAAGAACCTAATTCACATGTGTTAGGGGTCGTAGGGGTATTTTGGTAAATACTAAAATATGGCTTAGAATATATTGAATATGAACCTTAGAATGAGCGGAATAATTTCAGGAGCTCATAGGCACAGACGAAACTTAATTCCGAGTAGCGCACCTCACTCAATCTCTCTTTCAGTTTTTTACTTTTTGTGAAGGGCGTTTTTGTCCAGGTTTCACGATAGACACATGGAAACCCTAAAAACCGCCCCCCCCTCATCCTAATCTCTTTAGGGTCGGCCCTAGCTTGCATATGGCACTAGGAGGCCGGCCCTATATTTAGATTGGAAGGGGAGGGGCCGGCCCTATGTGCTCTCCCTCTCCTAATACCCGAACCCCTCTCCCTCTCTCCCTCTCCTAATACCCGAACCCCTCTCCCTCTCTCCCTCTCTAAGGTTTCGGCCAAGGAAGAAAGAGGAAGAAGAAGGAAGAAGAAGAAGGAAGGAAGGAGAAGGAAGAAGAGAGAAAGAGAAGGAGGAGATCTCATGGCTCGCCATCGTCTTCGCAACGAATTCCTCCGTCGGCTCGTAGTCCTTGCACTAAGAGGTAGGACTTCGAGGATTCCTCCCTTCGCAAAGGACAATGTGTTATCCGACAGTTTTCCTTGAGATTCAAGTGCGGTTCTTCATCGTTCTGTTCTCTCCGG
Organism: Chamaelirium japonicum; assembly: GCA_947650365.1. Classification (NCBI taxonomy): domain Eukaryota; kingdom Viridiplantae; phylum Streptophyta; class Magnoliopsida; order Liliales; family Melanthiaceae; genus Chamaelirium; species Chamaelirium japonicum. Next base: position 52,326,752 of record OX393556.1, on the reverse strand, counting down.
ATCATAGATCCATAAGGTATGATGATTCTAAACACCTAACTAGATGCATGCATGTCTTCCGTAGATCGTAGTATGCCTCTAGGGTGTCCGCACATATGCTAAGATCATAGATTTGCATGTAGATTGTTTTGTAGAATTAATTGTAATGAAACATACATCGTATGATCTTCGGATCTTTGTTTTGCTTCCGCTGTGACTCTGATAAGCGGATCCAATTCCAACACCCCCCTCGTGCCCATGCTCTCTCCATTACGAAGCAGACAAAGACGACCCCGAGGGGAGATCCGACTCCCCCCCCTCCATGCACTTCATCGTGCGATGACGGCGACGCCACCGGGGGGGAACCCGACTCCCCTGTCCCCATGCACTCCATCGCGCGATGACGGCAACAGCCCCGATGGGAGATCTGACTCCCCCCTACTGCGTCGATCGTCCCGGTCTTCCTCTGCCGTGCAACCCCTCGTATGTGATTGATGTTAGGTAGCACCCTTTTTGTATCGATCGTCACGCTACCCTCGTGGGTGATCGATACCGTGCAAAACCACGATCTCCATCTGCCATGAACCCCTCACGTGCCGTCGGAGCCTCACCTTGTTGGAACCCTAGGGGATGCCGTGCAACACTCGTGATCTGGCCTTACTGCCGTGCTTCACCACACGACCCTGTTGATGCACCTCATCTCATCATAGAACTTTGGTATCAACACAAAGCTTCGTGTTCCCTATCAAGCGGCGACGGCCACGACGATGACCCACGGCTGGATCCCACGTGCCCCTCCACGCATCCGACTCCTTCCCCCGTGCACCCCATCGAACCGCGATGGCGATACCCAGGGGGGACCCGACTCCTCCCTTTGCACGGTGCCAAATCCAAACGACGAGGAGGGGGGCCAGCTCCCCATCCCTTGCGTCCTATACACCATGCAGTCGACTGAAAACAACTCGATGGGGGGGATCCGACTCCCCCACCCCCGTGTGTACTTCACCCTACAGCCACTGAGAACAATTCAGTGGGGAGAAGAGGTCCAAACCCCCACCCTGTGTGCCCCTCTCATTGCGCAGAAGAAGAAAGAGGGGGTCCGAACGCCCACCCCGGGTGTCCCTCTTATCGCGCAGAAGAAGAGAGATCGGGAGGTCCGAATCCCTACCCCGGTGTGTCCCTCTCGTCGTGCAGAACAAGAGAGGGGGGATCTGAACCCTCCACCCTATGCATCCCTCTCGTTGCGCAAAAGAAGAGACAGGGGGGTTCTGATTCCCCCCGTGCGTCCTTCATCGGCGGCTACCGATGGAGGAGAAGGAAGGGACCCCCCCTCCCCCGCATTCACACAGCGGCTAACCTACCCCCCGCACATGCTCTCTGCGGTAGCCACGGGAAAATCCTTGTCGGGTTGCTGTTACTTGATAACCGTTGCACCCTCGAAGAGCTCCTGCATCCTGGAATTAGAGTGAAGCCTGCGTCGCACTCTGGTTGGTTACGCAGGTTAACTCGGACTCAGAGGATAGATGATATACTCGGATAGTATGTTGATCGAGTCCAAGTTGGAAGCCATAAACCCTGGTCTCTGAAGGTTTCACCTTATAAACACATGACACAGTTAGAGGAAGCAAAAAGTCCAACCCTATGCTCCGTGTATGCGTCACACTAGTGCATGATAGATGCGTAACTTCGTGCGTGTGTGCGCGCTAAAGGGAAACCCTATAGTAGTATAGAGACACATAATTATCCCTTGCCATAAGTGGACTTTTGCCACATAGGTACGATGCACTAGGACATACTATGAGTTGACTATTTGACTTTACTAAGGGCACCCTATGTGTTTACAAAGGGCATCCTGGTAAATAGTGAAATTACTAGTGCACCCCACTTATGTGTATCATGTGAGTTCTCGTGTACATGGGATGACCAACTAGTGCCATGGGGGCATTTTGGTAAAACCAAGAGTCACTATGGACCAGGGGTGGCCGGCCCTAAGTGTTGCGAGACTAGTAAGGGCCAGCCCCCTAGTTTCTAGGAGGTTGTTACCTCCATTATACGGGTCGGCCATAGAGGATTAGGGTGAGGGTTTGACTGGTCATTCCTACTCTAAGAAGTTAGGGAAAGATAGAGATTAAGTAGAGATAAAAGGGGGTCGACCGTATCCATTAGGAGCTTAATCCAAGATGGAACTGGCCTTATAAAAGAGCAAGGGGAGATAGGGGTTGACCCTAGCTTGAAGCTCTAGCCGTTCATCTCTCTCTCTTCTTTTCTCTTCTCACTTATCTCTCTCCCTCGCTTGCGATCTCGGATCGTGACTCGTCTTTCTCGTGTAGTGTTTCAGAAACCCTTTATTGGTGCGCCGTGCATCATGTGACATCGAGTGAACTATAAGGTGCTTCTCGCAATCTCCCGTTGTCCAGATTTTGCACAAGTGATTAATGATGTTTTTATTGTTGTAGGATCTACAGAAGTCCAAACAATCTCAAACTAGATGTAAAAGTTGCGTCTCGAAATCGTCTGCTTGCAATACAAATTTTAGTCCAATCGGAGTTTGGGATCATAAGTTATGGCTATTGCACCAAAACCTTTTCGAGTAGATCCGAGCCCGTTTCCATCAACAAAGAAGTCGCGGTGAAAGAATCTGCACGGAAGTATGACTTCTAATATATAGATCTAGTTTAGAGATAGAATATATGGATACTAGATTATTCTTTTCACTAGATCGACGTAAGGGGGTCATGTAGTTGTTATGCTAGATTCATAGACACATGTGTAGAATATTTCAATAAAAATTTTGATATGTAACACATATCACCCACGGTCTTCGGACCTAACCTTTGCTTCCGCTATAGGCCTCTACCATAGGATTATTTCCAATAATTGGTATCAGGGCTATACTAGTTGTGTGTGTTTTATGTTTTTCATAAAACTGTCACGTACACACATGATTAGTATGTACCGCCATCGGGGTTCTACGAGTAGATCATGCATATTATAGATATTATATGTTTTATGAATCGATCTTGCTGGGCACAGCTATATAATAATCTGGATATGTGATTGCTTGCTACCAGGGCTTGGACATCATGCTAGTATTTATCTGGATGTATTTTTTTCTATATGTGGATAGGTTTTAGAGCTGTAGTCAAGCAAGAGGTGGAGGTTGATCACCCTTGATTCGCAGACTTTTTGCTAAGTTTGTTTTTTCTTTGTTTCTAGAAAATTATGTACGAGCGAGCACTTACTCAAAGCGTACTAGATCTTTTTCGGTTACAGATTGAGGAGAACTTACCAAGGAGATCCACTACCGAGAGGATGAGCAGAACCTCGGAGGTCGATAATAATCCGGCGAAGCGTATACTTTGACAACAAAGGGTAAAAGCGTCAGAAAATCATATACAGAGACTTGCACTAGGTTGAGGAACCTAGCAAAGGAGATAGAGAGCCTGCGCTATACTAATTAGGTTCAGGGATCGGACCCTGAACTTGATTCAGTTATATGGTTATTTCTTTTTATTATTCTTTACATTTCTGTAGAGAACCCCGATAAGATAATTCAATTATCTATTTTAGAGGGATGTCCTTTCCTCTTGGGTCCAAGCGACTTTGTTAGGATAAGATTCCACTAGTGACGTATGTTATTTAATTGACTTTTGATGATAGTGTGAACTCGTCATATTTGGTTTTGCCACCATTAGGATGATGTCTTTCTTGTCGGGTGTTGCTATTTGGCCAATATCAAAACCAATAATAAGACGGAGATCTATTATGACATTAATTATCAAGTTTATAATCAAAGCACCATGGTAATGAGAAGTCTTTCATATCAGTTTGACCTTAGGCTAAGCTTTAGCGTATTAGGGTGATAGTCGATTTTACGGAGCATTGACGTTCTGAGAGTATGTAATATGATCCTTAAGCGGAGAAATCTACTTGAAGTAGGGACTATGATACTTTAAGTATGATTAATACTTTGTGAATGGCTTGAAATACTAGTGGGAGCACGATATGACCAGGGTCTAGTGTATAGGTTGTCGTGACCGTAGTTTATACTCATACTTGTATTAAAATAACCCTTAACTCTAATAAGGGATATGCATGAGGACTCGTTGAAATCCTCTGACCTCCACAACCAATTGCTTTGTGTCTGGATGGGAGGGTATAACTTAACATCCCCCTCGGGTGAGAGTTATGTTTTTCTATAGCAAATGACTTAGCGATTTGTTTTGGGATATAACGGTTACGGGGCCAGGAGAGAAGGGTTTTTCCACCCTCGTGGGGGTTGCATGAACTCCCATATCGTAGTTGTCTAGGCTTGTGGGTAAGCATCCAAAGTACACGTGAGACTTCTGGTGTTTCATATGGGGATCATATTACACTGGCTAAAAGGACAACTATAGTCCATCAGAGCCCTTGGTTGGTAGATTTAGATTGGGTTAAGAAAAGACCTATATGAGTGGACAACACTTCACACTACCCCCTTAGGCAGGTGTGTCAGATTCTGAGTTCTTGCATACATGATTAATTAATCCATAGAGGTGTCTTTGTTGTGAGGGTAGCATTGGCATTTGGATATAATTAGCCTATTTTCAAAATTTATAAAATAAGTTTTTTATATTCATACATTCAACCATATAGTTCCTATATCTGTTATCCCATAAGAGAACTAGTTATCAAGTCTCTAACTATACAGAGCAGAAACACTATCTTCAACTTATGCTTAGGGTTATAAACGTACATTGACTGTCAATCTCAATATCCCTGAATCAGACCTAATGGGTTCAGATGCCACTAGGGTACTAACTAGGGAATATGACGACTAGCGAGAATCTGAGGAGTGTGCAAGTGTTATATCTTAACAAACTTGCGGACAACTCTTTAGAAGCAAGTCGGAGATATGTCAAGTCTTCTGAAATAAAGTTTTACTTGTATTAGATGTCAGAAAGGCGAAGTTAATAGATTCGTTGCTTTACCATTAAGTGACTTATCAGTACCAAGATATTTGACGATATGCATATTCGGGAACACATATTTGAGTTCCAGATCGAACTAGATCCCAAAGACATGGTGCCAGATGATGAGGTAGTGGAAGACGTCTGTCTTGCATCCTTTTCTGGAACTTCGAAGGTATTGTCAGAGACTTTAGCTTTAATAAGCTAGAGATGACAAACGTAGAACTTCTACGAGCTTTCTAGGAGATAAAGAATAGAATCAAGATTAAATACAAAGCCTTTAGTGCTTAACCTAGGCATTCTCTAAAATAGCCCAAGGGAGTAACTTATCAGAAACTGAAAACTATATCAATGCAGAAACTGGTATGGACTTCTAAGTCTGGTGGTGCCAAGGACGAATGTATTTCCACTGTAGCAAGTAGAGGGGGTACTAAAAGATTTTGTAAGGCCTTAGGATGTTAGGACAGGTAAACATCAACTCCTGTAGGGGGTTGAATCACTGTCTAGTAACAGTTCTTCTAGTTCTTGGAATGTGGACTTCGTGTTTACATGAATTCAAGTAAAGCAGAAGGCTACTTAATGGTGAAGTGGTCCTAATATAGTTACTGATACCATAAATCATAGCATAAGCTGTTAGACACATTATCTTAGTTTTTCAATTATACGAATCTTGATCTTTAGAGACTTAGTTCTGTTTCCTCCTCACTAAATGAAGTTTTTAGTTTTAGATGACACTATTATTGTGTCTCTCAAGCTGAATGGATATCTTCATTGCTAGATAAATAATTCAGAAAGATCTATTTGTATTTAATCCTAATTCGGAAATAGATCTTATGACAGCTGCAGCGTCTAATTTAAATTCATTTAAATCATTCGAAAAAGCTAATCCATTTGTGGCCCTCTGATTTAGATACTTTACCTCAGATAGATTCAAAGGCTACAAAAGGCTGAGTTTTTGTTCATAGATTCTTCGATGATCCTTCTAAACTCTATGTGTTATCTAGAAGGTAGAATAACTAAAAGGGCTAATTGGTGTTAGTTAATTTTGACGTTTGTGGTTCCAAGAGCATCCAGATAGTAGGAGGCTCTTCTATTTAATCAAGAAAATGAGTACCTATTAGACGGGTTCTATAGGATCATGAGGGAGAGTATGATTATCTCTCAATTAAATACTCCAAGGATGACACACCAAAATGAAATCTTCGAGAGAAGTAATAAGACCTTTTTGGACATGGTCCGTAGTATAATAAATCTAGCCAAATATACCACCCACCTTCTGGTGGGGTTATACCTTAAAACAGTAGCTTATATCTGGAACTATCTCTTATCTAAATCAGTGCCTCAAACCTATAGAGAATTATGGTTTAAGTGAAAACTGACTCTATAGTGTCTCAAGATATAGGATTATCTTGTACTTGTGCATAAGGACACGATAGATAAAATAAGGATGAAGTCCCATGTATATCTATTTATAGGTTACCCTAAAGAGGTATAAGGTAAACTATTCTATTATCTTGATGTTTGGGAGGTAATCGTTTCTACGAATACCATCTACTTAGAATATGATTATATTATAGACCACAAATTGATCGGTAAGGTAGTTCTGGGTAAATTACTGGGTACTGATAAATAGTGCGCATCCAGAAGTGTAATGGAAGTAGATGATATAAAAACTAGTATATCAAATACTATAGAAATAATTTATTTTGTACCACCACCACCTCGTCATTGTGGGAAAACCATCAGAGCGCTTGAAAGATACTATGGAGAAACTTTGTTGGTTAATCCAAAGTTTCAAGAGGATGATCCCTTGAGCTACGTCAAAACAGTGGACGCTTTTGACAGCTCTGGCTGGCAAAAGACTATAGAGGCAGAGCTTGCATCAATATCCCTTGAAATAATCTTGACTCTTATTACACTATCACCCTTTATGGGTGTAAGGGGTATATAAAAAGAGGATCCAATATTCTTATTAAGACTTAAGTAGCTAGATTAGTTGCCAAAGGAAAAGTGATTTGACTATATCAAAACCTTCTTACCGGTAACTATATCTAAGTCTATTTCGGATCCTCGTAATTCATCACAATCCATTATAGTTAGGAGATATGATAGATGGATATCAAGACAGTTATTCCTTAAGCAGGGATTTGGAAAAAGATATGTATGTGAATATCCTTAGGCTTTGTGTCAGCAGGTTAGAAAAATCTGAAAGACAAGTTGCAAATATCAATTTATGGACTAATATAAGCATCCAGGAATTGATATATCTATTTTGATTAGGGAATCTGCTTACACAGATTTGATCAGAATGATGATAAACTAAGGAGAGTACAAGAAAGGTGATAGAACTATAAGGGTATACGTAGTACTTTATGATAACGATATTCTACTGATTGAAAATAACATAGAAATATTGTCTACAATAAAGGTTTTGTAGTCATAACAATTCGATGTAAAAGATCATAGTGAGACGAGTTATATTCTGAGAATCAAAGTAACTCGAGATCACCAGAGCAAGATTTTTTTCGCTATCACAGGCTACACATGAAGATAAGGCTCTAGCCAGATTCGATTTACGAGGCTAGATATCTATTGCGTAGCGAAAATGATGAATCGGTTTCAGTCAAACTCGGATCCAGATCGCTGGTCTAATATAAAGGGTATACTCAGAAGTCCTCATTATATGAGGATTATAAGTTAGCTTATATTTCATAGATCCTGATATCGATTGGATGCACAAGGTCTGACTTTAATATTAGATGTGTGTTCCAAATAATCGACTTCAAGAATTGTTTTTACCTTGGGATAAGAAGCGGTTAGTTGGTAGAGTATGAAGCAATGATGCATCACAGACTCCGATATATATAGCAGGTGTGACTTCAAGAATTATTTCCAAGGAGCTTAGGCACTACTGTAAGGGAAAACTCATCAAGTATAAACTCCACTTGATCTAACAGTTTTAGAAGGAAAGACAAGTAGCGATAATTAAGGTAGCATCTACAGATAATGTTGCTAATTTATTGAGGAAATTCGTGCAAAGGATTTTGGACAGCATTTAAAAGTTATAGAGCTCAATACTGTTTTTCCTCGTTAGACATAGTGGGAGATTATTGAAATTGATAAGGTCTACAGCTTATAAAAACCTATAGTTTAGCTGTATATTGTTGATAGCTTCATATTGTATCTTGGTACGTATCATAGTATATGTTCTGATTACAGAACAGAGAGCCATGACTATATAGTAATCTACTAGAGTGAGAGACTCAATGGACTGGTCCCATATAACCTAAATTTATTCATAGTTCTGATTATAGTTAGTCGCCCTATCAGGATAAACTGTTGGGCTAACAAAGCGTGGGTGTCTCCACCATGATCATTACCGGGCACAATGTCTGTGGCCGAATGGAACCAACATAGTGCATAGATTGGTGAGCAAACATCAGTACACTAAGCCGTATTTCTGTTTAGAGTAAAACGATCATAAACCCTAAGGAACCATGACTGGTGGGCTAACTAATTATGTGGTGCTTTGACACACCATTATATATGGGTTCGATTATATGACCCAAAACCATGGTGTGCTAGGTTGCCCGTCTGGTGTCGCCTCAGTGTGTCACTCCTACAGACCATCCATACCACTAATAGGAGGTGTATTTCTTGGTCTAACTTGCATCGTATTAAATCCATGCCTGGTGGTCATCAGTTGGACTGTTGACCGGATTCGGTTACTCGGTAGAGTAATCAGAAGTATGACATATATGGTTAACCTAGAATGAACCGAGTCATATGAGCACTCGAGTTTGACGGTATTCTCTACGGCTCGAGTTGCATCATGGCACCAATTCGATAGATAATGGGTTTACCACTACTAAGTGGACAGTAGGGGTATATAGGAGAACATAATAAGTCCAGGGGACCTAGAGTGCAGCCTGCGTCATACTCTGAGTGGTTACGTAGGTAACTCGGACTCAAAAGATCAATGGTACACTCAGGTAGTGTGTCGATCGAGCCCAAATTGGAAGCCATGAACCCTGGTCCATGAAGGTTCCACCTTATTGATATTATATACGATCCTTGAACTATTTCCTTGAAATATAGGACACAGTTAAAGTAAGTAAAGAGTCCAACCCTATGCTTCGTGTGTGTGTCACAGTAGTGCACGGTAGATGCGAAACTTCGTGGATGTGTGTGCTAAGGGGAAACTCTAGAGTAGTATTGAGACACACATAGTTATCCTTTGCCATAAGTGGACTTCGCCACATGGTTGTGATACATTGGGACATGGTATGAGTTGACTATTTCACTTTACTACGGGCACCCTATATATTTACTAAGGACACTATGGTAAATAGTGAAATTACTAGTGCCCCCACTTATATGTGTCATGCGAGTTCTCATGTATATAGGACGACCAACTAGTGCCATGGGGGTATTTTGGTAAAACCAAGAGTCACCATGGACTAGGGGTGGCCGACCCTAGTTGTTGGGAGACTAGCAAGGGTCGGCCCCTTAGTTTCTAGGAGGTTGTTATCTCCATTATAGGGGCCGACCATAGTGGATTAGGGTAAGGGTTTGACTGGGTTTTTCCCACTCCAAGAAGTTAGGGAAAATAGAGATAGAGATATAGGGAGAGATAAAAGAGGGCCGACCCTATCAATTAGGAGCTTAATCTAAGGAGGGGTCGGCCTCATAAAAGTGCAAGGGGAGAGAGGGGCTGGCCCTAGTCACTCCTCTATCTTGTCTTTCTTCCTCGCTTTTAACCTTGGAGGATCACGATTCGTCTTTCTTGCATGGTGTTTTATAGACGGAAAAATGCTAACGTAAGGGAAAACTCAGAAACTGTTCGTTGGTGTGCCATGTATCGTGTGAGATCAGGTAAACTAGAAGGCGATTTCGTAATCTCCCACTATCCAAATTTTACACAGAAGATCAAGGATATTTCTATTGCTACAGAAGCTACAGAAGTCCAAACGACCTCAAACTAGATGCAAAAGGTGTGTTTCGAAGTCTTCTGTCTGCAGTCTCTGTGGGGGGGAAATTTCTACCGACCATACCCGATCATCAAATGGAGATCGTCGTCCTCTACTGCCTTCCCGAAGTACCTGCAAAAAGACCGAGGCTCACCTCCGAGCCAAGGCCCCTCCGACGCTCAAGTCAAGAAAAGGAGTGATGTGTGTAGTGTGGTCCTGGGTGTCGGAAGCGAATTGCCTCTCAAAGGTATGGATTGCTTACCTGCCTATGAAGGGGTGGGGTTTCTTTTGTAGATTTAAGTGTGTGCAATCGCTGCAATCTATCCTCCGATGATCTTGGGATAGTTATGGCAGATCCCCTCCGATCGGACGCCATTCAAACCTTTCCTTCTATGCTCCCGTGGATTGTGGGTGTTACACCTCATCGTGGGTAACCCATGATCCTAATGAGCGAGATATCCTCGGTATAGCCTAGCCTGGCGAGTCTCCCGACAATTGTAACACCTTTCGATCTTTCCTCGCTTTACGATAATTCTTTCGCATCGATCAGGTCAGGCTACCTGTGTGCATGGGTAGTCGGGCCAGGTATGCATCCTGCCTAACTTCTTTCCTGATCTAGTTCCTGTCAGAGAGCTTGGGCTCTTCTGATCTTCTTCCTGGGCTCAGTATCTAGCTGGTGGTGCAGCCCGTGGATCGGGTCTGGTCGACCTGGATTTGGTCCGTGCTCATATGGGGGATGATCTCCGTGTCGACCCGAAGACTCCGCCCAACCAGTCAATCAAGTCGAGTCAAAAATCCGATCTGACGTTTGTCTAGTTTGTAGGTTCGGATATTGATGTCTTTGAATTGAACTTTTAAACAGTCGAAAGATTGTTGACACGAGGTGTGATCTCGAAGTTCAGTCGAAGCCTACATCTCCGTGCTATAAGAAGCAACCTGAATTTACTAATACTTGAACTCAAGTGATCTCGATAGCCCGAGTATCACTTGTCTTTCTTCGAAAAGAAGGTTTAGGATATCAGAGCTCTGAATTTTTCTGAAGTCTGATTCAGAAATTAGATATTTGATCTATTACACTCGTCGAGTCTGCTATTTATAGAGCTTTTTGGATGGGAACCGGAGTAAAGGTCGATTTTCTACAGCTGTCGTCTGGATCCAGGCGAGGGCTGGTGGGCCCCGTCGTCGTCTCTATGGACCCCTAGGCAGGGCTGGCGGGTCCCGTTGTCATCTCTGTGGACCCCCAGGAAGGGCTGGTGGGTCCTGTTGTCATCTCTGTGGCCCCCAGGTAGGGCTGGTGGGTCCCGTCGCAGGGCGTTTGGCCAAAATTTGCACCCACAGCTCAACTGATACTTCAGCTCTCTACGTTGGACCAAGCCGGGCGGTCCAGTTGTACACATGTCAACATCCGATGAGTGTGATAGAAAACCCCTTCTACAGCCTCTTCTAGCAAATCCGAGCCCGTATCCATCGACAAAGGAGAAATTTATTAAGGTGAAAGAATCCGCATGGAGGTATGACTTTTAACATATAGATCTAGTATAGAGATAGAATATGAATGCATGCTAAATTATTCTTTTCGCTAGATCGACGTTAAGAGGTCGTGTAGTTACCGTGTTAGATTCATACTCACACGTGTAAAATGTTTTAATGAAAATATTGATCGATATGTAACGCACACCACCCACGGTCTTCGAACATAACCTTTGTTTCCACTGCGGGCCTCTACCATAGAATTATTTTCAACATAAATATTTTTGTAAAATTAGTACTATGTATGATTAGTTATATGTATATACCTTCATAGATGTTAAATAGATACTAAGGGTGTGTTGGCAATGGTTTTGGATGCTTGGTTTTGGACAAACCTAGGTTCCATGCACTTGTCAAACCTGTTTTGACATAAGATATTGGGTGCGTTTGGGATCCGGCCGGTTATAAAATTGTTTTCCAATATCAAAACCTAAAAATCACTAGAACCAAGAATAGAAATTTTATGCTCTTTTGGGTTCTTGAGGCATGACGACGAATGATAATTAAGAGAGAACATTCTAAGTAGTGAACATGTTGTAGAGAGAATGTTTAGAGAAAGGATTTTTTAAGAAAAACTATATTGTAGAGAAAAAAAATATTATAGAAATAAAAAATATAGTGAGAGATGGAATATAGTGTAAAGTGATACATGTTATTTAGAGAGAATATATTGTAGAGAGAAAATACTAGAGTGTGAAACTATTATTGAGAGAGAATATAGTTAGGGAGAATATTATATACAATATTGTAGAAAGAGACCTTATTATCGAGAAAATATTACGGAGTGGAAAAATGATGTAGAAAGATAAAGCTATAAATAGAATGTTACAAAGAGTTAATATGTAGTATATAGAGAGAAATGATATATAAAGAATGTTGCAGAGAAAATATTATTGAGCAAAAAAAATATATAGAGAGAGAAAATACTATAGAAAAATATTATAGAGAATATACATATATAGAATAATAAATAAATAACATTATAGAAAGAAAAATATGGCAAAGAGAACATATTGCATTGAGAGGATTTTATATAGAGAAGAGAAAATACTAGAGAGAGAAAATATTATATAAAGAGTATAGATATATAAAATATTACATAGATAATATTATAAAAATAGTTAATATCATGGAGACTTTTTTTTATATGGAGAAATCGTCCTCAATGGAAAGGGGGTTAAGCAATGACCCTGATCAGTTTATGAAATGAAAGAGTACAACGAAGCCCTGAATGGATCGGGATAAGACAAAGCTAGACTCTTACTCGAAGAATAAAAAGAAAATATAAGATTATCCTTCCGTACCCAGAAGTTGGGCATCGCAAACAACGCTTAACAAACTAGGAAGACCCTTAAGGTCAGACATGACCCAAAGCGGGGTCCGCTGAAGACTCGGGCATCACGTTAAGCTCACGCTTTCCCCAAGTCACGAATAGACACGAGCATAGTCTCGGCATCCCCGAACCAGCGAAATAAAAGATATTGTAGAAAGAAAATGTTAGAGATAAAACATCATAGAGAGAAAAATACTAGAGAGAAAATATCATAGAAAGAAAATACTGTAGAGAGAAAATGCTAAAGAAAAATAATACACAAAGAGAATATAGGTAGAGAGAATATAACATACATAATATTATAGAAAGAGAAAATATTATAGAGATAGAAAATATAATATATATAAAATATTATAAAGAGAAATTGATGTAGAGAGAAAATACTATAAAGAGAAAACTGGTAGAGTGAACATTACATAATTAGTGTTGTAAAAGGGTAAATATTAAAAAGAGAAAATCTTATAGAGAAAAAATATTATAAAGAGAAAATCTTATAGTGAAAATTTATTATAGAGAAAATATTATACAGAGAAAAAAAATATTGTAAAAAAAAACTATTATAGAGAGAAAATATTGTAGAGAAAGAATATAGGTAGAGTGCATATTATATAAACATGTTCCAGAGAGAAAAATATTATAGAAAGAAAATATGATGAGAGAATATGAATAGATATAATATTATATAAATAATACTATAAAAAGAAAAGATATCATAGAGAGAGAGAAAACATGATATAGAGAGAATACTATATAAATAATATTGTAGAAAGAAAAAATATTCTAGAGAGAATATTTTAGTGAGAAGAAATTTATTTTTTTGAGGTGAAATGGCATCCCATACTTGGGTACAGGGTAGTAGTCCCCAACTTGTGCATAAAGATCAATATAAATTTATAAGAGTAAATGATAACGAGTCATCATATATAGGCTCCAACAAACATGAGAGAAGGGAGTTATAAGCAAAGGGGAAGTAACTACAAAAATCAACCAAAACATATTCCCGTGTGATAACCAAATTATTAGCCTCCACGAAGTTATCTTTCGGGTTCCTATGTTTATATTGCCTAGTGGGTCGGGCTTCACTCCCGGAGGGATTAGTCTGAGCTTGAAGTGGGCCATTGCCCGAAAGGTTTCGGGACACCCGCCGATCTCAAAAAAGAAAAAGTTATCTCACTTCTTTCCATCCAGATTCTCCAAATGAGCCTGACCACACATTTTTCACATTCATTGTTCATTGAGAAAAAAATATTACAGAAAGATAAAATGTTACAAAGAGAAATATTATAAAGAGAAAATATTTAGAAATAGAGTATTGGTACAGAGAATATCATATAACTATGTTATAGAAAGAGAAATATTATAGAGAAAATATTATTGAAAGAGACTGTCAGAGACAAAATATGTTATAAAAATAATATTTAGATGGAGAAAATAACTGCAAAATTGATTTTATTGTCAAATCCTCAAATGTTAATTTCAGAATTGATTCCTAATAAGCTAAAACTAGTTGGACACAAAACTAGTTTATGCTATTTCAAAATCAAAACCTAAATTTTAAAACTAATGCCAAACATACCCTAAAAACTTTAGGTTGACGATGGGGAAGTTTGATTGGGCCAAAAGCATTAAGATTGGTCACAACTAATAATGATTACGGACAACTATTTGTAGTATTTATAAAAGTATGTTTACCTTTTATACCGCTATTCATGATCACCATTTTGACTCGTGGGTTCGGATAAAGGGCTCTATGATTATCGACAACCTATGGCCCATTGAGACCATATTGTAGGACACAAATATATATCGTTTAGTGGCTATAAGAGCATGAAAATCGAATTTTGTTGTCTTATTCTTAATATTCAGAACTAATGCAATTGAATGAGCTTAATGGAGTACAATTGATTAATAATAAAAAAGCAGTGTTGCTTATAAATAAATAAGTTCAAATCAATCACCGAGCAAATTATAAACTCCATTGAACTACCTTCTTCAATTGACTCTATCATTTTCCATCCTTTGATCATGGATATCAAGTCTATGCTTATATAGTTCACTGAAGTTCACACTGAGTATATTTTTAGAGAAGGTAACGTTGCTGCTGACTGGCAAGCTATGCATGCTACGCAAACAAGGATTCCTAAAGCTTGGCAACAAGTTTACCATCATGACCTGCATGTGATTTGTCAAGATGACTTCGGGCCACGTTTCTTTCTAAGGCCTCAAAGGAAGCTGGTGTTGTAGCTAAGGTGATGTAACTGGTTTGTAAGTTGTGTTTACCAAAAAAAAAATCAGGACATAACACATGGATAACCACCATGTAGTCTGGGACTAGCTTAAAATCTTGGAAGTGGCCTGGCACGGCAAGGGTGTGGGTAGCACCGCATGATGGGCACGAGGAACAAGAGTACAAAACTGCAAGCGGAAGGTAGCAAACAGAACTATTGTCAACTGTTGGAACCAAAGCTTAGCTATACTTAGCCCCCCTGAAGTTTAACTCAAAAACACTTAACCCCCCTATGGTTTATTTATTGGAATTGGTGAGATCTACAGCTTGTAAAAACTTATAGTTTAGCTATGTATGGTTGATACCTTAGGATTGTATTTTGGTACGTACCTTAGTATATGTTCTGATTATAGAACAAAGAGTCATGGCTATATGGTAATCCACTTGAGTGGGAGACTCAATGGATTGATCCCATATAACCTAAATATATTCACAGCTCTAATTAGGATTGGTCGCTCTATCAGGATAAGCTGTTAGGATGACAGAGCATGGGTGTCTCCACCACGGTCATTACTAGGCACAGTGTCTGTGACCGAACAGAACCAACACGATGCATAGATCGATGAGCAGACATCGGTGCACTAAGTCGTGTTTCTGCTTAGGGTAAAACAGTCATCAACCCTGAGGAACCATGTTTGGTGGGCTAATCAGTTGTGTGGTGCTTTGGCGCACCAATGTGTGAGGGTCTAGATTACGTGACCCAAAATCACGATATACTGGGTTACCCGGCTGGCGTCGCATCAGCGTGTTACTCCTGCAGGTCATCCATACCCCTAACGGGAGGTGTGTCGCATCAGTGTGTCAGTTGGACTATTGACCGTATCCGTTTACTCGGTAGAGTAATCAGAGGTACGACTTACGTGGTCAACCTGGAAGGAACCGAGTCATATGAGCACCCGAGTCTGACGGTATTCTCCACCGCTCGAGTTGCATCATGGCACCAAGTTGAGGAACATCGAGTTAACCATACTAAGCGGAGAGCAGGGGTATGCGAGAAAATATAGTAAGTCTGGGGGAATTAGAGTGCAGCCTACGTCACACGTTGGGTGGCTACGCAGGTTAACTCGGACTCAGAGGATCGATGATACACTCAGGTAGTGTGTCGATCGAGTCTAAGTTGGAAGCCATAAACCCTGGTCCCTGAAGGTTTCACCTTATCCACATTATGTACGATCCTTGTACCATCTCCTCGAAACACAGGACGCAATTAGAGGAAGCGAGAAGTCCTACACTTTGTGAGTGCTTCGCACTAGTGTATGGTAGATGCGTAACTATGTATGTGCACTAAGGGAAAATCCTAGGTTAGTGCAAAGACGCAAGTAGCGATCCCTTATCATAAATGGACTCTGCCACATGGGTGCGATACACCGGGACATATTGCGAGTTGACTAGTTGAATTTACTAGGGACACCCTACGAGCACCTCATAGAATAGTGAAATCACTAGTGCACTTCACTTATATGTGCCTTGTAAAGTCTCGTACACGAGGGACGACCAACTTATGACATATGGGTGTTTTAGTCAAATCATGCGCCAATATGCACTAGGGGTGCCGACCCTAAGTATTGGGAGACTGGTCAAGGCCGGCCCCCTTATTTTTAAGAGGTTGTTGCTTCCAATGAAGGGGTCGGTAATGAGGGACAGAAAGTGGGCTGGTTTTGACCATTTTCAAAACCAAGGAAGAGATAGAGATAAAGGAGAGATAAAGGGAGATGTTTGAATTAGTCAAACCTTATCCGTTAGGGATTTATCCAAGGATAGGGTAGCCCTATATAAGAGCAATGGGGGAGAGGGGGGACCAGCCATGCTATTAGGGGAAACCCTAACCGCCCCTCGATCTCTCTTCTCTCGTCTCTCTTCCTCATTTGCGTCATTGAATGTCGACTCGTCTTCCTCGCGTGGTGTTTCATAGAAGAAGAAGGCTCATCACATGGAGGCACTCAGAGATCCATCGACGAGGTACCGTGCATTGTGCGAGATCGGGTGAACTAGAAGGCGCTTCTCGCAATCTTTTACTGTCCAGTTTTTGCACAAAAAATCAGCGATATTTTTGTGATTACAGGAGCTACAGAATTCCAAACGACGTGAAACCACTTATAAAAGTTGCGTTTCAAAGTTCTCTAGCTGCAGTCTAAAATTTTGCCCAATCGGAGTTCGGAGTGAAAAGTTATGACCATTGCACCGAATTTATATCGAGCAAATCCGATGCCGTTTTCATTGATAAAGAAGAAATTTGTCACGGTGAAAGAATCCGCACGGAGGTATGGCTTCTAACATGTAGATCTAGTATAGAGATAGAATATGCATGCATGCTAGATTATTCTTTTCGCTAGATCGCCAATAGGGGTCGAGTAGTTGCCATGCTAGATTCATACACACACGTGTAGATCGTTTCGATGAAATTTTGATATGTAACGCAAACCATCCCCGGTCTTCGGACCTACACTTTGCTTCCGCTGCGGGCCTCTACCATGGAATTGTTTCTACATTATTTTGTTCCAAATCACTACCTAGAGGTTGAAATATTGGCACAATGCCTCTTTTGTCAACTACTTGATTTCCTCATTTGGTAAATTTTATCTAATCGAAGCTGAATTCAAGGGGGGGGGGGAGCAAAGTGTAATTTACCCCAAAAACAATTCTAGCAAATTTGTTTGCCAACTTCACATGGAGTTGGCCACCACCGTCCCGCTGGCCACCCCCCCGCCAGTCAATGTCCATCGCCATGTCGCCGACCACCACCTCACCGCCACATGGGCCACCCGTCGCCATCCGCCGCCGTCGTCCGTATTGGGGACCCACATCCGGCCATGCTATTCGCCGGCCACTACCTGCTGCTGGCTATCAACGCCCACCACTGGCCGGCCGACACCCATTGCCATCTACCATCATCCGCGCACGTGACATCCCCGTAAAGTTCATCCCATGGCCCTTAGTGAATGAGAATCGAGTGGGAATCATGGTCCATTTACAGGTTTTTGGGAGTATGTATGAAATCCCCCCCGCCCCCCCCCCCCCCCCCCCCCCCACCCCCCACCGCCACCATAAAAAAAAAAAATAAATTATAGTATATTATTCACAACCCGCGCACCCCGATTGAGTCGGTCAGTTATAGCTCTAAATTTTTAAAGGACTCCGAGAATCAAAATTCTCCTCCACTCGAGGATAAATCCCAATAAGATTTTTGCTGCACGATCGAAGGAAGTGTAGGGACGTTGTCACGCCGCCTACCGAAGCCTTCGACTATGAGGCAACGACTGTACTTACTCTTTAATAGTTATGCCCCCTCTGAAAAATAAATACTGAGTCCACCACTGGTTGGAACTACCCGAAATTGATCGTTGTAGCAACCGGTTATAACTATCCATTAACTTCCTTTTATCTTTCATTGTGTAACCCAAAACTGATCGTATTTCCTTTTCTTTCCTCTAGTTATAGCACCATAGGTAGAAATTTATAATTCACCCTCATCGCGGCATTCAAAACTTATTACTCGAAACTTCCGATGCCTACATGAGCCTTAACCAAATCGAAACTTCTCGGCTTTCTCGGAATAACCTCGACCAGTCAATCCGGCGTCGATCATCTCTTCCACGCCTGCACACTCACTGCACTCCGGCCAGCATGCGTTTTTTTGGGCAACAGCTCGAAGGGGTGCTCCGAGATGTGTCAATGTCACTGAGTTGTGCCTGATGGAATAAGAGGTGGAAGAGCATGTGGTTGAGGGTCCTATCAATTCTACTGGAACAGCTAGGAAAGGCCTTTGGTGCTTCTGAACCCATAACTTCATTGGTCCCATCCATTATTTTGGAGGGAAGGAAGCAGACACAAGGAGGCCCATATCTATTCTTTCAAGATAACAAAGGCACCACCTTCTATTGAGTGTGAGATTTTCTCTATCCCAAAACCCAGGTACTGAGATGAGATCCTATAATACACGTTTCCGCCCTCTACTTTATCAAGGTGGGACTAATCTTCCAACACTCCCCCTCACGTGCAGGTCAGTCTTTCGTGGTTCTTGTCACGTGGATGATAGATGTGTAGGGACCACACCCGGCAGGTGAGTGTACGGTTAGACTCTGAAACCATGTGAGATTTTTTCTATCCCAAAACCCAGATATTGAGAGGAGATCCCATCATACATATAATGATCGTTTCCGTCCTCTCCTTTACTTAGGTGGGACTAATCTCCCAACATTGAGCACTGACAAAAGGAGAGGTTATATAACAGAGGTGGTGTGAGTTATAGGCCACCCATCTTATAGATCCTCATTGAAGGTTACAAGAGGAATGGAGATCCATGCATGAGAGCTATAAGGGTCCATTCACTTGGGGTCAGCCTCTGCTCTGAAACCGAGCCAAAAGCGTCTGGGCGCGTGCGATGCGAATTCAATAGCGGCGATACATGCGCTGCCCACAAGTGACAGAGAAATATCCATGCACATCGTAATCGTTGTTTCTGCATCGCACGTGCCTGGGCGCTACTTGCTCGTCACTTATCGTTTTGGTAATGAGAGTGGAGTCGAACCCTACACATCGGAGGTTCCTTTAAAAAAAAAAAAAACCGAAATCCTAGATGTAGTGTACCTCCATTGGCGCCTACATCATGGCTTGTTTTAAGATAGTTTTTGTTGTACCACAGAAGCAGAAGCGGAAGCATAAGCACCAATACAAATAAGATAAATTACAAACGCAGAACAATAAAATGTTTATGAATAACAAAAGTAATAAGAGAAAAACACAAGATAATGATTTACATAAAAAATATAAATCGAAAAATTTCTACAGACGACGAAGTTTAAAATCCATTATGAAGCAACCAAATGTATAAAAAATCACTCTTTCAATAAGAAAACCCTATTAGCCTTAGAATTTTCCGTTCTCTCTAGAAAAAAAAACTCAGATTATCACCTCCGCCCCCCAAACACCATTTATATACATAGGGTTACACGGTATTAGAAAAATTATTGAAGTATCCTTGAAATTTTTTCTCCGGGATTGCCACCCTGAACCCCACCTAGGATGCGCGACGCACGCATAATTGGGCTGGGTGCAATTGAGCTGAGCACCTTTCGATCAAGATTTAGTTAGTTAAATCTAGCTAAATGGCTTGGTATTATTAGGGGTGGCAATGGGTCATGTCGGGTCGGGTTCGTGTCGTGTCTAGTTTCGGGCTGTGTCCAAAACCCTTAGACCCGGACCCGACCGGTTTAACTAATCGTGTCTAGATCTTAAACCCATACCCGACCCGTTTATAAACGGGTAGACCCGATAAGATCCGTTAGACCCGTTTACCACACGGGTTTATTCAGTTGACCCGATCCGACTCGACCCGACCTAACCCGATAGACCCATTGATACTATATATTACAGTATCGGATTGTGGGTAGACCCGACCCGACCAGACCCAACACGACCCTTTAAATATTTAACGGATCTTCCCGGGTCTACCGTGTCCAAACCCTAAACCTGGACCCGGCCCGTTTATTAAACGGGTCTATCGTGTCGACTCGTTTACGACCCGAACCCGTTTAGCCTTGACCCAGACCCGCTAACTTCGTGTCGGGTCCGAAATTGCCCGCCCTAGGTTTTATGCCCGTATGACCAAATGAGTTGGTTACAAGTCACTAACCAAAAGCCTTTCTTAGTGGGCTAGAAGTCGATTAGGCTCATGTGAGTGCCATTCTAGACAACTAGAGAGTAGAGGCCCAACTACGAATAACAAGTCCAATACAACCAGGCTTTGTGACAGTCGTATAACAATTATATGGGCTTGGGTTGATAGAGCCCATTCAGAACACAGTTGGAGGACCCATTGCTTCCCAATGGCTATGGTTTGTTGCATATCAAATAGAACAATACTTGGCTCCAGCCGCAGTCGAAACTGGAGGCTTCTAGGGATAGCAAAGGTGCGGTTTAAAACCGTGGAAAACCGCACCGCATGGTCCGGTTTTGGTTTGTCAAAATATAAAACCGTCACGTTGCGGTGCGGTTTTGGTTTGCGATTTCGGTGTTGCGGTGCGGTTTCAGTTTTATCCAAAACCGCAAAAAATCGCACCGTTTAGACCATTATAATGTTAAACCGCGGTGCACCGCACCGCATGGTGCGGTTTCGGTTCTACATACGGTACACCGTCACGGTGCGGTGCGGTTTCGGCGTTGCGGTTCGGTTTCGGTTTTGTCCAAAACCGCACCGAAACCGCACCGTTGCCATCCCTAGAGGCTTCAACTAGACATGGCATACGCCCGTAGACATTGAGTTCAAATCTCCACTAGTCGGTCGGCCCCAGTCGGTGGCTGCGGCTTTTAGGTGCGGTGTGAATATCCTCCTTCATGCCGAACTTTGGGCTCTTCAGGGAGCTTTTGCGGAGCTCGTTGGCTACAACTATAGTAAGGTAGTGATTCTTACATATGCTTTGAAGGCTAGGGATGCTTTGGTGCTTAGTAAGAGTGTTTTGGCGGAGATCAGCTAGACATACTGGAGTGTACTGGCATGGACTGTGGCAGAAGCTGTCTTGGGGTTTTAGTGCAGTGGATCCAGCGCCATGACAATGGTGCTGCTCATGGGCTCGCTAAGGAAGCTCGCCTAAATTGGGTTGAAGGATTTTGGTCGTCTAATATATACGTACTTCTCTCTTCCCTAATTAGGGAAGACCTACAAGTCATTCTGTAATGACTACCATCCAAAAAAAAACAAAAAACAAAAAACAAACAAACACTGACTCAAAGAATGCCCCCCTCGACACCACTAGCTTGTGTTCTTATTGAAGTCCATTGTCCTAACAAGGGCTCTTATCCTGATTTTGAAATAAAATATTGGGTGTATTTGGGATCCGGTAGGAAGGTTGGGTTTTCAGAACGAAAACCTGAAAATCACCAAAACCCTAAAGTAGAAATTTTATACTTTTGGACTGCTTTTTGGTTATTGAAGTAGGGCGGCAAAACAGTATTTAAGAGAGAATATTGTCAATGAAGTTTGCTGTCAGAAAAACTAATGTCAAGAGAGAGAATATTATTTCAGAAGTCGGATGCGGAAGCGAGATGACAACTCAATCACTTCGATGACATCGGAGTTGCAATTGCGGAAGAACATCCTCAAACAAGCGTTCTAGATAAACTCATCATGCCGACAACAACTAAGAGATGAAAATGAGAGGGGGTGTGTGTGGAGAAAATGATGATGGATGAAGTGGAGAAAGAATATAAAGTGGGATGAGATTTATAAAAAATTATGGGGGTATAAACGATTGCTTTACCCCTAATATAACGGCTCCTCTTTTTTTTTTTCTCCAAAAAACCCCCAAGTAGTCGTTGCATGCATATTGATCAGCTGGCGGGCCTGAGAAGGCCAGGTTTTGGATCAGGCCGTGGACTGAGGGCGGCGTGCCCGGCCCGGCCCACAAGTTATCAAGACCGTGCAAGGCCGGGTTGTTGGCCATGCTGGACCGGTCCGTGGGTCAGCAGGCAGTCCTTTACATCCATCGCGACGAAGGTTTCCATCGCTCCGAGAAGAGGAATAGATAAGATCAGGCTATCAAGTTATCAAAATGATAGTAGAAAGTAGGGGTGGCTACGGGTCGTGTCGGGTCGGGTTCATGTCGTGTCTAGTTTCGGGTTGTGTCCAAAACCGCTAGACCCGGATCCGACCATTTTAACTGATCGTGTTTAGATTCTAAACCCATACCCGACCCGTTTATAAATGGGTAGACCCGATAAGACCCGTTAGATCCGTTTACCATACGGGTTTATTCCATTGACCCGATCCGACTCAACCGGGCGGGTAAACCTGACCCGACCCGACACGACCCGGTGAATTTTAAACGGGTCTTCCCGGGTCTACCGTGTCCAGACCCTAAATCCGGACCCGACTCGTTTATTAAACGGGTCTATCGTGTTGACCCGTTTACGACCCGAACCCATTTATCCCTGACCCAGACCCGCTAACTTCGTGTCGGGTCTGCCGTGTCAGGTCTGAAATTGCCAGCCCTAGTAGAAAGCCTCCGAATTCAGATATACATGTTATGGGCCTGTGGTCGCGGAAAAAGATTCGGGTCGTCTTTATTGCGGATCACACGAGATTACAAATTTTTGATCAGGAGATTGTGGGAGAGATCCTCTGGAGGGTCCCTTTTATCCGCGTCTCCACGTGGTATTCGTGCGAGAGCTCTGAAGGGGTTGCCCAGGACAGAGGTCTTTACAGGGTGAGGGTTTTTGAGAGGCTAAGGAGTTTCTGCCGTTGATTTTGTCCCGTCCGTGCTTCGCGCTTTCTCGGCTAGGGAGGCTTTGGGCTTCGTTCCTCGGTCTTCGTGTCTTCCTCGATCCTTGCTCGATCTCGGCGTCCTTGATCGTCGGTTCGCGGCGTCGATCGTGTTTTTGGCGTCAGCTTTGGCTTTAGCTTTCGGCTTTGGCGTAGCTTTGGCGTGGCTCTGGCTTTTGCTTTGCTTTGGCGCTTGCGCTTGAACGTAGACGGGTAGAGACTTGCGATGCTTTAGTTCTTCCGGACTTCGTGTCGTATCGGCTAGAACGTGCGGTGCTTTGCTCGTGACCGTCGTAGTTGCTTGGCTTTGGCACGTGCGTTGCTTTAGCGCGGGCTTTACCGGTGCGTTTGCTTTGGCTTCTTGCGTCGGCTTTGACTTTTAGCTTCGACTCGATCTTCTTCTCGAACGACTGGCGTTACCTCTTCAAGGCTTCTTTACTCTTCCGGCTTCCTCGACGGTTGTGGCGTCGGTTTTGGCTTTTCGGCGGGGGTAGCACCGATGCTTGTGCGACGGTTGTGGCGTCGACTTTCGTTGATGAAGACGGCGGGTGTAGCACCGATCTTCGTGCGACGGTTGTAGCGTCGGCTTTTGTTGATGAAGACGGCGGGTGTAGCACCGGCTTTAGCACGACGGTTGTAGCGTCGGCTTTTGGTTGACGAAGGCGGCAGGGGTAGCGCCGGCTTCAGGCCTTCTTCTCCCGGCTTTCTTCTTCGTGCGAGGAGTCGATGCCTTGATTGAAGACGACGAGTGTTATCGGCTTCGATCTTCTTCTCCGGCCTTTGCTTATGGCGTCTTCGGAGCTGATAAAGATCGTTGGAGCAATCGGGTGATGACGGCTCCGGGTCTTCTTCTCCACGCTTTCTTCTTCGTGCGAGGAGTCGAAGCTTTGATCTCCGAGTGCAAGGTCTTCACGTTGATGAGGACTTGAAGGGCCAAGGACTCCCGTAGGATATGCTTGCCGTGCCTCGTGAAACCTTCGGTCTTCGAGCGTTGGAGCTTCTCTTGCGAAGCTCTTTCGTCTTCGGCTTTCGGACCTGGCGACGGTTGTGACGTCGGCTTCTTCTCCGGGCGTGTTTGGCTTGATTGGAGTTGAAGGCTTCTTTTGGAGATGGCGGGTATAGCACCGATCTCTATGCGACGGTTGTAGCGTCGGCTTTTGTTGATGAAGATGGCGGTGGTAGCACCGATCTCCGTGCGACGGTTGTAGCGTCGGCTTTGTTGGTGGAGACGGCGGGGGTAGCACCGATCTCCGCACGACGGTTGTAGCGTCGGCTTTGTTGATGAAGACGGCGGGGGTAGCACCGATCTCCGCACGACGGTTGTAGCGTCGTCTTTGTTGGTGAAGACGGTGGGGGTAGCACCGATCTTCGTGCGACGGTTGTAGCGTCGGCTTTTGTTGATGAAGACGGCGGGTGTGGCACCGGCTTTAGCACGATGGTTGTAGCGTCGGCTTTTGGTTGACGAAGGCGGCAGGGGTAGCACCGGCTTCAGGCCTTCTTCTCCAAGCTTTCTTCTTCGTGCGAGGAGTCGACGCCTTTGTTGAAGACGACGGGTGTTGTCGGCTTCGATCTTCTTCTCCGGCCTTTGCTTATGGCTTCTTCGGAGTTGATGAAGATCGTTGGAGAAGTCGGGATGACGACGACTCCGGGTCTTCTTCTCCAAGCTTTCTTCTTCGTGCGAGGAGTCGAAGCTTTGATCTCCGAGTGCAAGGTCTTCACGTTGATGAGGACTTGAAGGGCCAAGGACTCCCGTAGGATATGCTTGCCGTGCCTCGTGAAGCCTTCGGTCTTCAAGCGTTGGAGCTCGTCTTTGCAGAGCCTTTTCCTCTTCAGCCTTCGACCTTTGATGCCTTCCCCGACCCCTTCTATTTATAGGCAAAGGGGGGCGGTTGGGGGAGATATTGCTGAAATCTTTTTGTTTCCTCCAATATCTCCCCTCATAACCATCGAGATGTTGTTCCCTTATTTGGGGAAACAAACCCGATTTCCTCCTTTTTAGTTGGAGTGGTTATGGGCTAGATGTGACTCGATCTTTAAAGATCGAGTTGTTATTCTTGTTGCACTTTTGGATCGGATGGCGACGCAACGTCATCTTGTCCGTTGGATCGAGGGATCGTCACGGATCTACGGCTACGTAGACGTCCACGCCACCTCCCCCCGCATCGAGGCGGTTTTGATTTCTTTTTCCTTTCTTTTCTTTTTCTTTTCTTTTTCTTTTCTTTTCTTTCTCTTTTTCCCTTTCTTTTAGGGCCGGCCCCACCTCTCCATGAGGAGGGGGCACGGTTTTCAAGAGGGGGGGGGGGGGCGGTGGGCCCCCCTCTTTGTGTTCGAGTCGCGGGTCCGGTGGGACCCGTCTGCTTTAAGTTGGGTCGCGGCGCGCGAATCGAATTTGCACGCGGGCCGAGTGCGTATGCGGGCCGTTTGTGTGCGGGCCCAATTTTGCATGCGGGCCGTTGTGTGCGGGCCCAATTTTGCATGCGGGCCGTTGTGTGCGGGCCGAGTTTCGCATGCGGGCCGGGTTTTGCATGCGGGCCGTTGTGTGCGGGCCAAGTTTCGCATGTGGGCCGTTGTGTGTGGGCCAGGTTTCGCATGCGGGCCGTTGTGTGTGGGCCGGTTTCGCATGCGGGCCGTTGTGTGTGGGCCGGGTTTCGCATGTGGGTCGGGTCCAATTCGTGGGCTAATTTCGGTGCCCACAGGGCCCAAACCAAAACCTAGCCCGACAAGCAATGATATCATTTGATTCGTTTCCTATTCCTCTGAAATGTTTTTCATCGCGCCAAGTGAGAGAAAAAAAAAGCCCACCAGCACTTGATGATGTAACAACTAAAAATGACAGAAAAAAACCACAAAAACAAAACAAAGGGATCCACAGCTCACATGGGCTTTCAACCTTTTCATTAGGTCCCTTCCAAGGGAACTTTACCCCACGTGCTTCACGTGAGGGGGAGTATTGACGGATTATTCCATATTGGTGAGGGAGGCACCCATCACCCTCTTAAACATGCCATATAGGGATGGCAACGGTACGGTTTCGGTGCGGTTTTGGGCAAAATCGAAACCGCACCGCAACACCGCACAGCAACACCGAAACCGCACCGCATCGCGACGGTGTACCATATGTAAAACCAAAACCGCACCATGCGGTGCGGTGCACCGCGGTTTTACATTATAATGGTCTAAACGGTGCGGTTTTTTGCGGTTTTGGGTAAAACCGAAACCGCACCGCAACACCGAAACCGCAAACCGAAACCGCACCGCACCGCGACGGTTTTATATTTTGGCAAACCAAAACCGCACCATGCGGTGCGGTTTTCCGCGGTTTGCGGTTTTAAACCGCACCGTTGCCATCCCTAATGCCATATGTGTACCTCTTTTTTTTTTTTTTTAATAGGGGGAAGGCAGCACAAGTGTTATTTTTATTAAATTTCATAATCTTGTGAACATGACATCAACAATCAAGATTCGTATGTGCAAACAAGACGACAACGGCCTTGATCGAGGAAAAGATCGCTCCGCAGATTTATAAAAGGTCATTTGTCCAATGGTCGATTAGAATATAAGATCGAAAGACAAGAGTCGGATATGACTCATAATATATGTTCTTGGGGTCGCTCGATGAGTTGCATTGTTGGATGCGTCAAAGTTGGATGCTGTATTCTAGATTAAGCTCCTTATTATTGTATTCTCGGACAATGCCAACTTTGTCCATATTTCAAATCTGATTTTTTATTTTAGGCTTCTAACATCAGTGGGTCCGGTCGTGTCAGGTTCGTGTCGGGTCTAGTTTCGGGTTGTGTCCAAAACCCCTAGACCCGGACCCAACCCGTTTAACTAATCATGTCTAGATCCTAAATCCGTACCCGACCCGCTAATAAAAGGGTAGACCCGATAAGATCCGTTTACCACACGAGTCTATTTAGTTGACCCGATCCGACTCGACCCGACCTGACCCGATAGACCACTGGTACTATATATTACAGTATCGGATTGCGGGTGGACCAGACCCAACACTACACGACTTGTTGAATTTTAAACGAGTCTTCCCGGATCTATCGTGTCCAGACCCTAAACCCGAACCCGATCCGTTTATTAAACAGGTCTATTGTGTTAACCCGTTTACAACCCGAACCCGTTTAATCCTGACCCAGACCCGCTAACTTCGTGTCGGGTCCAAAATTGCCAGCCCTACTCATAGTCACTACTAACATGTTAATGCTTAGAGTACAAGGAAAACCAAGACCCGATGAGGGGATGGTGCTTTTCAACTAGAATGCGACCTCTTATTTCCAACCGACCCCCACCCCCCCCTTCAAAATAATAATAATTAATTGTTATATTTTACACAGTAGAATTATACTTCCAAGTTTTTTTATTCAATTTATCAACCTTTATTGAAGATTCTCATATATTTCTTCTTCTCTTCACAATCTGCTAAATCCCTTGCTCGATTCATATGGACCATATGGTAGAATCTTATTTCTTTTATTTTTCCTTGCATCAAAAACACAGTCATCAAAATTCGTGCAATATCATATAAATCTAAAATTCCTCACGTGTCATGGGGGGATTTAAAATAATAAGCCTCCATTTTCGAGGGAAGGTGGGATATGCCCTCCAATAGTAGCCTCTGCCAAGTGGGTCATTAGGACAGGGCGCTAGAGCAAGAGCTCAAAAAGATCCGAAGATCAAAACAGAAAGAGACAACAACTGCACTTTATTCATTTCATAATCCCACGAAAATAACATTAATGGGCATGTATTTTTTATTAATTTTGAAGGGTTTTACATATAGTTCTTCATCCTCTCCAACTATTCCTTGGGCATCGCTCCCAATGGGCAGGATTCACATGCGCAAACGAGGCACAATTGCCTTGAGGCCGGAAAAGTTAGATCCACAGTGTCCATACCAGGAGTCAAACAGGGAACCTCTCTCCAACATAAGAGAGAGAGAGAGAGAGAGAGAGAGAGAGAGAGAGAGAGAGAGAGAGAGAGAGAGAGAGAGAGAGAGAGAGAGTACCACAAGGCCTAAGAGAGCCCATTGGTCTTAATTAACAAATTAGACAAGGATTAGAAGTAAACAAATCAGAAAGGGTCCTGATACGTATCACTTAGAATCTAATCATACCGTAAATATGGTCCCACTCCAATCTATAGGACACAAGAAGACACAGTTAGCAAACATTGCTTACCCATAGATTGTCATTTTCATTAGTTTTAATATGCTGTGGCGATAGAAAATTAAAGGATCTACATATGTTGAAAGAGGTGCCATGCACAAAGAGTTAAGTATTCAAGATTGGATTAGATTAAGTAGTTTAGCTTTCCAAATCACTAGTACTAATCAATGTGGGACTAATCGTTCAACATCCGTGCACGTTCAATATTGGCGGGTGCGACGGAGCCACTCGAGAGATGCTCGTCGAACGGGCCCAGCTCCAATATCATGTGATAAATATGAGTGCTTCAATAAATTAACCTCTTGAAAGGAGGAGATCGACCACAACGAATATAATAAGAGAGGCTACCAGAGACAACTACACATAGACCAAGGGGGGGGGGGCATGGTCCTACCTAAATTTTGGATTGGATAAATTACACTTTGCCCTCCTAATGTTTAGCTCAAAAACACTTAACCATTAAAAGCTACATTTTACCCCCTTTATATCAGTTTTAATCAGATAAAGATTATCAAAATAGGAAATATGTAGTTGACAAAAGGAGGGTATTGTGCTAACATTTCAAACTTTAGGGTGCGATTTGGTACAAAATAAATTACAAGGGCGTTAAGTGTTTTTAAGCTAAATTTTAAGGGGGCAAAGTGTAATTTATCATTTTGGATTTATCTCTCTATCTCTCTTTCTTATATCCTCCTCCTCCCCCAAGATGATTTTTTTCTATTAAATTGGTGAAAAAAATTTGGTTCATGCTTTGCCCCCCCCCCCCGATGAAATCCTGGTTCCGCCGCTGGAGGCCACCCCACTCCTCTTACCGATGTGGGACTAACCGTTCAACACCGTGCAATGCACGAACTACGATGTCGCTCGAATGAATTGCACAACCGACACCGCATACCCATTGTTTTTCTGTGTGTGTGAGAGAGAGAGAGAGATTGTCACGTGACACCAAAGCCTTCAGTTTTATAAGAATAGTATAGATGCTTTAGTAATATCCTACAATCTAATATTCCCCTATTGAGCAGCCCATGGATTTAGTGTTTTGTTATGTCGGCGAAAATAAATAGGGGTAATGTGCCTAAGGTCCCTGATAACAGATTGGTATAGTGATAAGGACCGCTAACAAGATGGTTTTGCACCTAGTCCTTTAGTTTGAAAAAGGTCCATTTTACCCTCAGACCATTTGATCTCTACACGTAGCTGTACAATGAAATTACATAAAGAGTAGCATTTCCGTAATATAGAGTAGCAATTGCTAAAGTGGTTTTACAATAGCAAATATTTTTAACGAGATTTAATATAAAAAAATTGCTACAATGAAATCATTGTAGCAATTGTTACTATTTTATCACAAAATTTTTACTCTTTGCTACAACTGTAGTAATTGTAACTCTTTATAACTGTAACAATTGCTAAAGTGATTTCACTGTAGCAAAAAAAAAAAAAATTTATTGAGCTTCTCAAAAACAAAAAAATTACTACAGTGAAATCACGATAGCAATTGTTACTCAATTTGATAATAAAGAGTAACAATTGCATATTGTTACTTTATTGCTGTAATGGCTATCAACATTTGTGATTTCAGTATTAGGGACAATTTTATCATTTAAAGAAAAAAAAATTCAACGGAGAGACTTGATCTAAAAGCATCGTTTTAGAGAGGGACCTGATGCAAAGCCATCTTATTGTCTATCCTTTACACTAAACCGATCTATTGTCAGTAACATATCACTAAGTCTTCCGAATAATTAACATGTTGTTATTACAACACAAAATATAGATTTTATTCCTTCCAAATTGCTCAAAAAAATAGGGAACCTAATGTTGAAGGGGATATATATCTCACTGTCATGTATATTCATAATTTCTTATGTCAGGGATTAGTCACCAATTAACCCCCTAAAAAAAGCCTAAAAATGCTACTGTTCTTGCACCCAACAGGCTAAGAGCATCTCCAACAGCCTCCGAAATCCCCTCCCATTTGGGCCCCACCATAATTGTGACGAGCCATTCAGGTTAAAACCTTCTCCAACAGCCCCCCGCCATGCTGGTCCACTTTGACTAGCGGGGCCGAGCTAGCCAAAGGTATTGATGCTATGTACGTTCAAATGGGCAGAGTGGTGTGGCGTCGGCGTGCGCTCCCGTCCACATTATGTTCCGTAGCACGAGCCTATTGAGAGGGCGGTGGTCCTCCTCACCAATCGTGCCTTGTCACACGTGCTCGGTGTGGGAGGATTCTTACCACATGGCTTCATGTGAGAGAAAATATTGACAAATAGTCCCACGTTAGTGAGGGAGGCACCCATCACCCACTTAAATATACCCCCTAAGGGCCTTCTTTTACGACCCAAGTTTTGGAATGTAAGGGTATCTAACATATACTATATACTACTGTTTTTTATGGACCGACCAGACGATCAGAGGACAAGGCGCTAGTGCAAGGGTCTAAAGAGGCCAGGGGAAGACAGCACAACTGCTATGTTTATTAAATTGCATAATCATGTGAACTTGAC
Source organism: Chamaelirium japonicum (assembly GCA_947650365.1). Classification (NCBI taxonomy): domain Eukaryota; kingdom Viridiplantae; phylum Streptophyta; class Magnoliopsida; order Liliales; family Melanthiaceae; genus Chamaelirium; species Chamaelirium japonicum. The sequence continues at coordinate 52,295,760 of OX393556.1, read as the reverse complement.
ATCAGCAATCAAAATTCGCATGTGCAAATAATACAGCAACGGCCTTGATCGAGGAAAAGGTCGCTCACCGAATTTATAAAAAAATTGTAGGATTGGCCGAGTGGTCATTAAGACAGGGCGCTAGAGCAAGGGCTCATAGAGGTCCAGAGATCGAAACGGAGGGAGTCAGCAGCTGTTGTTGATTAATTCCATAATCCCACGACCATGACGTCAATGGGCATTAATTTTTTTTTTTTAACGTCAAAAAAGATTTTTTTATTTTTACCAATCTTTTTACCTATAGTTCTTCATCCGCTCCAACTATTCCCTGGGTACCAGTCCCAACGGGCAAGATTCACACACGCAAATGAGGCACAAATGCCTTGAGGCCGGAAAAGTTCACCCCACGATGTCCATACTGGGAGCCAAACATGGAACCTCTCCAACATGGGAGAGAGAAAGAAGTACCACTAGGCCTAAGAGCCCGCTCGTCTTAATTAACAAATCAGACAAGGATTAGAAGTAAACAAATCAGAAAGGGTCCTGCTACGTACAAGGATCACTTAGAATCTACTCATACCATAAATTGGGTCCCACTCCAATATATAGGACACAAGAAGACACAGCTAGCAAACATTGCTTACCGGTAGATTGTCATTTTCATCAGTTTTAATCTGTTTTAAAACTATGTCGCTCGAAAGAATTGCACAGTCGACACCGCATCCCCATTGTTTGTGTGTGTGTGCAGAGACGGATCCAGTAATCGAATCTTGAGTGGGTGAATGTTAGAAAAATCTTTGGGGGGGGGGGGGGGGGGGGGGGGGTCTTAAAATTTGTTAAAATTCAGGGGGGCGGCGAACTTATATAATTTTAAAATAATCATAGCTATTACTACTATAATAAAGGGTTCTCTTTCGAATCTTGGGGAGGCAGTCGCTCCCTCATGCCCCCCTAGATCGATCCCTGTGTGAGAGTGAGTGAGAGTGAGAGTGAGAGAGTGAGAGAGAGAGAGGAATGGGGAGGTTGCCACGTGGTACCAAAGGCTTCAGTTTTATAACATTAGTATAGATGCTTCACTAATATCCAACAATCTAATATTCTCCTATTGAGAAGCACATGGATTTAGTGTTTTGTTATGTTGGTGGGAATAAATAGGGGTAACGAGCCTAAGGTCCCTGATAATAGATCGGTATAATGATAAGGACCGATAACAAGATGGTTTTGCATCCGGTCCTTTCGATTGAAAAATATCTATTTTACCCTCAGAACATTTGAAAACCAACTATTTTACCCGTACATGTAGCTGTACAATGAAATTTCATAAAGAATAACATTTTTGTAATACAGAGTAACATTTGCTACAGTGATTTCGCTGTAGCAAATATTTTTAACGAGATTTGATATAAAAAAATTACTACAGCTAAATCATTGTAGCAATTGTTACTCTTTTATCACCGAATTGTTACTCTTTGCTACAACTGTAGCAATTGTTACTCTTTATTACCATAACAATTTTTGCTAAAGTGATTTAACTATAGCAAAAAGAAAACTTATTGAGCTTTCTTAAAAATAAAAAATTATTACAGTGAAATCGTGGTAACAATTGTTACTCAGTGCGGTAATAAAAAGTAACAATTGCAGATTGTTACTCTTTTGCTGCAGTGAAGAGTAACAACTGTTATTTCAGTATTAGGGACAATTTTATCATTTAAAGAGGAGAAAAGTCAACGAGGGGACTTGTTCCAAAAGCATCTTTTTAGAGAGGACCTGGTGCAAAGCCATCTTATTATCTATCCTTTACACTAAACCGATCTATTGTCAATGACCTATCACTAAGTCTTCCGAATAGTGATAGAATCCACACTTGAGGATGGATGCTCTTTATTGTAAATATATTTTATTTTTTAATCTACTGGTAGGGGTCTAGGCCAAACCCCCCCCCCCCCTTATTCTTCGAGAGGGATTTCTCAAAAAAAAAAAAAGTCTTCCGAATAAATAACATGTTTTTTTTTTTTTTTTGACATCGGCGGGTGTCCCGAAACCTTTTGGGCAATGGCCCACTTCAGGCTCGGACTAATCCCTCCGGGAGTGAAGCCCGACCCACTCGGCAATTCCCACTTCACTCCTGGGTAAATCGAGGGGAGGAAGAGTTGAACCCACAACCTCATCACCAAAGCATCAGTTGCTTTGCCAACTCTCCAATCCCCTGGTGGGTTAAATAACATGTTATTACAACACAAAATAGAGGGGTTTTTTCTTCCAAATTGCTCAAAAAAACCGTGAACCTAACATTACAGGGGATATCTCGCTGTCATGTACATTCACAATTTCTTATGTAAGGGATTAATCACTAATTAACCCAAAAAGGTCTTAAATGCAATTTGGCTCGCAAGTGCTTGCAATATATAATTTCTCTAACAATTTTACTCTCAAATGCAGTAAAAATCAGAGGTAAAGGGAAGCCCTTTAACTCGAACTCTAGTGCAAAAATCTACTTTGGCTCTCTAAACCTTTATGTTACCCTCTTATGACCATCATAATCGAATTTTTTTTTGTCAGAGGCCATTGTGAACTTATCAGACTGTCAGTAAGTACTCCAAGAGCCGCAGAAGGGTAGACGGAGGGCGCCGAAGATCCGGAGCGACTTATCTAGCTGCAGATCCCTAGCTCTAGGGCACCCATGAGGTCGGCTCCGAGGTTGATAGTGTTCGAGGCATTGGCGGAAAAAAAAAAAAAAATCAGAAAAAAATATAGCAGAGGTTAGAAATGTAACATTTTTCCGCTCTGTTTTTAGTTTGAGCAATACGACAAAGTTGGTGGTCTCAACCCATATTATTTGTTTGAAATGGGCACGCGAGGGAGTGCATGCATGAGTATGGGCAAATAATTTTTTTTTTTTTTTGAGAAATTTCTCTTTGAGAATGAGGGGGGTTCGGTCTAGACCCCTACCAGTGTATAGGCAAAGATCATATGGGCATGTGAAGGGAGTGCAGGGTTGCACACGAGCTGCATTTATCGAGCGGCCCCCCATCAATGCATATATTAATTGAGCGCAACTAGGGAACAACAACCGTAGCGAAGGAAGTTGAGGAGGTTGGAGCAGTGATTTGGATGTTTCGCTCGCTACAAATAGCTTAAGAGCTACTGTATAGAATAGGTTGGAGATGCTCTAAGGTCGATCGAGAGAAAAGTCTTCAAAATTTCTCGGTTTGACTCATCGTGAGCTGCTATCCACTCAATTTTGGGGCCATTCTTTGTTATTTGGTAGTGCCATTGCATCATCATTCATTGCTCTCTCTCCCATCTTTAGACATAGACAATAGAAACAACAGTGCAGCTGTATGCTACGGCATCAGCAGTACTGGTCTAGGAGTGAAGAAAGGGACCACAGTAAGCTGGGGTTAGATCCAGATCTCACATTACTCACTCTTACACCATGGACTTGGTCTCACTATTTGATTAAACAAATCAGTGGACTGATTCTCCTAGTGTCACAGAACACTGGTCTGTTGGTAATGCCAACTGCCCGACCGAGCGAATCTGAATTTTGATGAGGCTCTCAATCTGGGCGCACGGGTGGGGCGGACTTTGCTTTAAGAGACTACAATGGAGGCATCTTGATGACTGGTGCTATCCCAATCCGGACCTGATCGGTGATAGATACGGAGCTAGACTAGAACTCTGTGGGAGGAGCTTAAGGTGACATTGGTTTCTAGATGGAGAGTTGCATTATGGGTTGAAGGCGATTGCAATTATCATCAACTGGATCAAGAACGGATGCAACGATCATTACCTCCTCAATGATATAGGGGCGATGATTCAGGGCCTAATGACACTCAAGATCTCCCATGTTTACTGTGCAAGCTAAAACGGTGGCGGATTGGATAGCTAATTTTGAAAATCTTTTGGTGACCGGGTACTTGTATCTAGATACAGAACTTGTTATTGGAGTTAGCCACCAAGGCTCGGATGAATATGTGTCAGGCGTGTGTGTACGAACTCTTGTTTTGTTTAATGTCAATTATCTAGCTTACTTAAAAAAAAGAGAATGGTTTAAATAGAATGACGCGGTATCCAATCACAGCCAGCATCCCTTCGCCAGCCGATTAGGGCTAGGCGCAACGGACGGCTGTGACCGTGACACGTCATTCTGTTTAAAGAAATTGGTAAAACATTGGGGGTAAAATAGTACTTTCCTCTAAGTTAATGTACTAATAGAAGCCATGGTCGAAGAGAATCTTATCCCTTTGGTTCTCGATCAAAAGAGCAGTTGGGAGTTCGAAGGTATTTATTGAATATTAAACGCCCACCGACCCCTGAAAATAAGGGAGATCGAGTTGGGTTTTCATGGACATTTATGCTGCTGATCAGTGGGTACATGCACATGGTAGAGTGATACCTAGAAAACAATTGACTAGTTGGGGGGGGGGGTGGGGGGGGGGGGGGGGGGGGCATTTCTTGAATGTATTGAACCTTGTTTATGGGATGGTGTGACATCTGGTCAACTCATAATTTGACCAAAGCCCGATAGGATCGGTCCAAGCCGGCCTTAACCCTCCTCAGATGTGACGCTGATGGATTTCTCAAATAATAAATAAATAAATAGATTAATGGGTGATGAGTCCCCGGCAAAATAAATATTGCATGTGCAGCACAGCTAAACATTTCAATCAACGATAAGTCCCTGATTTATTTTAGAAACCCAAAATTAATTCTTTCTTCTTCTCCCATCTCTCTCGCGAGCTGCGACGGCGAGAGCAGCGGTGCGAGCGACGGGCGCGGCAAGCGGCGAGCTCGACCCCGATGAGTTGCACTTGCTGCCACTACGAGAAACACCACCATTCGATCTTAGGTTAACTTATATTAGATCTTCATCCCATGGCCCATAGATTTTGGGTTTAGGGTTAGGTTTAGGTTCGGTTTAGCGGCGACGAGAGTGGTTTGGTGGTGTTAGGTTTGGTTTGGCAGCGGTAGCGAGCAGATCTGGCAGCGGTGAGATGGTTCAGAGGTTCGGTTGGTTACATACAGAAGAAAATTTAAAATGTTGTGAAGAGTATTTTCATCCACAGCATTTCAAACTCCTTTAGCTTAAAGAATTTGTTTGTCAAGGACCACTCACACATTCCCCCTAAATAAATTGATCAAGGCGCACCATGTACTTCATGGTGCATGTAGAACTTGCAAATCTAATCAATAATCGAGTTGCATTGGTATAAGATGAATCAATTGCTAGCTAGGATTGATAGGAACTCATTAAATTGTCGAGATTAAGATTGTGCATTAATAGTTATGTTCATGTTTACTGTTGTGGGCAATTTTGGAGTTTTTGGTAGCATAGATACAACTTATCCACTAACCTTTTTCTTTTCTTTTCTTTTCTTCCTTTGATGTGTTCTCTTTTTTAACTAGACATTGTTACATGCCTTTATTCTAGAGAAAACACAAAACAAGCACAAGATAATGATTTACGTGATAACCTATATTAAAAAAAAAAAATCACATGCGACGACGATCGAAATCCACTATAAAGCTAAGGATCAACAGAAGTTACAGGCAATCGCTCCCGCAACGAGAAAATCTTATTCATCTTATTGTTTCTCCTCTCAAGAACTCTATGAAATCTACATTAAAATCCTAGCCCCACAAAACATCCTTTATATACATATGGTTATAAGGTTTTCAGAAAATTACAGAAATACCTCCTGCCTCTTCACACCCTCCGAAAAGGCCGCTTGGATCGAGATGGAGCCACAAACTCAACAGTTCTGTCTTGATACGATCTGCACCAACAATATAGAAGGCCCATAGACTTGTTCACTCGTCAATAACTTACTTTTCTTTAATTTGATTTGTGGATCGTATGAGATAGTCGGTAGAGTATGCATTTATACAATCTGAGCCAAGTGTAAAGAAGGTTCAAAGACTTGTCCCCACCAAGGTGGCTTGATTTGCACTGGTATGATTTGGGGATGGTTCAAGACAGCCCTTAAACATGTGGCTCAATACGACCTAAATCAAGGGCAAAGCTCCATAAACTCATTCCCTTCCCAGAGGCTCGACTTGTGTTGATGCACTTAATAGACTTGAGATTCGTACAAGTTGGCATGTTCACTTGCTCCTTTAGTCAGGGTCGTGCTATACCACTCTTGTATGTGGGCGATATTATCATCACCGGGGACGACAATGCCACTATAGAATCATCTACGGAGTCAGTTCGAGATGAAGGATCTGGGTCCTCTTTGCTAATTCCTCGGACTTGAGATCGCCTGTTCAGCCCATGGTCTGTTGGTCTCGCAGTAGAAGTACATCTCTGATACCATTTCTGATGCTGCTCTTATTGACTCTCGCACTGCTGACACCCCGATGTAGCTCAACTTGAAGCTCATCGCCACAAATGGTGAGCCTCTTCGTGACATCTCCAAATACCAGTAGTGTCACGCCCCAGAAATCTGAAGACCGATCACAGGGGTGTGAGGTGAGAAAAAGATGGGGTTTTGGGTCTGGTCAATTAATTACACCAATTTGGGTTCTCACAGGGCTTCTACGCTCTCTAATATGAAAAACAAGAAGGAGGGAGAAACAAGAGGGGAATCTTTTAAATTTGATTTTTCAAAAAAAACCATTTTTATTAAAAAGCAAAGAAAGAGAAATTATCAACAGAGAGAAGATATTATCTAGTCAAGCTCAACCTTCAAAAGTCATATCCTCTCAGTATGAGTACCCTGTCGGTGCCACTACATACTGATAGGTGTCTATCTGAGGGAGCACGAGGCTCAAGCCTCCTACGGCTAGCCAAGTAGTCTCATTCACTCCCTAACACTCAGGTGCACCAGTATAGGGTTCCTATCTACAGGGTTAATCAATTTAGTCATTTATATGCACTTATATTTTCATCATGATCTATCCTAGGCTTGGGGCCTTGAGGAGAGGCCTACCCAAAGGAATTCAGCTGGAACCATTGCAACTACAACCATAGAATACTAACTAACTAATGAAAACTCTTATTCCAATACAATTACAATGTTTGAAGAGAAAAGACTACAAGATTAACGTACTAAGCAGAAAGGTAACACTGCAACTCTAACTCCGCCTCTGGACTCCTACTGCTACTCCTGAGCCTCCGGACCTACAACTGAGCCTACTCGTGGAAAAGAGTAGCCCCCAATAGGAAATTGGGAGATTAGCCAAATTAATGGCTAGTGACATCCTAATAGTCTTTAATAATATGAGACAACAATCTTAATAAATTAAGATAAGATCTATCAGTTCTAGTAGAATCAAGGCTTGCAGAATGATACCTAAACCTATCAAGTAGTCTATATTCACATGCAATTCCTACTGTCACTAGGTTATCTAACATGAAATCCATTCAATGTTCTACAGCATTAAAGAACAAATTAAATAAGACGTTCATATAAAGTCACGAAGTTCTCATATAAACAGTCACACAATTCTAAATTCATATATAGATAAAACACACACACTAACAAAATGTGAACCCCGGATATTTTATTCATCCTGCCCCCGGTCGGGCATTACTATAGGGCCTTTTATTTCGATGTAGAGGGCCAACTCTCTCACCGTGCATCCACCAACACCATGCACTAATCACCCAGATGATCATAAGGGGTTTCCCGTCTTTCACGGTGGAGCTCTACCGCCCAACTTGCTTTACTATGGGGACTTCAACTCCCCGGGACGGGGTTGCTAGGCCAATCCCTACTCGAGGGCACCTCCTATTGGCTTTACCACAACCCTTGCCCGTGACCCCTAACCTACTTAACTTCGGCCGTACGCGTAGGGTGGTTCACGGCCCTTGCGCGCACGGGGTCCCTACCCTTTAACCAGGTAGATTCACATATAACATCTTTCAATACATATAATGAAGCTACAAAAGGTATAATTAATGCTTATCAGTTTCCAATAATTTACTCCTGGTCCCGTACTGCTCTCGCAACCCATGCGACATAATAAATCAATAAAGTAAAACACTCATCCCAGTGACCCGTGTGCTAGGGTTGCCATACTCCTCTCAGGAGGGTGGGCTCCGATAATTATTAGTTATTCAATTTACTGATTAATTTAAGGGAATCCTAATTACGGTGTCCATACAATCAAGAGCAATCATTATTATTATTATATTAATATTTTAAGCATGCGTCGCCGGACTCGCGACTCCGCATGTAAGGCGGGGTCCACTTGACTACATGCGACGATGCCCTGCGGGGCCCGCATGCAGTGTCATGGACACCTACCCTTAGTCATTCTCATTTCCCACTATTAAAGACCACGCAAGGGTAGTAGATGTCACCTGGCTGTCGATCGCACACGACTCCAGCTAGTTGTCTCAGATCCGCCTCCGTTGGATCACCACAATCACAGTCTGATAACAAACACAGATCCAAATCACAACTCTATCGATTAAAATAGAAGAATCACCAACGAGGGTTCTATGCCAAGGATAGTCGGGCACCCTCGATAGGGGACCAATATTGAGTCGACAGCACGCAAATCCGTGCGACTAAAGAACTCGAACCTAAACAATACTAGGCCAAACAAGTAAACAGAAGCTAAACCTACTCATCGAATCGGGCTCAAAGAACCCTTTCCGATGGTTCCAGTTTCGCTGGAATCCGACTTCGGTCGGATGGTTTCGGGTCAAACCATGTAGAACCGGTGAAACCGATCGTATGGTTGGTTCACTAGGGTAGAAGAGGTTCTAGGGTTATCTTCTAGGTTTAATAGGTAGGGCTCAACGTTCTGAGCACAATGCCGCTGGTTTCGTCCGAATCCGAGTTCGGACGATGAAATGGCGGTCAAACCACGATACCACGATAATATCGGGTTTAAGGATAAAACAGGGTATTAAACAGTAAAATTACTATACTAAACAATGACCAACAGGTAGTATTTTCCCAGCCGGTCGAAATGGCGCTAGTTTCGTCCAATTCCGAGTTCGGACGGAGAAATGGCAGTCGAACCAAAATCGACTGGTTCACGGGTCTGGTTCAGGTGAACCAGACCGGTTCACTATATGGCTCGGGTCAAGTCTGCTGGTCGGGTCGGGTCTGCAGTGGTTAGGTCGGGTCGGGTTCAGGGCTAAACGGATCGGGTCTGGGGTGCAATGCAAAGTCGGGTCGGGTTAAGGGTTAAATGGCCTGGGATATTACGGATTTACCCCCCCCCATCTCCTTCTTCTCCACGAGACCGAAACTAGCCGGGGGGGGGTTTCCTGCGCGCCGGCGGCCGACGGGAGGAGCGGCCTGGAGCGCCGGCGAGCGCTCGGCCGGCCTCTCCCGCACCACCCCCACGGAGGAGGCGCGGTGGGAGGCGACCGGAGCGGCCGTCGGAGCCCGAAGCTCGGCCGGAGGGGGCTCGCATGGGGGCTTGGTCGGAGGTCGGAGGTTGCCGGGGAGGGGCTCGGAGCGGTGACGGTGTCTGCCCGTGCGGGCCGCGGCAAGGGAGGAGGAAGGGCCGGGGGTCGCGGGGTTAGGTCGCGGAGGAGGATGAGAGGAGGAAAGGGGGCTGACCTGGGGGTGTCGGCGTGCTCGCCGGGGCTCCGGCGAGGGGCGGGTCGGTGCTCCATCTCCCTCGATCTCTCCTCCTTCTCCGTCTCCATCTCGCTCTGTCTCTCTCTGCATCTCTCTCTCTATCTCTCTCTCTTTCTCTCCCGTTCTCTCTCTTTCTCTCTCTCTACTACGTCCTTCTCTCTCTCCCGTTCTCTCTCTATTTATAGAGGGGGAGGCTGTTGTGGATATGGTGAGATGGGCTGGGCGGATAGGGTCGGTTAAGGCCTTAGCGGGAGGGGATAAAGATAAGAAAGATAGGGATATATCATCCCAATCCTGCCCGATGATTCCCATCCGAAATTTCGGATTTTAAATCACTGGGGAGGGAGGTCAAGAGAGCCTAAATTATGCTAGGAGACCGAGAGGTAGGCTCTACGGCTGGTCGGGCTCGGTCCCGAGCTCTGAACCGGGCTCGGTTGGAATCCGGGTGCGATTCGTCCATCAACCGGGCTGAAAAGAATAATAAGTCGTAACTATTAAACCGGAAGTCGGAATTGGTCCCGAGAGGATTCGTTGGAAAGGTCTCGATAACGCCAATGCGTTAGAGCTTGGTACATAATTTTATGACTTTTGAATCTCCTGAAAAGAAGAAAAGACTCCAAAACTCAAAATAGCAATAACTATTCACCCGGGTATCGGATCGACCCTAACTCAGGCTCAATGGAAGGCTCTCTCAGAGCCTCATCTAAAATATCTTGTTTCGTTATGATCCGATCACTCGATCTCTTGCAAGAAACAAAACAGCTACAGCTATTGACCAATTATCGTTTTTCTAGGGTTTACCTGCCGGGCTGCCGAAACTGGCTGCGCATACACCTGATCGTTGCACGGAATGCACCATCGTGACATGCTCGAAGTTACGGAGAATGTGAACGTAAAACATCTCATAGGTTTACGATCCATTTATTGGGAAAAAGCCCAAAGAAAAAGTCTGGCTGTAAAAAGACGAAACTAGTCATTGAGGATTTCTATTATTCTCAAATCTAACACCACAGGTGTTACAACCTACACACCTTAAAAAAAATTTTCGTCCCAAAAATTCAACTACAAAAACCATATATACGAGTCCACTCATCTCTACTACCAAAACAAGAACATTATAGCAATGAAAAGTTAACTACAACAAGCGCAAACATCCTCACTATCACTACCAACAAGAAAGTCAAGTCACTACACCAAATCTTACTAAAAGAAAACCATGACCCTTTACTACTCACAATTCTACTCTCTCTACTAATCTAAACATTATACGAATCGACTCTCATAATTATTAGGATAGAATGAATCTCCAAATTCTCACGTCGTGAATACGAGTTTTGGTTTCCATTTCTCATTCTAAGCATTACGGACTAGACCAAAATCTTGAGTTCTGATCATTAATCCTGCCTTGATAAGGGGCATCATATCCCCCTTATTAGTATCGCCGAGGGGGTGTCCTCCTCGGTAGGGTAACTACCAAAACTCATAGATTCAGAAACTTAAAATGCACTCAATTGTCAGTGCCGATATAAAAGATATATCAATGTATATGAGTGCCCATACACCCATATATAATTTATACTTTTGGTATTGACTCTACAATCATAGCAATGTATGCTACACATATGCGCCCATACACATATGCTTAAGTACACATTCCAGAATGATTTGACAAAAGAGATGTCTCAACTAGTACGCCTAACGTGTATCTAATACTAAACTAAAATTGTCACGCCCCAGAAATCTGAAGACCGATTCCTGGGGTGTGAAATGAGAAAAAGATGGGAATTTGGGTCTGGTCAATTGATTACACCAATTTGGGTTCTCACAGGGCTTCTACGCTCTCTGATATGAAAAACAAGAATGAGGGAGAAACAAGAGGGGAATCTTTTAAATTTGATTTTTCGAAAAACATTTTTATTAAAAAGGAAAGAAGGAAAATATCAATAGAGATAAGACATTATCTAAACAGCTCGACCTTCAAAAGTCCTATCCTTTCAGTATGTGTGACCTGTCGGTGCCACTACATACTGATAGGAGTCTATCTGAGGGAGCACGAGGCTCAAGCCTCCTACGACTAGCCACGTAGTCTCATCCACTCCCTAACACTCAGATGCACCAGTCTAGGGTTCCTATCTACAGGGTTAATCAATTTAATCATTTGTATGCACTTATATTTTCATCATGATCTATCCTAGGCTTGGGGCCTTGAGGAGAGGCCTACCCAAAAGAATTCAGCTGGAACCATTGCAACTACAACCATAGAATACTAACTAACAAATAAAAACTCTTATTCCAATACAATTACCATGTCTGAAGAGAAAAGACTACAAGACGGACATACTAAACAGAAAGGTAAAGCTGCAACTCCAACTCCGCCTCTGGACTCCTACTGCTACTCCTGAGCCTCCGAACTTGCAACTGAGCCTACTCGTGGGAAAGAGTAGCCCCCAATAGGAATTTGGAAGATTAGCCAAATTAATGGCTAGTGACATCCTAATAGTCTATAATAATATGAGACGACCAATTGTAATAAATTAAGATAAAATCTAGCAGTTCTAGTATGATCAATATTTATAGAATGATACCTAAACCTATCAATAGTCTATATTCACATGCAATTCCTACTGTCACTAAGTTATCTAACATAAAGTCCATTCAATGTTCTACAGCATTAAAGAATAAATTAAATAAGACATTCATTTAAAGTCACGAGATCATCATGTGAACAGTCATACAATTCTAAATTCATGTACAGATAAAACACACTCTATCAAAATGTGAACCCCGGATATTTTGTTCATCCTGCCCCCGGTCGGGCATTACTATAGGGCCTTTTATTTCGATGTAGAGGGCCAACTCTCTCGCCGTGCATCCACCAACACCATGAACAAATCACCCAGATGATCATAAGGGGTTTCCCGTCTTTCACGATGGAGCTCTACCGCCCAACTTGCTTTACTATGGGGACTTCAACTCCCCGGGACAGGGCTGCTAGGCCAATCCCTACTCGAGGGCACCTCCTATTGGCTTTACCACAACCCTTGCCCGTGACCCCTAACCTACTTAACTTCGGCTGTACGCGCAGGGTGGTTCACGGCCCTTGCGCGCACGGGGTCCCTACCCTCTAATCAGGTAGATTCACACATAACATCTTTCAACATATTTACTGAAGCTACAAAAGGTATATTTAATGCTTAACAATTTCCAACAATTTACCCCTGGTCTCGTACTACTCTCGCAACCCGTGCGACATAATAAATAAATGAAATAAGACACTCATCCCAGTGACCCGTGTGCTAGGGTTGCCATACTCCTCTCAGGAGGGTGGGCTCCGATAATTATTAGTTATTCAATTTAATGTTTAATTTAAGGGAATCCTAATTACGGTGTCCATACAATCAAAAGCAATCATTATTATCATTCTATTAATATTTTAAGCATGCGTCGCCGGACTCGCGACTCCGCATGCAAGGCGGGGTCCACTTGACCACATGCGACGATGCCCGGCGGGGCCCGCATGCAGTGTCATGGACACCTACCCTTAGTCATTCTCATTTCCCACTATTAAGACCACGCAAGGGTAGTAGATGTCACCTGGTTGTCGATCGCACACGACTCCGGCTTGCTAGTTGCTTCTGATCCGTCTCCGCTGGATCACCACGATCAAAGTCTGATAATAACCATAGCTCCGCATCACAACTCTATCGATTAAAACAAAGGAATCTACGATGGGGGTTCTATGCCAAGGATAGTCGGGCACCCTCGATAGGGGACCAACATTGAGTCGACAGCACGCAAATCCGTGCGACTGAAGAAGTCGAACCTAAACAATACTCGTTTAAACAAGTAATTTGAATCTAAACCTACTTATCGAATCGGGCTCGAAGAACCCTGCTCGACGGTTCCGGTTTCGCTGGAATCCGACTTCGGTCGGATGGTTTCGGGTCAAACCATGTAGAACCGATAAAATCGATTGCATGGCTGGTTCACTAGGGTAGAAGAGGTTCTAGAGTTATATTCTAGGTTTAATAGGTAGGGCTCAACGTTCTGAGCACAATGCCGCTAGTTTCGTCCGAATCCGAGTTCGGACGATGAAACGACGGTCAAACCACGGTACCGCGATAATATCAGGTCAAAGGATAAAACAGGGTATTAAACAGTACAATTACTATGATAAACTATGTCCAACAGGTAGTATTTTCCGAGCCGGTCGAAATGGCGCTGGTTTCGTCCAATTCCGAGTTCGGACGGAGAAATGGCAGTCGAACCAAAATAGGCTGGTTCACGGGTCTGGTTCGGGTGAACCAGACCGGTTCACTGCGTGGGTCGGGTCAGCAGTGGGTCTTGTTGGGTCGGGTCGGGTTGCAGTGTTGTCGGGTCGGGTCTGCAGTAGTTAGGTCGGGTCGGGTTCACAGTGGAATATCGGGTCGGGTCTGGGGTTAAATGGATCGGGTTCAGGGTTTAATTAAAACCTGGAATTACAAAACTACCCCCCCCCCTCTCCTTCTTCTCCACGAGACCAGCCCGAAGGGCTGGTTCCTGTGCGCCGACGGCCGACGGGAGGGGCGGCCTGGAGCGCCGGCGAGCGCTCGGCCGGCCTCTCCCGCACCACCCCCACGGAGGAGGCGCGGTGGGAGGCGGCCGGAGCGGCCGTCGGGGCCCGAGAAGTCGGTCGGAGATGGGTTCGCATGGGGTTGGTCGGAGGTCGGTGGTCGCCGGGGAGGGGTTCGGTGCGGCGGCGGTGTCCGCCCGTGTGGGCCGCGGCATGGGAGGAGGAAGGGCGGTCGCGGGGTTGGGTCGCGGAGGAGGATGGGAGGGTGAGAGGGGGCTGACCTGCGGGTGTCTCGGCGTGCTCGCCGGGGCTCCGGCGAGGGGCGGGTCGGCGCTCCATCTCCCTTGATCTTTCATCCTTCTCCGTCTTCGCTCGCTCTGTCTCTCTCTGCATCTCTCTCTCTATCTCTCTCTCTTTCTCTCCCGTTTTCTCTCTTTTTCTCTCCCGTTCTCTCTCTCTCTCTCTCACGTTCTCTCTCTCTCTACTACGTCCTTCTCTCTCTCTCCCGTTCTCTCTCTATCTCTATATAAAGGGGGCTGTTGTGGATATGGGTTGGGGAGATAGGCTGGGCGGATAGGGTCGGTTAAGACCTTAGCGGGAGGGGATAAAGATATGAAGATATGGGTTTATCATCCCCAAATCTTACCCGATCATTCCCATCCGAATTTCGGATTAAAATAAATGGGGAGGGAGGTCAAGAGACCTAAAATTATGCTAGGAGTCCGGGAGGCAGGCTCTAGGGCTGGTCGGGCTCGGTCCCGAGCCCTGAACCGGGCTCGGTTGGAATCCGGGTGCGATTCGTCCATCAACCGGGCTGAAAAGAATAATCACCCGTAACTATCAAACCAGAAGTCAGAATAGGGCCCGATAGGATTCGTTGGAAAGGTCTCGTCAACGCGAACGCGTCAGCGCTTGGTACATAATTTTTTGACTTATAAATCTCCCGAAAAGAAGGAAAGACTCCAAAACTCAAAATAGTAATAACTATTCACTCGGGTGTCGGATCGACCCTAACTCAGGCTCATTGGAAGGCTCTCTCAGAGCCTCATCTAACGTATCTTGTTTCGTTATGATACAATCACCCGATCTCTCGCAAGAAATAAAACAGTTACAACTATCGGCCAATTATCGTTTTTCTAGGGTTTACCTGCCGGGCTGCCGAAACTGGCTGCGCATACACTTGATCGTTTCACGGAACGCACCATCGTGACATGCTCGAAGTTACGGAGAATGTGAACGTAAAACATCTCATAGGTTTACGATCCATTTATTGGGAAAAAGCCCAAAGAAAAAGTCTTGCTGTAAAAAGACGAAACTAGCCATGGAGGATTTCTATTATTCTCAAATCTAACACCACAGGTGTTACAAAAATCCTATAAGATTCACATGAGACCAACACCTACACTAACCGAACTACCAATATTGCTCAAGGAACTAAAGAACAAATGCCCGAAAAATCTATTTCTTAAGTGGGTCCAAACTAGATAGCTACCCTCTGACAATAGATAGTCATCTCATTGGCTGAGATGAGGGGATCGATCGATCCTAAACCAAAACTATTATGAGTTGGCTGAAGAAACTACCTACTAGAAAAATAATGGCCAACTAATATCGACTGAGCAGATCGGTACCAAGTACTAAATCCTACCCTAAACTAATCATCGAGATAGTTAGACGGAAACCTCGCAACCATACAAAAATAAGATTAAAGGACCCAGACAAATAGAGACAACTTAGAAAAAGGACAACTGAGGGAACTAGCACAATCTTAACATTCTGAGAACTAAAGACAATATCTTAAAAGAAACTGAAGCAAACGAAAGTTACTAAAATCGAATAATAATTAGAACAAAGCGGGGTGAATCGGCAGAATAATGATCATTCTTAAGAGTCCAACTGATAAGGTATTCCCAAATTTTATAAATATAGGCAGTCCTCTTGACATCGTCGCTAACATTTTTCTAGTACTCAATTATCTCAATTCTATCTTAACGTCACTGTCATCTAGTCAGTGCGCTCTCTCCCGCGAGTTCCAATAAGAACTGCGAAACCAACGGCCAAAGCCTCCGAAGAGCCAGTGCGTAGCCACAGTATGTCCTCTACCGGACAATCAACATCCACCGCCAAAGTTCCCTAGGAACAGTGCGTACTCTTTCGCAAGAGTCACTATCAAGGTATCCCGTAATCTACTAACCATGAGAAATTCAAACGACCATCTAAGATTTCTATCTCCTGGTGTATTCCTTGAAACCACTATCCCCAAGAGTCATCATCATTACTCATAGGATCCATTAAAAAAAAACACACAAGCTCTACACCAAGCTAATTATAAACCACGATACACTAGAGAGATTCTAACAAGAAAACTAATTTAATTATTACACATATATCGAGATAATGGACAATCCTAAAAACACCAACTAGGTCTCTAGTACCAATGGTCAACAAGAATCAAGAAATCCTAAAACACCAACTAAGTCTCTAATACTAAGGGTCAACAAAGATCAAGGAATTATAAAACACCGACTAGGTTTCTAGCGCTTAGGGTCAACGAAAAATAACAAAACCAACAAAAAGAGTAACCTCACAACCATGCCAGATAAACCATCAAAGATATACATCCTTCCAGATATATTCAAATACATCCATCTCAAAACCAGTCAACCAAATTACTAACTATAGTTGAATATCCAGTCCTTGATCAGCTCCTTACCACTAGAAAGTTCAAGAGAATCCATAGTAGAAGACTCCCAACCTATACTCTGATATAGACTCAAATACTATACTTCTGCCTAGAGATCAAGAAATACCACCCTTGGTTAAGATGTTCTACGTGGCTCCTTCTTAAGAACTATCACCCGAGTTACAACGACTAACTCTAAACCTAAATATTATAGCACCTCAGAGTTCTAATACAATCATATGTATACGACATATAGATTGATTCATGATTCTCGATCAATCAAAAACTCAATCATAGACAGTTCTTAGTTACAGATCAATTCCTTAAACAAAACTAGTTCTCCAAGTATGATTAACCCTAGGTCCTTATCCTTAGAAATAATCGCTATACCACCACTAGCTACTACGAGAATTCTATCGACTCACTATCTATACAATCTCTAGAAAACATTCTAACACCACTAAAGTCTAAACTTTTCGAAGAAAGAATCGCAAGACACGAACCACATCCTAACAAAACCCCTAGGAACATATCCCTAAGCTCTTATACCAGCTGTCACGCCCTCGAAATCTGAAGACCGATCCCTGGGGTGTGAGGTGAGAAAAAGATGGGGTTTTGGGTCTGGTCAATTAATTACACCAATTTGGGTTCTCACAGGGCTTCTACGCTCTCTAATATGAAAAACAAGAAGGAGGGAGAAACAAGAGGGGAATCTTTTAAATTTGATTTTTCAAAAAAAACCATTTCTATTAAAAAGCAAAGAAAGAGAAATTATCAACAGAGAGAAGATATTATCTAGTCAAGCTCAACCTTCAAAAGTCATATCCTCTCAGTATGAGTGACCTGTCGGTGCCACTACATACTGACAGGAGTCTATCTGAGGGAGCACGAGGCTCAAGCCTCCTACGGCTAGCCAAGTAGTCTCATTCACTCCCTAACACTCAGGTGCACCAGTATAGGGTTCCTATCTACAGGGTTAATCAATTTAGTCATTTATATGCACTTATATTTTCATCATGATCTATCCTAGGCTTGGGGCCTTGAGGAGAGGCCTACCCAAAGGAATTCAGCTAGAACCATTGCAACTACAACCATAGAATACTAACTAACTAATGAAAACTCTTATTCCAATACAATTACAATGTTTGAAGAGAAAAGATTACAAGATTAACGTACTAAGCAGAAAGGTAACACTGCAACTCTAACTCCACCTCTGGACTCCTACTGCTACTCCTGAGCCTCCGGACCTGTAACTGAGCCAACTCGTGGGAAAGAGTAGCCCCCAATAGGAAATTGGGAGATTAGACAATTAATGGCTAGTGACATCCTAATAGTCTTTAATAATATGAGACAACAATCTTAATAAATTAAGATAAGATCTATCAGTTCTAGTAGAATCAAGGCTTGCAGAATGATACCTAAACCTATCAGTAGTCTATATTCACATGCAATTCCTACTGTCACTAGGTTATCTAACATGAAGTCCATTCAATGTTCTACAGCATTAAAGAATAAATTAAATAAGACGTTCATATAAAGTCACGAAGTCCTCATATAAACAGTCACACAATTCTAAATTCATATATAGATAAAACACACACACTAACAAAATGTGAACCCCGAATATTTTATTCATCCTGCCCCCGGTCGGGCATTACTATAGGGCCTTTTATTTCGATGTAGAGGGCCAACTCTCTCACCGTGCATCCACCAACACCATGCACTAATCACCCAGATGATCATAAGGGGTTTCCCGTCTTTCACGGTGGAGCTCTACCGCCCAACTTGCTTTACTATGGGGACTTCAACTCCCCGGGACGGGGTTGCTAGGCCAATCCCTACTCGAGGGCACCTCCTATTGGCTTTACCACAACCCTTGCCCGTGACCCCTAACCTACTTAACTTCGGCTGTACGCGTAGGGTGGTTCACGACCCTTGCGCGCACGGGGTCCCTACCCTTTAACCAGGTAGATTCACATATAACATCTTTCAATACATACAATGAAGCTACAAAAGGTATATTTAATGCTTATCAGTTTCCAACAATTTACCCCTGGTCCCGTACTGCTCTCGCAACCCATGCGACATAATAAATCAATAAAGTAAAACACTCATCCCAGTGACCCGTGTGCTAGGGTTGCCATACTCCTCTCAAGAGGGTGGGCTCCGATAATTATTAGTTATTCAATTTACTGATTAATTTAAGGGAATCCTAATTACGGTGTCCATACAATCAAGAGCAATCATTATTATTATTATATTAATATTTTAAGCATGTGTCGCCGGACTCGCGACTCCGCATGCAAGGCGGGGTCCACTTGACCACATGCGACGATGCCCGACGGGGCCCGTATGCAGTGTCATGGATACCTACCCTTAGTCATTCTCATTTCCCACTATTAAAGACCACGCAAGGGTAGTAGATGTCACCTGGCTGTCGATCACACACGACTCCAGCTAGTTGTCTCAGATCCGCCTCCGTTGGATCACCACAATCACAGTCTGATAACAAACACAGATCCAAATCACAACTCTATCGATTAAAACAGAAGAATCACCGACGAGGGTTCTATGCCAAGGATAGTCGGGCACCCTCGATAGGGGACCAACATTGAGTCGACAGCACGCAAATCCGTGCGACTAAAGAACTCGAACCTAAACAATACTAGGCCAAACAAGTAAACAGAAGCTAAACCTACTCATCGAATCGGGCTCGAAGAACCCTTTCCGATGGTTCCAGTTTCGCTGGAATCCGACTTCGGTCGGATGGTTTCGGGTCAAACCACGTAGAACCGGTAAAACCGATCGCATGGTTGGTTCACTAGGGTAGAAGAGGTTCTAGGGTTATCTTCTAGGTTTAATAGGTAGGGCTCAACGTTCTGAGCACAATGCCTGGTTTCGTCCGAATCCGAGTTCGGACGATGAAACGGTGGTCAAACCACGGTACCGCGATAATATCGGGTTTAAGGATAAAACAGGGTATTAAACAGTAAAATTACTATACTAAACAATGACCAACAGGTAGTATTTTCCCAGCCGATCGAAATGGCGCTAGTTTCGTCCAATTCCGAGTTCGGACGGAGAAATGGCAGTCGAACCAAAATCGACTGGTTCACGGGTCTGGTTCAGGTGAACCAGACCGGTTCACTATATGGCTCAGGTCAAGTCTGCTGGTCGGGTCGGGTCTGCAGTGGTTAGGTCGGGTCGGGTTCAGGGCTAAACGGATCGGGTCTGGGGTGCAATGCAAAGTCGGGTCGGGTTAAGGGTTAAATGGCCTGGGATATTACGGATTTACCCCCCCCATCTCCTTCTTCTCCACGAGACCGAAACTAGCCGGGGGGGGTTTCCTGCGCGCCGGCGGCCGACGGGAGGGGCGGCCTGGAGCGCCGGCGAGCGCTCGGCCGGCCTCTCCCGCACCACCCCCACGGAGGAGGCGCGGTGGGAGGCGACCGGAGCGGCCGTCGGAGCCCGAAGCTCGGCCAGAGGGGGCTCGCATGGGGGCTTGGTCGGAGGTCGGAGGTCGCCGGGGAGGGGCTCGGAGCGGCGACGGTGTCTGCTCGTGCGGGCCGCGGCAAGGGAGGAAGAAGGGCCGGGGGTCGCGGGGTTAGGTCGCGGAGGAGGATGAGAGGAGGAAAGGGGGCTGACCTGGGGGTGTCGGCGTGCTCGCCGGGGCTCCGGCGAGGGGCGGGTCCGTGCTCCATCTCCCTCGATCTCTCCTCCTTCTCCGTCTCCATCTCGCTCTGTCTCTCTCTGCATCTCTCTCTCTATCTCTCTCTCTTTCTCTCCCGTTCTCTCTCTTTCTCTCTCTCTACTACGTCCTTCTCTCTCTCCCGTTCTCTCTCTATTTATAGAGGGGGGAGGCTGTTGTGGATATGGTGAGATGGGCTGGGCGGATAGGGTTGGTTAAGGCCTTAGCGGGAGGGGATAAAGATAAGAAAGGTAGGGATATATCATCCCAATCCTGCCCGATGATTCCCATCCGAAATTTCGGATTTTAAATCACTGGGGAGGGAGGTCAAGAGAGCCTAAATTATGCTAGGAGACTGGGAGGTAGGCTCTACGGCTGGTCGGGCTCGGTCCCGAGCTCTGAACCGGGCTCGGTTGGAATCCGGGTGCGATTCGTCCATCAACCGGGCTGAAAAGAATAATAAGTCGTAACTATCAAACCGGAAGTCGGAATTGGTCCCGAGAGGATTCGTTGGAAAGGTCTCGACAACGCCAATGTGTTAGCGCTTGGTACATAATTTTATGACTTTTGAATCTCCTAAAAAGAAGGAAAGACTCCAAAACTCAAAATAGCAATAACTATTCACCCGGGTGTCGGATCGACCCTAACTCAGGCTCAATGGAAGGCTCTCTCAGAGACTCATCTAAAATATCTTGTTTCATTATGATCCGATCACCCGATCTCTTGCAAGAAACAAAACAGCTACAGCTATTGACCAATTATCGTTTTTCTAGGGTTTACCTGCCGGGCTGCCGAAACTGGCTGCGCATACACCTGATCGTTGCACGGAACGCACCATCGTGACATGCTCGAAGTTACGGAGAATTTGAACGTAAAACATCTCATAGGTTTACGATCCATTTATTGGAAAAAAGCCCAAAGAAAAAGTCTGGCTGTAAAAAGACGAAACTAGCCATTGAGGATTTCTATTATTCTCAAATCTAACACCACAGGTGTTACAACCTACACACCTTAAAAAAAAATTTCGTCCCAAAAATTCAACTACAAAAACCATATATACGAGTCCACTCATCTCTACTACCAAAACAAGAACATTATAGCAATAAAAAGTTAACTACAACAAGCGCAAACATCCTCACTAACACTACCAACAAGAAAGTCAAGTCACTACACCAAATCTTACTAAAAGAAAACCCTGACCCTTTACTACTCACAATTCTACTCTCTCTACTAATCTAAACATTATACGAATCGACTCTCATAATTATTAGGATAGAATGAACCTCCAAATTCTCACGTCGTGAATACGAGTTTTGGTTTCCATTTCTCATTCTAAGCATTACGGACTAGACCAAAATCTTGAGTTCTGATCATTAATCCTGCCTTGATAAGGGGCATCATATCCCCCTTATTAGTACCGCCGAGGGGGTGTCCTCCTCGGTAGGGTAACTACCAAAACTCATAGATTCAGAAACTTAAAATGCACTCAATTGTCAGTGCCGATATAAAAGGTATATCAATGTATATGAGTGCCCATACACCCATATATAATTTATACTTTTGGTATTGACTCTACAATCATAGCAATGTATGCTACACATATGCGCCCATACACATATGCTTAAGTACACATTCCAGAATGATTTGACAAAAGAGATGTCTCAACTAGTACGCCTAACGTGTATCTAATACTAAACTAAAATCCTATAAGATTCATATGAGATCAACACCTACACTAACCGAACTACCAATATTGCTCAAGGAACTAAAGAACAAATGCCCGAAAAATCTATTTCTTAAGTGGGTCCAAACTAGATAGCTACCCTCTGACAATAGATAATCATCTCATTGGCTGAGATGAGGGGATCGATCGATCCTAAACCAAAACTATTATGAGTTGGCTGAAGAAACTACCTACTAGAAAACTAATGGCCAACTAATATCGACTGAGCAGATCGGTACCAAGTACTAAATCCTACCCTAAACTAATCATCGAGATAGTTAGACGGAAACCTCGCAACCATACAAAAATAAGATTAAAGGACCCAGACAAATAGAGACAACTTAGAAAAAGGACAACTGAGGGAACTAGCACAATCTTAACATTCTGAGAACTAAAGACAATCACTTAAAAGAAATTGAAGCAAACGAAAGTTACTAAAATCGAATAATAATTAGAACAAAGCGGGGTGAATCGGCAGAATAATGATCATTCTTAAGAGTCCAACTGATAAGGTATTCCCAAATTTTATAAATATAGGCAGTCCTCTTGACATCGTCGCTAACATCTTTCTAGTACTCAATTATCTTAATTCTATCTTAACGTCACTGTCATCTAGTCAGTACGCTCTCTCCCGCGAGTTCCAATAAGAACTGCGAAACCAACGGCCAAAGCCTCCGAAGAGTCAGTGCGTAGCCACAGTATGTCCTCTACCGGACAATCATCATCCACCGCCAAAGTTCCCTAGGAACAGTGCGTACTCTTTTGCAAGAGTCACTATCAAGATATCCCGTAATCTACTAACCATGAGAAATTCAAACGACCATCTAAGATTTCTATCTCCTGGTGTATTCCTTGAAACCACTATCCCCAAGAGTCATCATCATTACTCATAGGATCCATTAAAAAAAAACACACAAACTCTACACCAAGCTAATTATAAACCACGATACACTAGAGAGATTCTAACAAGAAAACTAATTTAATTATTACACATATATCAAGATAATGGACAATCCTAAAAACACCAACTAGGTCTCTAGTACCAATGGTCAACAAGAATCAAGAAATCCTAAAACACCAACTAAGTCTCTAATACTAAGGGTCAACAAAGATCAAGGAATCATAAAACACCGACTAGGTTTCTAGCGCTTAGGGTCAACGAAAAATAACAAAACCAACAAAAAGAGTAACCTCACAACCATGCCAGATAAACCATCAAAGATATACATCCTTCCAGATATATTCAAATACATCCATCTCAAAACCAGTCAACCAAATTACTAACTATAGTTGAATATCCAATCCTTGGTCAGCTCCTTACCACTAGAAAGTTCAAGAGAATCCATAGTAGAAGACTCCCAACCTATACTCTGATATAGACTCAAATACTATACTTCTGCCTAGAGATCAAGAAATATCACCCTTGGTTAAGATGTTCCACGTGGCTCCTTCTTAAGAACTATCACCCGAGTTACAACGACTAACTCTAAACCTAAACATTATAGCACCTCAGAGTTCTAATACAATCATATATATACGACATATAGATTGATTCACGATTCTCGATCAATCAAAAACTCAATCATAGACAGTTCTTAGTTACATATCAATTCCTTAAACAAAACTAGTTCTCCAAGTATGATTAACCCTAGGTCCTTATCCTTAGAAATAATCGCTATACCACCACTAGCTACTACGAGAATTCTATCGACTCACTATCTATACAATCTCTAGAAAACATTCTAACACCACTAGAGTCTAAACTTTTCGAAGAAAGAATCGCAAGACACGAACCACATCCTAACAAAACCCCTAGGAACATATCCCTAAGCTCTTATACCAGCTGTCACGCCCCAGAAATCTGAAGACCGATCCCTGGGGTGTGAGGTGAGAAAAAGATGGGGTTTTGGGTCTGGTCAATTAATTACACCAATTTGGGTTCTCACAGGGCTTCTACGCTCTCTAATATGAAAAACAAGAAGGAGGGAGAAACAAGAGGGGAATCTTTTAAATTTGATTTTTCAAAAAAAACCATTTCTATTAAAAAGCAAAGAAAGAGAAATTATCAACAGAGAGAAGATATTATCTAGTCAAGCTCAACCTTCAAAAGTCATATCCTCTCAGTATGAGTGACCTGTCGGTGCCACTACATACTGACAGGAGTCTATCTGAGGGAGCACGAGGCTCAAGCCTCCTACGGCTAGCCAAGTAGTCTCATTCACTCCCTAACACTCAGGTGCACCAGTATAGGGTTCCTATCTACAGGGTTAATCAATTTAGTCATTTATATGCACTTATATTTTCATCATGATCTATCCTAGGCTTGGGGCCTTGAGGAGAGGCCTACCCAAAGGAATTCAGCTGGAACCATTGCAACTACAACCATAGAATACTAACTAACTAATGAAAACTCTTATTCCAATACAATTACAATGTTTGAAGAGAAAAGACTACAAGATTAACGTACTAAGCAGAAAGGTAACACTGCAACTCTAACTCCGCCTTTGGACTCCTACTGCTACTCCTGAGCCTCCGGACCTGCAACTGAGCCTACTCGTGGGAAAGAGTAGCCCCCAATAGGAAATTGGGAGATTAGCCAAATTAATGGCTAGTGATATCCTAATAGTCTTTAATAATATGAGACAACAATCTTAATAAATTAAGATAAGATCTATCAGTTCTAGTAGAATCAAGGCTTGCAGAATGATACCTAAACCTATCAGTAGTCTATATTCACATGCAATTCCTACTGTCACTAGGTTATCTAACATGAAGTCCATTCAATGTTCTACAGCATTAAAGAACAAATTAAATAAGACGTTCATATAAAGTCACGAAGTCCTCATATAAACAGTCACACAATTCTAAATTCATATATAGATAAAACACACACACTAACAAAATATGAACCCCGGATATTTTGTTCATCCTGCCCCTGGTCGGGCATTACTATTGGGCCTTTTATTTCGATGTAGAGGGCCAACTCTCTCACCGTGCATCCACCAACACCATGCACTAATCACCCAGATGATCATAAGGGGTTTCCCGTCTTTCACGGTGGAGCTCTACCGCCCAACTTGCTTTATTATGGGGACTTCAACTCCCCGGGACGGGGTTGCTAGGCCAATCCCTACTCGAGGGCACCTCTTATTGGCTTTACCACAACCCTTGCCCGTGACCCCTAACCTACTTAACTTCGGCTGTACGCGTAGGGTGGTTCACGGCCCTTACGCGCACGGGGTCCCTACCCTTTAACCAGGTAGATTCACATATAACATCTTTCAATACATACAATGAAGCTACAAAAGGTATATTTAATGCTTATCAGTTTCTAACAATTTACCCCTGGTCCAGTACTGCTCTCGCAACCCATGCGACATAATAAATCAATAAAGTAAAACACTCATCCCAGTGACCCGTGTGCTAGGGTTGCCATACTCCTCTCAGGAGGCTGGGCTCCGATAATTATTAGTTATTCAATTTACTGATTAATTTAAGGGAATCCTAATTACGGTGTCCATACAATCAAGAGCAATCATTATTATTATTATTATATTAATATTTTAAGCATGCGTCGCCGGACTCGCGACTCTGCATGCAAGGCGGGGTCCACTTGACCACATGCGACGATGCCCGGCGGGGCCCGCATGCAGTGTCATGGACACCTACCCTTAGTCATTCTCATTTCCCACTATTAAAGACCACGCAAGGGTAGTAGATGTCACCTAGCTGTCGATCGCACACGACTCCAGCTAGTTGTCTCTGATCCGCCTCCGTTGGATCACCACAATCACAGTCTGATAACAAACAAAGATCCAAATCACAACTCTATCGATTAAAACAGAAGAATCACCGACGAGGGTTCTATGCCAAGGATAGTCGGGCACCCTCGATAGGGGACCAACATTGAGTCGACAGCACGCAAATCCGTGCGACTGAAGAACTCGAACCTAAACAATACTAGGCCAAACAAGTAAACAGAAGCTAAACCTACTCATCGAATCGGGCTCGAAGAACCCTTTTCGATGGTTCCAGTTTCGCTGGAATCCGACTTCGGTCGGATGGTTTCGGGTCAAACCACGTAGAACCGGTGAAACTGATCGCATGGTTGGTTCACTAGGGTAGAAGAGGTTCTAGGGTTATCTTTTAAGTTTAATAGGTAGGGCTCAACGTTCTGAGCACAATGCCGCTGGTTTCGTCCGAATCCGAGTTCGGACGATGAAACGGCGGTCAAACCACGGTACCACGATAATATCGGGTTAAAGGATAAAACAGGGTATTAAACAGTAAAATTACTATGCTAAACTATGACCAACAGGTAGTATTTTCCGAGCCGATCGAAATGGCGCTAGTTTCGTCCAATTCCGAGTTCGGACGGAGAAATGGCAGTCGAACCAAAATCGACTGGTTCACGGGTCTGGTTCAGGTGAACCAGACCGGTTCACTATGTGGCTCGGGTCAAGTCTGCTGGTCGGGTCGGGTCTGCAGTGGTTAGGTCGGGTCGGGTTCAGGGCTAAACGGATCGGGTCTGGGGTGCAATGCAAAGTCGGGTCGGGTTAAGGGTTAAATGGCCTGGGATATTACGGATTTACCCCCCCCCCCATCTCCTTCTTCTCCACGAGACCGAAACTAGCCAGGGGGGTTTCCTGCGTGCCGGCGGCCGACGGGAGGGGCGGCCTGGAGCGCCGGTGAGTACTCGGCCGGCCTCTCCCGCACCACCCCCACGGAGGAGGCGCGGTGGGAGGTGGCCGAAGCGGCCGTCGGAGCCCGAAGCTCGGCCGGAGGGGGCTCGCATGGGGGCTTGGTCGGAGGTCGGAGGTCGCCGGGGAGGGGCTCGGAGCGGCGACGGTGTCTGCCCGTGCGGGCCGCGGCAAGGGAGGAGGAAGGGCCGGGGGTCGCGGGGTTAGGTCGCGGAGGAGGATGAGAGGAGGAAAGGGGGCTGACCTGGGGGTGTCGGCGTGCTCGTCGGGGCTCTGGCGAGGGGCGGGTCGGTGCTCCATCTCCCTCGATCTCTCCTCCTTCTCCGTCTCCGTCTCGCTCTGTCTCTCTCTGCATCTCTCTCTCTATCTCTCTCTCTTTCTCTCCCGTTCTCTCTCTTTCTCTCTCTCTACTACGTCCTTTTCTCTCTCTCCCGTTCTCTCTCAATTTATAGAGGGGGGAGGCTGTTGTGGATATGGTGAGATGGGCTGGGCGGATAGGGTCGGTTAAGGCCTTAGCGGGAGGGGATAAAGATAAGAAAGATAGGGATATATCATCTCAATCCTGCCCGATGATTCCCATCCGAAATTTCGGATTTTAAATCACTGGGGAGGGAGGTCAAGAGAGCCTAAATTATGCTAGGAGACCGGGAGGTAGGCTCTACGGCTGGTCGGGCTCGGTCCCGAGCTCTGAACCGGGCTCGGTTGGAATCCGGGTGCGATTCGTCCATCAACCGGGCTGAAAAGAATAATAAGTCGTAACTATCAAACCGAAAGTCAGAATTGGTCCCGAGAGGATTTGTTGGAAAGGTCTCGACAACGCGAACGCGTTAGCGCTTGGTACATAATTTTTTGACTTTTGAATCTCCTAAAAAGAAGGAAAGACTCCAAAACTCAAAATAGCAATAACTATTCACCCGGGTGTCGGATCGACCCTAACTCAGGCTCAATGGAAGGCTCTCTCAGAGCCTCATCTAACATATCTTGTTTCTTTATGATCCGATCACCCGATCTCTTGCAAAAAATAAAACAGCTACAGCTATTGACCAATTATCGTTTTTCTAGGGTTTACCTGTCGGGCTGCCGAAACTGGCTGCGCATACACCTGATCGTTGCACGGAACGCACCATCGTGACATGCTCGAAGTTACGGAGAATGTGAACGTAAAACATCTCATAGGTTTACGATTCATTTATTG
Source organism: Chamaelirium japonicum (assembly GCA_947650365.1). Taxonomy (NCBI): domain Eukaryota; kingdom Viridiplantae; phylum Streptophyta; class Magnoliopsida; order Liliales; family Melanthiaceae; genus Chamaelirium; species Chamaelirium japonicum. The sequence continues at coordinate 52,267,689 of OX393556.1, read as the reverse complement.
GGAAAAAGTCCAAAGAAAAGGTCTGGCTGTAAAAAGACGAAACTAGCCATTGAGGATTTCTATTATTCTCAAATCTAACACCACAGGTGTTACAAGTAGTTGGTTAGGATGCTAGTTTATCTCACTATGACTAAACCAAACATTACTCATGTTGTTGCCATTGTCAGTCAATTCCTTCAGACTTCCCGCTCCGTTTACTATGGAGCTGTCGGATCCTCCGCTATCTCTGAAGCACTTACTTGTTCGCTAATGTTACCTTCCACCTTTCTTTTTTAGTGTTGCGTGCCTACTCCGATGCAAACTAGGCAAGAGACGTTTTCATCCGCTGTTCTACTACTGGCTACTACGTGTTTCTTGCTGACTCTCTTATTTTTTGACACAACAAGAAACAAGAGTAGCAGTGCTCCACACCCAAGTTGACCAGAGAAAGGCTAAGTCTCTTCCTCCACCTTCTAGCTCTAGAGTCCTCTAGCTCTAAACATACCACTTGCACAAGCCCCCATTGGGATGTCGAGGGGTAGCTCTATTTCTTTGGATCTAGTGGATTAAGGTTGCAACTTACCGCATGGAGACATACGCTATGTTAGAGCTTCAACAACAAACCTCTCCTTACTCTCTACGTACTTCCTTCACTCTCACCTCAAGCTACACATCTACCACTTACTCAGCACCACATCAATTGACCGTGGGAGGAAGTCTTCCGACGGTAAAAGATTTTTCTCCCTAAAGATTTTATTAGCAAACTCTTGGTATATGATCCACCGTGAGTTTCAGTGGAGGTTTTAACATATGTATAGACGGATCGGGTTATATGTATAGATAGGTCAAGTTATATTGTACAATCTCATGTATATATATTGGGGTTGGTTCCCTAATGAGAGTTATTACATTCTCTCCAAACCCTAGCACTCTCTCGCTTCTATCATCGTATCAGAGTTGGGTTCACCATCTACCGTCTCCCTCTAGGTGCGGCCACTTCCAATTGTGCCAAACAAGATTGGTATTTGTATATTCGAATGCTCCGTGTTGCAGTATTCCATGCCTCATGCTTTGATTAGACTTTGATTTCCCTTCTCAAATGGTTGGGATTGAACTCTTCTTATGTAATTAGAGAGGAGATGGAAGCCGATATGGGTGATGAGAATCGTGAGTTTGCATTTCAACCTGAACCCAAATTTGGTGTGAGATGGACTTTTGGCCTTATCCAATGCAATGTGCTAAGTTGCATTGAATGTTGGAGGAGAGGACTTCATTTGCCAATAAGACTGTAAACCTCTATAATTAGGTCAAGGGACTTAGCCATACAAGGCACAACAGGGACCAAGTCCAAACAACAACAAAAAAAAAAGATTACATCGATACTATGGAAGAGCCGCCACATGCTGCTAGAAAAGCTGCCACCACGGGACGAACTACCAAACCTGGTTAGAAGATCCACTAGAAACCGGAGGGACAAGCAAACTGCACACCGGATCCATCGAGCCAAGCCACATTCGCGACACCACATCGAGACCGAAAGCCGCCGCACACAAGCCGGATTGAGCCACCATACCACTCCGGTTATGGGAGGGCCTACCGAATCTGAGAGGAACCGACGCCGGAGAGCACCCAAAATCCCAAAATTGAAAAGGGGGAGGGGGGGGGGGGATGTACAAATCCCCATTAGAAACTGACAAAAAGGGGGAGAAATTTATGATCTACACCTAATCAGAGCGGAGGGGGATGGATCCGACTGGAATCGGCCTCCCCGACGATGCCGGCAGTGCCCGGGGAGGCCAAAGCCACTCAAACCCTAGCCGACCTCAGCAAAAAACAAAGGGGAAAGATCCCCAGCCCGGGGAGTAACAATTTCACTAACATATGAAGTTCCTTATGACAACTAAACAAGGATTTGCATGGTCTAATGAGTTAATCTCATATCCTGCTTTATGTAATGATGAGAGGAGATTACCCAGTGTGAACATTTTATATGTGATAGAAATGTGTAAGATCAGGATTGCTTCGCATTCGGTACGAGTAGAAATATTAGGTTTTTGAGATGTTTAAGACAAGGAGGATGCCAACTGATTGGAGGAAAAATATTATGGCTCTGATAGATATGTGACAATAAATGTGATGGACAAAATTGTCCAAAATATCTTGGAATTAAGTTTATGATTGACACCATAATTTTTTTTTTTTTTTGAGAAATCCCACTCGGAGGATAGGGGGTGGGGGGGCTCGACCTAGACCCCTACCTGTTTATTAAAAGAGAGAGTAATAGTACAAAGATTGCCCGACCGGCTTAGTTATAGAGATCAAGGAGGAAAACACGAGATCCCATCGCCGCATTACACGCCCAGAGATGAATCAGAGATTTGATGTGCGAGATAACGTTATCTGCCGGGCCACTCCTCCCCTGAAAGGTCCGGCGATTGCGCTCCAGCCAAATCGCCCAAGATATCCCAATACCTAGCATGTCCCACCCCCATCTATCTGGGCCCCGGCACTTCCTACGACGTTAGGTCCCCCCACAGGAGCTCAACACGGAGGTTGGCGGCGAGTGTAGATCCAATTTCAACAGGAAGTGGGCCCACATCTGGTTGGAGAACTCGCTGCCCAGAAGTAGATGATTAGTAGTCTCATTGGTCAGCTCGCACAGATTACAAGTCGGCATGGACACCTTGGTGATTCTGTCTCATCATGTTCACCTTGGTTAAGATCCAGTTCTTGAATGCGAGAAGCATGAAAATCCTCGTCTTGAGAGGTCATCTGGCGTGCCAAATCGCCCTGTCCTGCGGGCATGACCCCCCCCCCCCCCCCTCGAAGTTCAGAAACACGTAGAAGCTACGAACTGAGAAGTCCCACGAGGCGGTCCATCGCCATACCGACGTATCCAGCTCTGAAGTTAGGCTAACTTCGCTCAAGAGATCCAGAAGTTGGCCCAACTCATGGAGGTGTTCCATCGGGAACGGACTTGCAAATTTCGGCTGCCAAATTGCCACTCTGCCCTGAACAGACGCCTGCGACTGGACCATCGCCGTTTTGATCTGGGCCAGCTCGTACAGGTTGTAGAACAACATTTGTAGGGGGAGGTCCCCGATCAAAATATCCTCGCAAAAACGCATGCACATCTTTGAGCCGTTCCCCACGATGAGTCAGCTGCCATAGCGGAATATCGAGGATACTCTGGTGCCTCCCCGCCAGAAGGGATAGATGGACTGATGGAGCTAGAAGTGCACGATCGTGATTGCAGTGGGGAAAACTGCCTGAAGTATCTAGACGTTACCACCATCCGCCATATATCCCCTACCCCGTTTTGCAGTCTCTACCACCACTTCCCTAGCATTGCCTTGTTGAAATCTCGAAGATTAATGATCCCCAGGCCCCCTGTTCTTTGGATTCGTAGGCATTACCCCAAGTAAGAAGAGGATAGGAGCCTGAGGTACCCGAAGGCCCCCTCCAGAGGAAGTTCCGGCGTAGTCTATTAATCCACTTGATGATCCATTCTGGGAGATGATAGAAGGAGAGGAAGTAAGAGGGGATGGAGGACAAGACCGAGTTGACCAAAGTGAGCTTACCACTAATGGAAAGCTTATTCCCCTTCCAACTTGAGAGGCACCTCTCTAGTTTCTGAATAAGCTCCATCCAGTGCTCTCTCTCGAGCTGTTGGTCGAAAATCAAAAGCCCTAGGTATTTGAAGGGGAGAGTGCCCATCCTGCATCCGAGGATCAACACCAGATCGGATGGCAGCTCACGATTCCCACCCAGATAATAAATTGCCGATTTTGCGAAGTTAACACTCATACCGGAAGACAACTGGAAGCATGGGAGGACCCTCAGGACTAGTGCCTGGGCATGATCAGCTGCCAAAAATAATAGGGTGTCGTCCATGAAATGAAGGCTTGAGACCTCCAAGGAATCAGCCTTGATCCCGACGATTAGCCCACTCTGCCTTGATCTCTTGATGACCGAGTCAAATATGTCCACCGCCAGGATGAATAGGAATAGAAAAAGTAGGCTTCCCTGTTTGACCCCTTACTACCATTGATGAGGCACGAAAGTTTGGAGGAGGAGAGGCACGATTGACACCATAAAATTATGGGAGATGATGCAAAGGTTAAGAAAAGACAATAATATTAAAGAATCGATTCAGATTTATGACAGAAACATCAACAATGGAGGATATTTTTTTTTACTAAGACAACTAATAGAAAGGTTTAAAGGAAAGAAAGGGAGGCTTTGTATGCTTAATCTTCATGTAGATACAGCTTATTATATACCCCTAGTTGTAATTTGGTAGGTTTTAAGAAGGAAAGTAGTACATAAGGTTTTATTGAAATTATAAAGGACATATATGCGTGAGGGCACAATTACTAACATGAGAAGCAGCTGTGATGAATCAAATGAGTTTTTAGTCACGATGTGACTAAATCATGACCAACACTAATCCCATATCTTTTTGCTTTTGCAACTGATGAACTTGCTGCTCATATTCAAGGAGTATCATTGTGCAAGTTATTTGCAGATAATATAGCATCGGAGGCTGCTTTCTTGATAGCGTCTCTCTCAGTAGTGAGAGTGGCGTTCTGTTTCGCCAACTACAGCAGCTGGAAGTCGAGCACCGAGATCTGATAAGTTGGTGGAGGATCTTCCATGGTGTGGGAGTAGTTTGCCCGACTGATTGTCGAAGTGACTGTAGACACACAAATTGTGTCTAACCTAGACCCGACTCGCATGCGCCAATTCGGAGGCAAACTCGACACGCACTCCGACCCGGACCCGACTCGCATGCACCAACTCGGAATCAAACCCGACACGCACTCGACCCGGACCCGACTTGCGCCCAACAAGGGGCCGAGTGGGCCCATCCTCAAGTGGGGCCCACCCAGCCCCCTACTAGAGACCGAACCCCTCATGGGGTGGCCGGCCATGCAAGAAAAGAAAAGAAAAGGAAAGAAAAGAAAAGGAAAGAAAAGAAAAGAAAGAAAGAAAAGAAAGGAAAGAAAAGAAAGAAGGAAAGAAAAGAAAGGAAAGAAAAGAAAAGAAAAAGAAAGAAAGGAAAGAAAGAAAAGGAAAGAAAAGAAAGGAAGAAAAGAAAAAAAATACCGCCATGCGCGGGGGGAGGTTACGTATGACGTCTACGTAAGTATGGATCTGCGCCGATCCCTCGATTCGATGGACAAGAAACGAAGCCGGGTCGCCATCGACTTTATGTGCAAGATTTAAAATAAATCTAAAAATGATTGAGCCATAATTACCCCGCCAGAAAAGGAAAGCAAATAAAGGTTTATTCCCCTCTTCAATTGAAGAATAAATCTTGGATAGTTATGGGAGAGATATTAAAGGGATCCAAATAAACTTTCCATATCTCTCCCCTCCCCCCTTCACCTATAAATAAAGGGGGAGGGGGAAGGCTCAAAGGGTCGGATGACAAGGCGAAGAAGCTCTGCAGAAGAGGAAACGCGCTCTTCATCAACCCAAGGCTTCACGAGGCACGGGCAAGCCTATCCCTTCGGGACCGGCTTAGTCCATTGAAAGCCCTCATCAAAGTGAAGACCCTTGCACAAGAAGATCAAGCCTTCGGCTCTGTGCATGAAGAAAAAAGCTCGGAGAAGAACCCTTCGACTCCGAAGACGCCAGAAGCAAAGGCCGGAGAAGAAGATCGGAGCAGTACTACCCCGTCGTCTCCAACAAGCCTTCAACTCCGATCAAGCCCAAAAGCCCAGAGAAGAAGCACGAAGCGGCGCTATACTCGTCATCTTCAACAAAGCCTTCAACTCCGATTACACTGAATACACCCGGAGGAGAAGCCGACGCCACAACCGTCGCCAGGTCGAAGAAATCGCAAGCTGAAGACGAAGCAAGGAAGCTCTGCAGAAGAGGAGACGCTTCTTCATCGACCTAAGGCTTCACGAGGCACGGGCAAGCCTATCCCTTTGGGACCGGCTTAGTCCACTGAAAGTCCTCATCAACGTGAAGACCCTTGCACAAGAAGATCAAGCCTTCGACTCCGTGCACGAAGAAGAAAGCTCGGAGAAGAAGACCCTTCGACTCCGAAGACACCAGAAGCAAAGGCCGGAGAAGAAGCTCGGAGCAACACTGCCCCGTCGGCTCTAACAAAGAAACGACAGATATTCCTTAGCCTCTCAAAAACCCTCACCCTATAAAGACCTCTGTCCTGGGCAACCCCTTCAGAGCTCTTACACGAATACCACGTGGAGACGCGAATCAAAGGGACCCTCTAGAGGATCTCTCCTATAATCTCCTGATCAACACTCGCCGCACCCGGACTCGTCACCCCCGAGCCCCCGGTCCCGGCCACTTTGTAATCTCGTGTGTTCGCAATAAAGACGACCCGTATCTTTTTCTGCGCCCACAGTGGCATTGGGATCGATCGGTTGACCGATCTTCCGTTTTCATAATGTGCTGCTGCATCGGGATGAGTAAGAGGTAACCTGAAGTTGAGTCGCTGACTCATTGATTGAATTTCCGGACGAGGTTGGTTCCATTGAGTACTACTTTCCTTTGGATGATCCTAATGCCTTGTCTTCACTATTTAGAGAAAGCGGAGGAAGCAACCAGATCGTCGATGTCCTGATCGGTTGTCTGCTCAACCGAGGGGCTGGGAAGTATGGTTATCAAGATCGGTTGTCTGCTCAACCGATCCGATATTATCATAGAGCGAAATGAGCTTCTCGATCGATCCCACAGACGGCACCAAATTGTGGGGGATGATCTCCATGCCGACCCGAAGACTCCGTCCAACCAGTCAATCGAGTCGAGTCGAAAGGCCAATCGAACGTTTGTCTAGTTCGTAGGTTCGGATATTGATATCTTTGAGTTGAACTTCTGAATAGTAGAAAGATTGTTGACACGAGGTGTGATCTCGGAGTTCAGCCGAAGCCTACGTCTCTGTGCTATAAGGAGCAACCTGAATTCACTAACACTTGAACAGAAGTGACCTCGACAGGCCGAGTGTCACTGGTTTCTCTTCGAAAAGAAGATCAATAGGTTGGGATGTCAGAGCTCTGGATTTTTCGGAAGTCTGATTTAGAAATAAGATATTCGATCCACTTACATTTGTCAGGTCTGCTATTTATAGAATTTTCTGGATGAAAACCGGGGTAGAAGGCGGTTTTCTACAGCTATTGTCCGGATCCAAACAGGAGTTGGTGGGCTCTGTCGTCGTCTTGGTGAACCCCATAGGCAGGGCTGGTGGGTCCCGTCGTCGTCTCGGTGGACCCCACAGGCAGGGCTGGTGGGTCCCGTAATCGTCTTGATGGACCCCCCAGGCAGGGCTGGTAGGTCCCGTCATCGTCTTGGTGGACTCCCCAGGCAAGACTAGTGGGTTCCGTCGTGAGGCTTTTGCCAAAATTTGCACGCACACACAACATCAATAGTCGATGCCATTTGCTTTGGATATTGAATTGTTGAGCAACAAGAGCAAACAACTTTTTGTGCAAGAATTCTTTGAATTTTCAAATTGTGTTTTGAGATTAAACATTCTAAAAAAGAATTGCGCAAAAACTTATGTTGAATTCTATTATGTATGCTGAAATTAATAATTGATGGCATATTTAACGGTTTAAGAAATACAATCGATAAAATATATGCAACTATATTAAATATTAGTGCACATATTAGTTCTGGACTTGCAAAATAAACATGTGTGCATCTATCTAAAAAAAAAAAAAGCAAAAATAACTAAATAAGGAGATGGGATGAAATAAATGAGAGAGAGAGAGAGAGAGAGAGAGAGAGAGAGAGAGAGAGATCATGAATAATCTTAAAATACGAAGCATCTTTTACAACCAGGTCTTTTATATTTTAAAAATATCATAACAGGCCCTCAACCCTAATCAACTCAAATAGAACAAAGAAAAGACCATCTTGCCATCCCTAGATGAACAGAGGAGAGAGGGAGCCAAAGTTTTTAGTTATCTTCACGTGGGGGTTTATTTCCGTGTGGCGAGATATGTGAAAACTCATCCATAGAGTTCCACCAATCATATATGTGGATCCCAACTATTTATTACTTGCTTATGTAGCCTAATTCCCTCTTCTACGCCATGTTCGGTATCCTAGATATGGGCTTGAGATATGATAAAGAAATCCTTATACAATGTTTGGTGGTATAATTTAGACTCGGGATAACAATCATGTTGTATCTTGCACCCCCCATCAATGGCATTCTCTAATCCTAAGGAAGGGGTGGTATGTAATATCCCATGGGGTGGGACTAGCAAATTTTTTTTTTATGATCCTCGTTTTCTCCTTCCTCACTCGTATGTGACCGCCACCGCCGCCGCCACCTACTTTGCAGTAGTCGTTGCCATCACTACTGTCTCAACTATGACCCTATCACCGCCACCAGCACTTCCACCGTATTTGTCGTCGCCACCATTACTGCCTCCACCACAACCATATTGCCAAAGGTGGTGTGGTGATGGTGGCTGTTTTCATAATTCGATTGTTTGTATACATATGGACTTTCATAAGTGGTGGCAACAACTACTTACGTTATAAATAAACACACAATATTTTATTTATTTGAATAGGGAATGAAGCATATAGATATGAAGAATTAGATTCATATATACATAAAAATATTAATCTTGTTTGACCTACAGTTGTGTCAAACATGCTATACAACATGGTTTATATGCTAGAGTGCTGGCGTCTAAGCTAGGTTTTATAATCCTCTTTGGCCAAGCCTTTTCAGTTTTCGCTGGCTAGACTCACTTGCAAATATGTAGTAGCATGGAGGAGAGAGAAACCGCATCCCATGTGTTTCAGTTTAATCGTGACTAAGGACGAGAGATGGGCGAGTTGAAGGGTTTGCCCATGCCCAACCCGACCTACACACCTTGACCGTTTTGCATTGCCCATGGAACTCGTGGAACCACAATTCGTACTTGTCCATTTGGATTGTTTGGGTTACTGGGGTCAGGGGCGGACCTACGTTAGGCCCAGGGGGGGCTCAAGCCCCCCCTCACTTTGGGGGGAAAAAAAGCAAGTTACCTTTGCCCCCTTGAAGTTTAATTAGCTCAAAAACACTTAAACCCCCTATAGTGTATTTTGTTCCAAATCACTCCTAAAGTTTGAAATGTTAGCACAATGCCCCTTTGCCAACTACTTAATTTTCCTATTTGGTAATTTTTATTTGATAGAAACTAAATTGAAGGGGGGCAAAATGTAGTTTTCTAAATATAGAGGGGTTAAATGTTTTTGAGCTAAACTTGAGAGAGGGGGGGGGAGTGTAATTTATTCAAAAAACAATGCTAGCCAACTTTTAGTTGCCAACTTCATATGGAGGTGCCCACTCGAAGCTGCTCATTGGCTGAATGTAAATCAGTACTAACATTTGAAATGAGTATCACTATTTAAACAAACTGAGGAACAAATTGTGGGACAACACCATGAGAATGTCCGATATATGTTCAATAAGGCCGGGGATGCCACCAAGTCCACCACCACCTAACGTCACCACCACCACCTAATGTCGCCCACCACCAGCAGCCCCGCCACTCACCACCCCCCGCCATGCCGCTGTCCACCGCCTCACTACAACATGGGCCACCTGTCGCCGTTAGCCACCACCCCCAAGACCACCGCCCCGTCGGGCACCACCCGATGTCTGCCGCCCATACTGGCGACCCATGGCTGGCCCCACCGGTCACTAGCCACAACTCGTTGCCTCCATCGATGCTTACCACTAGTCGAACGACGCCCATCGCCGTTAGCCACCACCCGTACACGTGGCATCCTTGTAGGGTTCATCCCATGGCCCTTAGTAAATGAGAATCAGGGCATATTTACAGGTTTTTAGGGGTATGTATAAAATTTCCCCAAAAAAACCCCGAGGATTTGGTCTATTATTCACGACTCGAGTAACCTGACCAAGTTGGCTAGTTATAGCCCCAAATTTTTGAAGAACTATAAAGACCAAAATCCTCCTCCACTCGAGGCAAAATTCTAACATGCCTTTTGCTACACGGTCGAATGAAGGGTAGGAACATGGTCACGCCGACGACCGAAGCCTCCGACTATAAGGCAACAACTGTAGTTACTTTTTAATAATTATGCCCCCCCTGAGAAAAGATCCTGGGTCCGCCACTGACTGGGGTTACCTAATTTGTAAAAATATGGGCAGATTTGGTAGGTTGCCCAATTAGAAATGCTTGTGAAACATATGTAGAAGTAAAAAAAATTAACAAAATTAAGAAGTCAAAACCATTTTGATTCAAAATGAAGCATACTAAGTTAAGAGGTCTAGGGAATCAGTCAATGCACCGAGTGGGGATGCACACGGTTGCATCGGGTGGAGGGACTGTAATCAATGAAAATAATGCACGTCGAAATAGAAAAAGGAGGAAGGATCTCAATTGGGGTGCTTGATATATGCAATCAATGAGACGCAATCGACGATGCTTGTTGCGCACTGGGTGGAGGGGAATGGCCGGGTTGAGAGGGGAGAGGGGAGAGACGGCGGGAGATTTAATGCTGTAGGATGGAGGCTCCACAGAGAAAATTACCGTGCGTTGGCTACCTCGGACAGATGCTTCATTGCTCTGCACTGCCTGGGAGAGACGAGTGAGGGGGTAAGATAAGAACAACGTGTGTTGGCTGTGTGAGGTCAGGGCTTCTCTTTCTCTATCGTGAATTTGTGATTTAAACATGGATTACTAGATTAGTTGAGCACTCGAGCGGGTGTCAGTGTGAGTCGTGTGACTGTGTGTGCGCAACTAATCGTTGTACCATTATAGTGCAATGAGATCAGATTAGTGGATCCATTGTAGTAAGATGCAAGTATGCTAATGGACTCGGGTTCCTCGGGTTTGGATAAGGCCGGCTTCCAAACTTGTCCAAATTGAAATCAGGTGATATTTTTTAATCCAACTTGTTCAAGTTTTTAACCAGTTACGCTTGTGCATTGTGCATTGTTTGGTGACGTACAAAAGTTCGACGGGTACGTACTTTCTTTTTTTTTTTTCGGTAGTAAAAGTGTAAAAGCTGGTAGTGTTTAAGAGCGGCCACGATGCACAGGACAAGGTGTGCATCATGGTGGCTGATTCCGCATCGTACGGTCCTTGGCGTGTTGGTGTTACCTCCTAGTTGGCCGTTTTGTTGGGAGCAAAGTTAGGAGGGGTTGGCTCTTTTTGTTTTTTTTTCTGGTCCGTCCATGCTGTCAAAGGATAGGGCGCTAGAGCAACTGCTCAAATAGGCCTGGAGATCGAAACGGGGGAGAGGCAGCAACAGCAGCAGCTATTTTACGGTTTTTTTGAATTTGCCCCCCAATCTTTGACTGAATTAGACTTTACCCCCATGTTTTCATTAATTAGACTTTACCCCCCAAAACCAACTGTTCCGTCAGCTCATCATCTAAGAGAAAAGGTGAGCTGACGGAAAAGAAATAAAGTTTTGAGGGGTGAGCTGACGGAACAGTTAGTTTTGGGGGTAAAGTCTAATTAATGAAAATATGGGGGGCAAAGTCTGATTCAAGGCATAATTTGGGGGGCAAAGTCAAAATAACCCGCTATTTTATTAAATCTTATAGGGAAATTTTATTCATACCCCAAAAATCTGTTTTTAGTCCCCATTTCCAACAAACTTGAACACACCCCATTTTTTTTTTCATACCCCATTTCTATCCCAAAAATATCCTTCCCCCTTACACCCCACCTTCAATAGACCCCAGTTGAACGGCCCGCACCAACTTGATTATACCCCAATCAAACACATACCCCGTCAAATATACCCCAATTATATGCACTCTTGTATACACCCCACTCTTAAAGAAACCCCATACAGTTGGTTGATACTTGAAGGCAGACATAGGGCTGCAACTTGGGCGGGCCAACTGGAACCCAACCCGAGCCCAACACGAATTTGGGCGGGCTGACCTGAACCCAACTCGAGCCCAACCCGAATTGAAGCCGGTCAACCCACCCTGCACAACCCGATCAACCTGGCCAACCTGACAATGCACAGCGATCTTGACGGAAGTTCAAACAGACCTTGGGTTGGGTTGGGTTGGGGGTACAAAAGACGCTGAGTTAGAGCTTTGAGGTTTGGGGTACAAAAGAAAAGAGCATTGTTGGTATTAAAGGATCGTTGTGTAAGTTATTGAGAAACGATAGGGAGACGGGGGTTAATTACAGATTTTTGGGATATGAATAAAATTTCCCATCTTATATTCCCGTGAACATGGCATCAACAGTCAGAATTTGCACAGACAAACAATGCACAGGGTTCTTGACGGAAAGTTCGCTGCACGGTGTCCATACCGGGAGTCGAACATGGAACCTCTCCAACAATAGAGAGAGAGCGCGCGCGCGGTAAGTACCACCAGACCAAGAGCCCGTTGGCTGGGGTTTGGCTCTATAGAGCTCAAGGCTGCGGCACTCGGCGACGTCAGCCATGGCTCTTCATGCACAGCACCTTATCCGCTACCCTCCACCGCCCGTCTCTGTGAGTACTCCTCCCCCCCCTTCGCCTCATCGAGTAAACCCTAGCTCCCTCTTCACGCATTCATCTCACGCAGAAGGCGGGGCGTAACGCCACGGGCAGCTCGATCAATTTCTCGGCGAGGGCTCATGTTCGCCAGATTAACGGAGGGAGCGGGCGACGGATATGGCGGCGCCGGAAACTGGTAGGCCAACTGCAACACCACCGATATGTTCCTCTTATGTCCCTGAATCTCTCTCCATTTATTCCATGCTCTGTGCTGTAGATTCCTTGCCTCATGCTTTGATTAGTACTTTGATTTCCCCTTCTCAAATGGTTGGGATTGAACCCACGATTCTCTTGTAGTTAGAGAGGAGATGGAAACTGATATGGGTGATGAGAATCGTGAGTTAGCATTTCAACCTGAACCCAAATTTGGTGTGAGCTGGATTTCTGGCCTAATTCAATGCAATGTGCTAAGTTGCATTGAATGTTGGAGGATGTAAACCTCTAGAATCTGGTTGGGGCATTCTTAAAAAAAAAAGTCTTTTTGATGAATTGAGGACAAATGATTAAGAACAAATTATAATGAGATGGGCATGTACAACAGAGTACTGAAGCGGCCTCTGTAAGGAGAGGATCTTAGATTATTGTGGAGGGGTCACAAAAGTGGGGTAGACCTAAAGTTACATTGATGGAAGTTGCTAGGAAAGCCGTGGGAAAGATTTCACTGGTAATAGCACTTTACAGGAATGATCGTCGAAGAACGATTCGTTAAGCTGACACTAAATAGATAGGATACAAGTAGATGGGTTTCATTATTGATATGGTTGTGTGCGGGATTTTAAGACTAGAGTGCCATTTCCACTCTCCCTATTATACTGGTTAAACCTGGAAGAACCTAGTGCTAGAGCAAGCTACTTAAGAAATGGGTATGGATCACATCGAACTTCAATATTCAAAATCTTAGGGACGTCGGTTGGATGAACTCTCCAATATTACTTGGATTACTTCATGATGCTCAAATTCTAGACAGTAGTCTGACTCCCTGGTGTGAAGATGGGATGAAAAAAGCCCTTATTCTATTGGGTTGTTTCATACTTTCATGCTCTCCCATAGGATGAAAAAAATGTCTTGTTCTTTTGCACCAAACATTTGAAGGATTAATTTCCAATATATCTCATAGACTTGTTGCTATTATTGGAGTAAAAAAGCATCCTTTGTCTAGCAACAATTATGAACTTAAAGAAAAGGAAGGGAACTAACAAAGTGGTGTAGGTGTTCAACAGTTCAACTTCAGTGGAGATTCAGACTTTTCACAGGGTAAAGCAATGCTGCTTTGTTAACTGACCCTCTTGTGGATTAGTGTCTGATCTAAACTAAACTCAGAATTTTGTAGGGGAGAACGGAACACTAGGGTATAGTTGTGATTATAACAAATGTTTCCTTTGTGATTAGTTTTCAGCTTGAGATTCTTGTGTGATCTCCTCTTCGGATATGCAAAGGAATAGTGGTTTTTATCATTTGTTGATGGCTATTTGATGCAATCGTAGTATGCTTCATCCATTTGGGAATTAATGGGTTTTGATAAAGTGAATCAAGTTGAGATTAACAAAGATTTGTGTTGCTATCCTGCAATTTCATAACTGCTAAACTTAATAAATATAAAGAAGTACCAGAATGGATTAGGATCAAGTTCTACGAGCAATGGGTCAACTACTGGGTACTTATCAGTTTACACGATAAACATTAATGTAACATTTTACAGTGGCAACACTGGACAACTAGATTTTGGACAGAAATAGTAGTATTTATATTTCAAGACAACAAGTGAGAATAGTGGATTAACAAAGGGATTCTTCAAGGTATGTCAATTGTTCGCCAAGATTTATGCACAACAGCAATAGTCGATGCCATTTGCTCTGGATATTGAATTTGATCAACAAGAGCAAACAAATTACTTTTTTTTGAATATGAATATCAAATAAGTGCAGGAATTCTTTGAATTTTCGAATTTTGTTGAGATTAACCATTCTAAAAAAGAATTTGTGCAAAAACTTATGTTGAATTCTATTATGTATGCTGAAATTGATAATTAATGGCATAATTAAAGGTTTTACGAAATACAATTGTAAAATATATGCAGCTATATTAAATATTAGTGCACATATCAGTTCTGGACTTGCAAAACAAACATGTGCGGTATCTGTCTAACAAAAAATAGGAAGTAAAAAGGACTAAATAAGGAGATGGGATGAAATAGATGAGACAATATGAGAGAGAGAGAGAGAGAGAGAGAGAGAGAGAGAGAGAGAGAGAGAGAGAGAGAGAGAGGAAACTCACGAATAATCTTCAAAAATGAAGCCTCTTTTACAACCAGGTCTTTCCATATATTAAAAATATCATAACCGGCCCTCAACCGTAATCAACTCAAATTGAACAATAAAAGACCATCTTGCCATCCGCTAGATGGACACAAGAGATAGGGAGCCAAAGTTTCCCGGTTGTCTCCATGTGAAGGTTTATTTCCGTGTGGAGACACGTGTGAAAACTCATCCATAGATTCCTCTCTTCCACCAACCATATATGTGGATCTCAACTACTTATTACTTGCTTATGTAACCTAATTCTCTCTTCTAAGCTACGTTCGGTATGCAAGATATGGGCTCGAGATATGATAAAGAAATCCTTATCCAATGTTTGGTGGTGTTATTTAGACCCGGGATAACAATCATGTTGTATATTGCACCCCCCATCAGTGGCATTCTCTAATCTCAAGGAAGGGGTGGTATGTAATATCCCATGGGGTGGGACTACCAAAAAAAAATTATTATCCTCATTTTCTCCTTCCTCACTCATATGTAACCGCCGTCGTCGCTGCCACCTACTCCGCAATAGTCGTTGCCATCACTACTGCCTCTGCTATGACCACGTCGCCACCACCACTGTATTTGTCGGCGCTACGATTACCGTCTCCACCACAACCATATCGCCAAAGGTGGTGTGGTGATGGTGGCTGATTACATAATAAGATTGTTTGTATACATATGGACTTTCATTAGTGGTGGCGACAACTACTTACGTTATAAATAAGCACACACACAATATTTTATTTCTTTTAATAGGAAATGAAGCATATAGACATCAAGAATTAGATTCATATGTACATAAAATACTAATGATATAAGGCAACACCAACGCCTAAGCTTCAAGGCGCATTCCAGACGCTTAGGCGCCTTGGCACCTTGACAACCTTTCCCACCACCACCATCTCCATTGCTACCATCACCATCATCTCTGCCACCACCACCATCGTCTGCACTCCGATCACCACCAGTTCACCGCCTCCACCATCACTATTACCGCCATCACCGAGGATCCCCCCTCCCCCCCCCCCCCCCCCCCCCCCACACACACACACACACACACACACACAGACACAGACAGAGAGTTGCCACCACCACCATTTCTTACATATGTTATATGTATGAACTCACTTTATATAATAGAATTAGGGACATTTTTTGAACAAACAAGAAAAGAGGTTCTTACTCGGCGTGCCACCAGTATTGTGTGCCAAACGTTGGATAGGGGTTGCGCTACTATTTCGACATTATATCCCAACACGTGCCAAATGTAGGATAAGGATACGTAGGGATAAGCCATGATATATATTTATCTGGTGGAAAAGTTTATCCTACATCGGGCCGTTTAATGCAGCGTGCCAAACGTGGCCTTAGGGGTTGTGGTTAAAGTTATCACTATGAGGGCATCATAAGATTGTTTGAATCTCCTTCATCAAATTAACATGAAATGACTAGTGAAAAAAAAACTTATTTAAATGCTAAATCGACAAAGTTGGAGATCTGCCAACCAAGGTTTGTTGACTTCCATCCTTCTAACTATCTCTTTCTTTTGCTCAACTTTTTGTCATTTAGCTTTGCATGTGCTTTTATGTTATTGGGTGAATCCACACCTTTTCCCTTCAGCTAATAGTACTAATAAATAAAGCTATCCTGAAGCTATGAATGTGTACTTGTTCTTGCATCCAACACATGAAGTCACAAATGAATTCAGTTTCATTGGAATTCCATCTATAATTAGCCCATAATGCATCTTATAATGTTGTTGGAAATTAATCATGAGTAACTCTATCATTATTGATACTTATACCATCTTTCATAATTCTTGTTATATTTTAACTTCTCTTTCCTATACCGGTGTAGATCATAGTGTAATTCATTGAAACGTTAGGTGTTCATTCTTTAATTACTCCTCCTAAATCATAATTGAATAACTGAAAGTAAACCTAGAGAATCCTCCCTCGTGAGCAATATCATTGATGATATCTTTCACCAAACATCCATAAGTTAAACTGATAAAGGCAACTCCAATCTTTCTTACTTTTGATTTGTTCCTTTGTCCCTTGAATGGGGACCATTGCCCTTTTACATCAGGTTTAAAGCTCTGTCTATTAGCTTTTTGTCATTGTCTTTTTTCTTGTACCAGTTCTGTATATATGATATTTAAGCCTTTCACATTTGCTTGCGGTCGTGGAATGATATAGAGGTTAAAAGACATCGTAAGTAGTGGATTCCACGAGATCAATGGTTCGAATCCCATGAGTTCATATATATGAAGATTGTTATCATTTTCAATAAACAAGGAGTAAGTAGTAACCGACTTTAGAGTCTGATTAACCTGGAGGTGAGGCTATTGCAAGTGCTGAATTGAAAGCTCGATATGTTGGAATGTACTTAAAGGATTCTTTAGGGGGAGATATAATGCGGCAAAGGGTTCTGGTTATGGTTAAAGGAAGACAAGCACTGTCTTTTTTCATGAATAGGATAATGCTTGCTATTTAGAGCCGATATGGTTAAGCATCTCGAGGTGGATTACAGGAATGGAAGAGGAAGAGGAGAGCCTTGTTGAAGTAATAGTTGAGGTGGATGACAAGATGAGACATGCATGTTAATTTAAAGCATAGGATTTCATTCCAAACCTACATAAATTTTCGTCGCTTCAAAATTCTCGTTGCATGATTTGATTAGGAGCGCCTTCTTTAGATCCCATTGCCTACGATCTGATGGCAGATGTCAGTCATTTGTTCCTCTCACTATCAGTTTGTCGGTTGATGCTTTATCTTGTTATCAATTCTCCACATTGGTGACCTTGATGAATGGGCCAATGTAGTTACGTAGATCAAACAAATCTTTATCTTGATATCAATTCTCCTCAAGTAGTGGTGTAAACTGTTGTTGCTGAACTGTTTTGAGTTGTTAAAGCTTTATTTCGAGTCTAATAAATCTTGGCAAATGCCTAACTTATGGTATTAAAAAAGTGGTCCAGAAGGGTGCAAAAAAGAGATCCAAGAACATAAGATGACTATGGTGGAGATGAGAATGTTGGAAGGAAAATGTGGTTCGAGGTAAAGATGATGAATGAATACGTTACAGGAAGTGGCGAAGTGCCTGAGTTGCTCAATTCAAGGACAAAGCAGCCTAGAATAAATTGAGATGGATGACTTCCAGGGTATTGGCATTCAAATTTCAGTCAATTTCGATCAATATTTCAGTTTCAGCTTGGACCGAAACCCGACACGAAACCGAAACTTAAAAACCTTGCTTTCTACTGCTAGTTTTTTTTTTATTAAGGGAGAGTCATCAACTTAATCCCTGCCAATCTATTTCCAGCAGAAAGCTGTAGTTGTTTCTGCCTACTATGCAAGCTGCCCTCCTTCATTACATCTTGGATGATATTTCTATATGCCATTGCCTATTCGATGATTCTTGATTCCATAGCCATTGAAGAGGGTTTCAGAATTTTCGGGTACAAGATACTGAATGGTTTTCCGGGATAATGGGAATATTACCAATTATCGGCTGACGTGGCACGGGAGCGACATCTCCCTGCTAAGTTAGTTGGGTCTTCTTGATTCCCAGAAATTTCTTTAAATTAACACTTGTTCTGGAGCATCATCCCAGTAATCTTGTTATACTTCAAAATTGCATGCACGATGGATGACACACTAAGAAGCACTGACACTGGTACGGGGACACAGGTACGACACGACACGGGTTCGCCGACACGGCAAATCCTAAAAAATGAGGACACGGGTACGGCGGGGACACGGCAAAATAAATGAATATTTTTAAATTTATATTTTATGTATGTTTGCAATTCATATATATTTCAATAACCGAAAAAGCCTCATAGAAAACAACTAAAATAAAAATTTAATGCATATTGAATCGCTATGGCTAGTTACATCCAGCCCGATCGGTAAATCGCAGACATCTCTAAATGGTATGGAAAATAGCGGTTGTGTTTCAGTTTTGACTTCAACCTATCTGAAACCTCAGAAGATAAGATAAGTTAAAGTCAAACCTGAATCGTAACCGTCCATCATAACCATTCTGACAAGTGAATCACACGTAGGCCCAAACGACATGCAAAGGAATGGCTGCGATTCAGTTTTGGCTTCAACCTATCTGATTCTCTGAGGTTATAATCTCAGAGGATCAAATAGGTTGAAGCCAAAATTGAATCACCACAGCTTGTAACCCGACCCTATATCGAACAGTCCATCAACTCGCAATGTCCCGAGTGTCCGAGGAGTGTCCGACAAGTGTCCGAGGAGTGTCCGGCGAGTGTCCGAGGAGTGTCCGGCGAGTGTCCGAGGAGTGTCCGGCTCCCAGAAGCACGTAGGACACGGCACATGCGTGGCCGGTGCGTGTCCGACGAGTGTCCGACGAGTGTCGGTGTCCGACACGTGTCCGACACGGGTACGGGAGGCCTGGGGAAGTGTCCATGCTTCCTAGATGACACATTAGCCGTTGATGCTTAATTCTGCTCAAGGTATGAAAAATCAAAATATTTCATGAAATATCGCAAATTATTTCTCTTTTTTTTTTACATGCACGGAAATGGAATATTTTGTGAAATATTGTGATATTTCACAATATTTTGCAAAATATGTTGTTTTTGGAGGGCTCGAAATGATGGTCAAAATCGATATTTCAAAACTTGCTTATGTGTTTGTTTCAGACGAAGAAAGATGACAAGTTGCGGTATAAGATGGAGCGGATCCCTTTCCTTGAAGAACAGGTGAGGAAAATTAGGGAGTCGGGGGAGATAATGTCGCTGGACATTGAGAAGCTGATGCTATCAGCGGAGAACAGGTTCGATTTCGTGAACGAGGTGGCTGCGGAGGCCAAGTCCTATGTTGAGAACAACAGGGATGAGTACGGGGCGAAGAAGCCGATACTGCACGTGCTCAGTAACCGCATGAACGAGGCTGGATTCCAACGCTCGGAGGCTTACATGGATCCCGACCCCTTCAAGCCTGGACCGGGGTATACAAGACAAGAACTATATGATTGACTCAAGTCTTTGCCACTCATGTCAGTAATAAGTTGTAGTATATTTCTTGCTACCCAGCTTCGGAGAGATTCGGAGACTCGGAAGTCTCGGAAATCGTTTGGCTAACTGTGGATCTGGACAATGTATAACTCGTTTGATCTTTGGCAGAATATTATGTGGTCGAAATTCCACTGGAAGTATTAGGACTTGAATGCAAAACGGTTATATCTATTTTGTGCGAAACTAGTTATATTTTATGCAAAGCTAGATCTATTTCGTACGAAATTAACAATTTAGTCTCTCTCTCTCTCTCTCTCTCTCTCTCTCTCTCTCTCTCTCTCTCTCTCTCATGGACAAACAGTGATCTTGACAGATAGTGGTGATGATGGTGGTTACGGTAGCGGTGGTGGTGTTGACCTAGGATTGCGACGATGACAGGTGGTAGCAACAGTGGTGACGGAGTTTCAGACTAATCAACCTATAAAATTGCATAAGAGCCGTCACCATGTCACATGTTTGATTCTCGGAAAGGGCTTCATGGGAAAGGGTTAGAACATCTCCAACGGCCTCGTTTGAGGCTGTTGACCCAGCAACTCTGGCGACAAGTAGCGGCTGAAGCCTTGCAATGGACTCGCTTACCGATCGGCACAGCTACAGAAAGAGCTAGCATACATTCGCTTCCTAATCAAATCATTTGTGGCCCGATGTTTCGCTTTCTGGACTTGAACTTATATCAACCATCGAATAGGAAGCGGATTAGAGAGTAGTGCAGGTTTCCTCTTCTCCAACTCTTTGTCCAACTCCCTGCTAACATGCATGTTTCTGACAACCAATGAGTTCGGATATCCTCTAGTCGAATGGACCCCGTCGGTGGGCCCGGCACACATCACAGCCGCATGCAGCCGCTCTAAAGTACGATTCACTTCGGATCTCCTGCCATTGTACAGCTGTGATGTGCAGAGGCCCCACCAACCAGGCCGACCAACAGGAGGAGATCCGAACTCACAAACAATCCATTCCAAATGTTCACACCGAATGTTTTAAAGAGAACAAAAACCGCTACTCCAACGTCGAGATTTGCGACCAGCTTATCCTCTCGTCCTTGGTGACGAGCTTACCTCTCGTCCCTGGTGACGAGCTTCCCCCTCTAACCCCTGTGTAGTGTTTCCCCTCTAATCCCTAATCCTTATCCCTCTTCTCTCGAGCCCTCTCATATCCTGGATCTGTTTGCCTCCATTAGTTATCAAGAGACCCTTTTGGTCTCTAACCCTAGGCCCAAAACCCTTTTCCCCACCCCTCAACTCCCATCCCCTTAGCCCCTTGCTTCTAACATCGTTACCCAAACCCCCCAACTCCATCTCCTACCCGTGCCACAGTATTGTAGCCTTGGTTCTCCCCCACCCCTTCCATCTCCCTCCTTCCCCTCTATCATTCTCCTCCGGCCCATCCCCTCCCGAGGTGTAGCTATGAACCCTAGGGGAGACAATGATGACATTATCCAGAAATTCAAAAGTTTACTGCCTTTTCAAGTGGATCTCGCTGCAACCAGCATCGAAGAGGGGGAAATCCATCAAGAGAAGCAGTGGCGGAAGAGTCTACTCTTCAAGGTCATCTCGGACAGAAGGCCCAGTCCATTCGGTATCAAGGAAGGAATCACTAGAGCCTGGAACCCACGGGGCCCTCTCTCAATTTCTGAGGTAACAGACGATACATTCATCGCCCGATTTGGTTTTCAAGGGGACCTAGACCGCGTCTGGAATTATGCTCCATGGAATTTCGGCAACAACCTCATCAGCATACAAAAAATTAAGCCTAACACCCCCCCTTCTGATTATGATTTTTCAAAAGCTAGCTTCTGGATTCAATTCCATGGATTACCAGTGGAGTACCTTACATGCCAAGTTGCTATCAAGTTGGCTAAACAGCTAGGAATCCCCATTGAGCCAACAAAGGAAGAATGTGAGAAATGGTCAAAGTATGCGCGAGTTAGAGTTCTTATTGACATCAATAAACCTCTACAGGATATGGTCCCCCTGATTATGGTGAACGGTATAGAGTTGATGGTCACTGTGAAGTATGAGAAACTACCACGATTTTGTTTCTTTTGCGGGAGAATTGGGCATGAGAGTGCCGGCTGCGTTGAATTGGAAAAGCTTAAATCCATGGTTGTGGAAGATGTCCCTCCTCACCTTCAAGCAGAATTTTCGGCTATGCTTAATCCTAAACTTGGTCCGTGGCTCAAAGCAACTTCTGGCCCTCTCCCCGGAGCGAATAAGTCCCCTGGGCGCTCTTCCTCAACTTCTGGCCCCCCCAACTCGCATTCTAGGATGGTTTCGGAGTTGGCTTCGGACCCAGGAGTCGGTTGTGAGGACAAGAGCCATGCTCATGCGACTACTTAGTCGCCGGTGTCCGATTCCGAGAGGATCAGTGGTCGTGCTATTATTGCTTCCACAGAGCTGTTGGGATTGTCTCCCTCCTTTCGCAATCAAGGGGATTCCAAGGCATTGAAGGAAGTGAAATTATTTGGAAGAAATCCCCAACTCAATCAATTCACGTCCTCTATGATGAACCTCCCCTTTAACTTCTCGATGGCATGGAACGATGAATCTTCTCCCTCACCCACAACCGTTCGAGAAAGTGGGAGTCTTGGCAACAATCTATCTTCCACGGATTCGATGGAACATCCTGTCATTGCCCTTCTTCCCAAGCCCCCTGATCAGTTTCGAGGCGCTCAAGGGTTATCGTCGGCCCACACCGATAAGTTGAACACCTCCTCTCATGGTGCACTCAAGAAATACAAGAAGAAATCAGCCAGGGAGTCTAGCACTATGGAGACTGAGTCCCCTTTACTTACGTTCTCATCTGTCTCAAAGAAACTATGGGGTAAAATTCGACTCGAGGAAATTCCAAACAATTTAGAGGATGCCTCTTCCACAGACATCTCTCATACTCGGGGGCCACTTTCTAAACGATTCCGCATCAAGGATGCCGCTCGGGCTATGGGCAGTAATTCCTCGAGCCTCACCATGGAAAATGACTGTGATCAAAGGATGGTGGAGGCTGATATCAATGGGATTGGAGCTGACCTAGCGATTGTGCCGGCGGGCAACAGGAACCTGAATCCTAGCTCAAATATTGTAGACTCTTCTTATACCAAACCTAGCAAGGTGGCGATGGGCTCGACCCAATCGCCACTGAACAAATGAAGCTGTTAGCTTGGAATTGCAGAGGTCTGGGGAGCCCCCCTGCAGTCCAAAACCTTAAGAATCTCCTTAATGGCACAAGAGCTAACATTTTATTTTTGTCTGAGACTAGGTGCAATTCTGCTCGTATGCAAAGTATTGCTGACTCTCTACAATGGGAAAATTTTTTTGATGTTCCCCCTCGGTGTACGGGTGGTGGGCTTTGCCTCTTTTGGAACTCGGATCTCCAAGTAGATGTTTTTGCTTCTTCAAAATACTTTATTATTGCTAAGATTATTACTCCGTGCGACCAGTGGATCCTGTGTTGTGTCTATGGTGCTCCTTGCAGATGTGATCGGAAAACGGTTTGGGATAAAATATCTGATATCCTCTTGAATGTTCATTTGCCTGTTTGCTGCGTGGGGGACTTCAATGCTATTCTCTCGGAGGCTGAGAAGAAGGGGGGCCGAGGGGTCCTTAGTTCCCAGTGCAAGGAGTTTAAGGAGTTTATGAATTACTTGGGTCTTTTGGATCTTGGGTTTAATGGCCCAGCGTATACCTGGTCCAATCGGCGCTCCTTTCGCTTTCATGTGCGGGAACGGTTGGATCGAGCTTTGGCTAATTCAAAATGGCGGGTGCTCTTTCCCAACGCCGGATTATGGCACCTCCCAATGGTGGGAAGTGATCACTGCCCGATTCTGCTGTATTTATCCCCCGTCCAGAAGCGAAGGCGCAAATTGTTCAAATTTGAAGAGCAATGGACATCTAGTCCCTCCTTCTCTAAGGTTCTTGAGCTAGCTTGGAAACCTTCTGTCTCAGCTCACGGTTTTCAGGGAACTATTAGCAAATGCAATCGGGTTAAGAGTGAGTTAATGCGGTGGAGTAACAAAGAATTTGGCAGTAACAAACGGAGACTGAATCAGATCAAAGATGAATTGGCTAAGGTCCAAGCTCTGGATCCTTCAGAGGAAAATATTGAGATGGAAAAGAGGCTCCATTCTAGTTTCTTGCTGACTCTGGATAGGGAGGATATGTATTGGCGTCAACGGGCAAAAATTCATTGGTTTCAAGATTTGGACAGAAGCACTAAATTTTTTCACATTTCGGCTTTGAATCGCCGTAGGCGAAATAATATCTCGTATTTGCAACTACCTAATGGCGAGTGGACTGCTGACATGGGGAGGATCCGTTGCTTGATCCTAGATCACTTTGCTAGTTTATCCCACTCTTCAGGCCCACTGGACTTCAATCCTACTGACCTGGGCATTTCTCCGGCCTTGTTGACTGACGATATTGCTAATATTTGTGATCTGCCAACGACAAATGATGTTAAAGACTGCATTTTTTTGATGGGTTCGCTTAAATCCCCTGGGCCTGATGGGTTGTCGGCTGGGTTCTTCAAAAAGGGCTGGAGCATCATCGGAGAAGATATCGTGGGGAGTGTTCAGCAATTCTTTGTGGACAAAGTGATGCCGGCAATTGTCAAACACACGAACATTGTCCTCATCCCTAAGAAGAAACAGCCCTCCACTCCTGCTGAGTTCAGGCCTATCAGCTTGTGCAATGTTCTTTATAAAGTCATAGCTAAATTGCTAGCTAACAAAATGAGGCCTCTTATGGATAAGTGCATTTCTCCATTTCAAAACGTTTTTGTACCAGGTAGACAAATTATGGATAACTCGATCATTACTCAAGAAGTCCTCCATACTTTTAGAAGAACCAAGGGTCGTAGAGGCTTCTTTGCGTTGAAGTTGGACATGTCCAAGGCCTATGACCGAGTGGAATGGGATTTCTTATTGAAAGCTATGGCTTCCTTGGGGTTCCCTCGACCATTTTGTGATCTTATCAGGTGTTGTATCTCATCCCCTTCATACTCTATTTTGATTAATGGGCAACCGGAAGGCAAATTTGTTTCGGAAAGAGGCCTCCGGCAGGGGTGTCCTCTTTCCCCCTACCTCTTTTTGATTTGTGCAGAGATACTTTCTCAGCTATTCTTACTCCGTCAACAGGAGGGACGGTTGCATGGGGTCAAGGTTGGAAGGAGTGGGCCGGCTATTACGCATCTGATGTTTGCGGATGACCTATTCATTTTTGGGCATGCCAACATGGAGGAAATCCTAACTGTGCGTGATGCTATTTTGTTGTATGGCAGTTGGTCGGGGCAGTTGGTTAATTTTGACAAATCTTCCATCACTTTCAGCAACAACATCTCCAGAAATCAAAGAGAAGTGATGGCCTTAGCTCTGGGTGTCAAAATTATGAGGAAGGAAGAGAACTACCTGGGTAATCCTTTGTTTGCAGGCCGTTCCAGAAGGGCATCTTTCAACTTCTTGGTGGACAAGTTGCAATCTAAGCTCAAGGGTTGGAAAGCAAATGTTTTATCTCATGCGGGCCGAACTACCCTCATCAAGTCCACACTTTCTTCCATTCCTAACTACTTCATGGCCACAAGCATTCTACCTACATCAATTATAAACAAACTGAATGCAATCCAACGAGATTTTTGGTGGGGTTATCCGGCGGGTGAGAAGCACATATATTTTCGGGCTTGGAAAAAATTCATGCAACCCAAATTGGAAGGTGGTTTGGGCATCCGGGATATGGAGTTGGTTAATAAAGCGTTACTGATGAAGCTGGGTTGGCGCTTTTTGTCAAACCCGAATGGCTTGTGGGCGTCGATTCTGAGAAAGAAGTATATGCGTCATGACTCTTTCTGGGAGGTGAGGCGGAGATCCTCGAGCTCTCAAACTTGGAAGAGTATTCTTGATTGCCGCACTCATCTCCAGAAGGGTGTTTGCTGGGTTTTGGGCAATGGCCGTACTATCAAGGTGTTCCAAGACCCATGGATCCCATCCTTGCGGGACTTCCGTATTCATTCGAATGAGCAGGGGGTGGGACAATTGGTTGTTTCTGACCTGTGGGATGTTGATGGGTCATGTTGGAAGGACCAAGTTCTGAGGAATTTGGGTGTTGATGAATACACCATCAATGCCATTCAAAAATTAACTGTGAGGCCTTTTGTTGAAGATGATGATTTGTTAGCCTGGATCAATCATCCTAACGGTAAGTTTACTACCAAATCAGCGTATCATGATCTCTTTCTGCACATGCACCAAGCGTCGTCTTCGAATGTTAAAACGTTTACAGGATGGAAAAAGTTATGGCAGACGAAGTCTCTTACTCCCCGTATTCAGATCTTTGTGTGGCGAGCCCTTAATGAAGCCCTCCCTGTGCGCGAAGCTATCCATAGAAGATGTCCTTGGGTTGAGGTGACTTGCCCAATTTGTTTGCAGGAGCCTGAGACGGTGAACCATCTCTTTTTTGAATGTGAATTTGCAACTGTGGTGTGGTTTGGAGCACCGATTCAATTGGATGTTAGGGCGAGACCCAAATCATTCAAGGAATGGATTTGTTTACTGCTTGACGATGATGGTCCAAGATTTGAGAAATTTTATCAGGCTGCTTCAATCTTGTGGCACCTTTGGAAATCCCGAAATAGATGGATTTTCGAAGGAATCAAGCAGCACCCGGTACACGTGATTGAGCAATCTAAGGCGTTCCTGTGCAATATGATGAATGTGGGTTTGGATGAGCGCTCTCATACTGTGGACAAGGAGGTCTCCACCAAGAGAGGTTATCAGGATTCTTGGTCGAAACCTATTCTGGGTTCTATAAAAATTAATGTTGATGCTGCGGTTAGGCCTTATGGTGTGGCTACTGGTGCAGTAGCTCGTGACGAAAGAGGGCAGCATATTCACAGTACTAGTAAATTGTTCCATGTCTGTTCTCCTCTTGAGGCTGAGGCTTTCGCTTATCGAGAAGGGTATCGTTTGGCTCACTGGCTCAATCGTTCTGCTGCTATTGTGGAAGGTGACAACGTTGGGGTTGCACGTCTTCTGTCCCAAGAGTGTGTGGAGACCCCTTGGAAGTTGCGAGGTATCCTTGCAGACTGCAGAAGAATTATGAGTTGTTGCTCGAATGTATCTACTAGAGCTATCCCTAGAGTTGCTAACTCTTGTGCCCACACCTTAGCCGGTCAGTCGGTGGAGCGGATGATGGAGTTTGACACAGATTCTACTCCTGATTGCATTACTCATATTGTTGAGTATGAAGGTTGTGCTTCTGATGTAGTGCGGTTGGGTGAGAACCTTATGTCCACCAATTGTATTACTGATGCTGTTTTTGGGCATGGGGCGCCGTGAATAGAACCCCCGTGTTCGTGCAAAAAAAAAAAAAAAAAGAGAACAACATGGCATCCAATCACATCTGTCCGTGTAACGGATGGCTGTGATCGCAACACATCATTATGTTTAAAAGAAACATACAAAGTAAATAATATTTTCCTAACACTGATTGGCCAACCCTTCCTGATCGCAGGCATTCCTTTTGTCCCTATTGGGTGGGAAGTATTCATGTATTTGCCCTAACAGAAACAGGGCAAATACACGAGAAAAAGAGCGAGATACCAAATTTACTTGGAACATAATTTTGGGAGATTTAGCCCTAAGGCCTTTTAGCATATACTATATTAGTTAAAGGACAAACAATGTTTCAATATCGCACCAAGTCCCTCCCGAATATTGCGTGCTACAGTAAGTCCCTCGTCCTTACTTACCCCCTCACGTGCTACATAAAGAGCTAGTATACATTTGTCTCCAAAAAAAAGCATCCATTCGCTGGTTGACACTATGCATATAGGCTACGTAGCGGTTGCTACAGTGGTTGCACTATAGATACTACAGTTATTTCACTGTAGCAACAAACAATTTTGATATGTTTTTTTTCAGTTATATCAAAATATCTTAAGAGGGCCACTTATCCTTTTATGGAGTCCATCGATCAGCACAAAGGGGCACCACCAACCCTAACATGGGGTGGGTGGGTGTGATCATGTGTTTTGGTTCCTATGCAATCATGCTTATAGAAACACTGACAGGGCTCAGGCTGATATGCCTATTGTCTCCAAAATGTCTCTTAGTTTCTCCCTCTCCACATGAAAGAAGACATGGGTGTAGGAAAGCATAGCATGGTTGCCCATGTGAGATCTCTGTTGTTTTTGCCTGCTCTCTTTCTGTGTAGCTGATCATCTTTCATGTATTTGGAGTCAAACTAGGGCTGGCAATTTCGAACCCGACACAAAGTTAGCGGGTCTGGATCAGGGCTAAACGGGTTCAGATCGTAAACGGGTCGACACAATAGACCCGTTTAATAAACGGGTCGGGTCCGGGTTTAGGGTCTAGACACGGCAGACCCGGGAAGACAAGCTTAAAATTCAACGGGTCGAGTCGGGTCGGGCCTACCCGTAATCCGATACTGTAATATGTAGTACCAGCGGGTCTATCAGGTCAGGTCGGGTCGAGTCGGACTGGGTTGGATCGGGTCAACTGAATAGACCCGTGTGGTAAATGGGTCTTATCGGGCTTACCCGTTTATAAACGGGTCGGGTACGGGTTTAGGATCTAGACACAATTAGTTAAACGGGTTGGGTCTGGATTTTGGACACGACCTGCAACTAAACCCGACCCGACCCGACCCGACCCGACCCGACGCCAACCACTAGGGGAGGACGTAGCCTTTTTTGCATGAAGGATCACCACAATATATGGGAAGTGGACCATGTGGTGTGTGTGGGCTTCGCAAGGCAATATTCGAGTACTGTTCACACCCATCACCTTCCACTTTGGGTTCTACAGTGTTACAAGTATAGGAGGTTGGACAGTAATTGCCGGCTACCCCGTGTCCGGTAGAACTGGGACATGCTGAGGTGGCATGCGGGTATTTGGAAAGCGGATCCAAAATTTTTAATTTAACAGCAACAGACTTATACGGTAATTCAATTACCGTAGAGACAGTTTAACTATGCAAGACCTGATATACGATAAATTGATTGTCATATAACCTTATATATGATAGTTTGATTGCCTTATAACCTCCTTATACAATAGTTTGATTGTCTTATAAAGACCAACGACTAGTTATACGACAGTCTGATTGTCATATAAAGACCCCAACGATTACTCTGGACTTTATACGGATGTCAGACTACTGTATAAGGCTAACGAGTAGTATCAATAGAAATAAACGACTATTTTTTTTAATATGACAATTGAAGTGCCGTATAAGTCCGTTGCTGCTAAATTAAAATTTTTTGATCTATTTCTTCCAAATAAAATATTTTTTAATCTGTTTTTTAAATAAGTCTGTATAAAAATGGGCGTTGCACTAAAAAAAACCAAAATATATACCTATACACTTCCCGAATTATACGTACTAAAATAGCTCATTTTTAAATAAAAAAAGGTTAATAATAATGTAAAATTACATATATGCCCAGCAGTGATTAGTGATCCGGGAGTGGCTTGCCGGCGACAAACGGTGCATGGGTGCTGAGGCGGAACGGAAGAGGGCTTGGGCGTAGATATATCGGGCGCCGGAGAGGCTAGATCCGGCGAGAGGGTGGTTGCACCGGTGAAGTGATGACGACAGGGGGTCTGACCGGAGACGGGTGGCGACGGAGTAGGATTCGTGAGGGAGATCGGGCTCCAGGAGGGACTGGAGAGCGAAAAGTCGGAACAGAAGAGGGCTTGGACGTAGATCGGGTGTCCGAGAGGCTAGATTCGACTAGAGTAGGGTTGCTCCGGCGAAGTGATGGCGACGGAGGGGGTCTGGTCGGAGGCGGGTGGGGACAGAGTAGGGCTCCGGAGGCGGGCGGTGGTGGTCAGGTTGGCGGGCGACAGGAGACTGCTCCGGGGACGAGATAGTCAAGTTGGCGGGCGGCAGGCTGAGATAAGGGTGGGCCGTTGTGATTTGTGAGGAATAAGACAGAACAAAAGATGAATAGAGGACATTGACAACAGATTAGAAGGGCATTTTCGTCATGTACTATTTCATAAAATGACTTTTGGGTTATTTTGACTTTGCGCCCCCCCCCCCCCCCCCCCCCCCCCCTCCAATCCAATTTTGCCTTCACCTTGACTTAGACTTTACCCCGCATATTTTCATTTATTAGACTTTACACCCCAAAGGTAACTCTTCTTTAAGCTCACCATCTAAGAGAAAGGGAGCTGACGGAAAAGGAAAAAAGTTCTGGGGGTGACTGACGGAACAGTTAGTTTTGGGGGGTGAAGTCTAATTAATGAAAAGATGTGGGGTAAATCCTAATTCAAGGCATAATTTGGGGGGCAAAGTCAAAATAACCCTTTTTTTTTTACAGCTTTCATAAAATGACTTTGATATCTTTTTATCCTATTGGGTATATTTTATAAAAGGTAATCCTTTTTCATTATTTTGAAAGCTAAATGATCCCAACAAGTAGTTTTTCCGTTAAAAATAAAAAGAGTTGATAAAGTACATTTCTTGGATACCTCATGCAGTCAAACCCGAATCAGCTTTTTTTTTTTTTTAGGGGAATTGGTCTAAAGTTTTTGGAGCATATACTCCGTTACGTTAAGGACAAGTTTAAGTTGTGTTTATTTTTAAATATCTATTTATTTCTTCACATGCAATTATACAGAGAAATCATATAGAAGGATAACAATTCGTCAGTAAGAGTAACAATTCGATTGGTTGACTATTGACACATATAAGAGTGCTCGTAACAGTTGCTATAGTAAAATCACTGTAGTAACTACAATAAAATTATAAAATCTGCAAAGTACTATAGCAAAGAATAATAATATATAAAGTACTGTAGCAGCTACAATGATTTCAATATAGCAACAACTATAACTGATGTAGCGAAATCACTATAACCGCTACAGTAAAATGTGAGTTCCTAAATAATTTCTGATCTTCTTATCTAATTGTTGTTCTTATGTGATTTTAGGATTAAGGCCGGTTTTATCATTTGAGATAGTGCTTTTGGGGGGAGGGGGGGTGTCAACAGAAAGGGGGATGGGAGAAAGTCAACATGGGACTTAGTGTAAAACACATATTTTCGAGAGGGACGTCTCGACTCGAGCCTGAATCCGGACTTTGCCTATACAGCAAATAATGAGGGAGTCGCCAAAAGGACTTAACCCTCACTCTCTTTTGATAAATTTTGTGATATCAAGAGCCCCTCTTCTTCACCAATCTCGGCATGCCACCTCACAGTGTGCTGACTCTACTGGCACACGGGGTAGTCGGAAAGTATTGTCCTAAGAACTTATTCCCATAAGAAATTTTTACATACACCTCCCTGATAAACATTGATATGTGTAAAACACCCCCACATTTTAAGTTTTAAAAATAACCCCTTAGGATATTTACAAGGGGGTTATGTAATATCATAACGTAACCATGCAAGTTTTTTTTTTAACTAAAGGTCAGAACATAATACCTAGGGGGTTTTATGTAATATCAATACTTGTTATGGAGGTGTATGCAAAATCACCACCAAATGCTAAAAAAGGTAAAAACTCTGCTTCTTTTCTATATTACTTTTCTGACACCAAATTTGGATCGAACAAAAATGTCTACTTCCAGAATTCTCCTTCCTTGTCTTCAGAAACAAAATTCTAATAAAAGTGAACTTGATGAGGAGGAGGAACTCACATATATCAGAGTCATCATGTACCTTCTATCTCACTGAGGATAAGACAGTTTCCCACCTTCTTACCAGCTACCCACTAGTGAGAAGGATTTGGGATCACTTTGAGAGCAAGTGTGGTATTAGCTCCCATCCGAGGAATCTGAGAGCCTTATGGTTCCCATAGAGGAGGAGGAAGGTGCGGAGATCTATTAGACTTGCTTGGGATATTTTGGCGATGGCCATTCTATGGGTACTTTGGCTTGAGAGCAACAACAAAATCTTTAATAACAAGGTAGCTATGGACGAAAAACTGCGGAGATCAGTAGTGTCGATCTTTAAACTGTACATGAATCATCCCTTGGGTTGGATCCTTTGGTGAGGAGGCTCGAGAGCTATGTAACATCCATGTAACCTGACTTCTCTTTATAACAAAATATGGTTAGGGACTGTCTAATACTCAGTCAAGTAGGAGGGGTTCTCAAAAAAAAAAAGGTCTTGCTTCCCTTCTCCTTCCTCATTTATCTACCCTAGATGCCACTAACCAACCCTAGCATGGGGGCTGTTATCATGTGTTTTGGTTCCCATGCATCCTTATGGAAGTTCTTACTGGGCTCCATCAGTTAATATGCCCATTGTCCTCAAATGCTTATTAGCCTCAACTGATGGGTCCC
This sequence comes from Chamaelirium japonicum, assembly GCA_947650365.1. Taxonomy (NCBI): domain Eukaryota; kingdom Viridiplantae; phylum Streptophyta; class Magnoliopsida; order Liliales; family Melanthiaceae; genus Chamaelirium; species Chamaelirium japonicum. The sequence goes on along the minus strand of OX393556.1, from coordinate 52,235,533 downwards.
TGTACCAGCCCTAGCTAGCTTCTCCTCCTCCACATGAAAGAAGCCATGGAAGACCATGGCTTCCCCATGTGAGAGCTGCACCCCCAAACCCTAGAGGTACTTCCCTCTCCTCTTCTCCACCACAGAGACATTGTTGTTCTTGGTCACCCTAGCTAGCTCTCCTAGCTATAGGCCTCCTAGTACCACTAGATGTTTAATGCTGGGGGGTACTCTACATGTTTTGTTTGGCCTTTCTTTCTGTACAGCTCTTCCTCATATTGGGAGTCAAACAGAGGAGCTTTTCTTTGCATGAAGGATCACCACAAATTATGGGAAGTGGTGTGTGGGACTCACAATGCAGTATTCTACTTTTTCATGCCAGTCATCTTGCACCTTGGGTGCCATACCTGGCTTCAAGACAGTTGCCAGCCTGCAATGCCATAAGTATTATGAGGTGGACAGCTACAGTGACAGTTTTTTTTTTTAAAAAAAATTATTGGGTAAATTACAAAAACCTTCCCTTGACTATGCACCTCATTTCATATTCATCCATCAAAGTTTTTTTTTTTTAATAATTTGAATCCTGAACTATGCTCGTCTTGGTTTAGCCGACCCTCTCCGATAACCTTTTATCATGAAAATACCCATATCAATAATCAATTTATGCTTACTAGGTCAAATTAATGATATTTTCGGAATTAATTTGACAGAGGGGGTTAAATGCAGATGCAGCATAGTTCAATGTTTCAAATTGTTTTACACAAACAAAAAAGTTTGAGAGACCAATATTAAATGGGGTGCATAATTTTTTTCAATAATTCCTATCCGATAGAAAGTAATGGGGTGCATAATTTTTTTCGATAGAATTCCATCCGATAGAAAGTAATGACTAATAGACGTCATTACAACCAAAAGGAGTCCCAACGAACAAATACTAAATAATAACGATTAACCCAAAAATTCCTAAGTAAAGAAAAAAAAAAGGAGCCGCTTAGTCTTAAGACTTTGAAGCGCTCAACTTTTCCAAATTTGGGATATGAGCGAGAAGAGACTTTATACGCTCCACCTCATTCGGCAATGAGAAGTCGAGAGAAGATGCTATATTGAGGATGGTGGTGTCCTACAACATAATAAGTGGAAGAACGTTATCTTTATCGTTGAGATTTAACATCTGACATTGGAGATTATAACAAATAGGATCTGATTCGCCAGAAGTTTGGATCAACTGCCATGCACTTGATACTTCGGACTAACTTTGGCTACGGGTGCACTTCGAGAATAGAAGTCAAATACTCTCAATCATCCTCTTCCCTGAACAAATCATTCCTTGTAGTATCCGAGCGGTACCCTTGCATTGTCTCCATAGTCTCATCCAGAAGCCTCTCGATTAATGTTTCATTGATCGATATCTTCGTTAGCAATTGTCCTTAAACCCTCGGAAGGAGGGGGGGTACAGCCACCGCCATGCTGAATAGTGCATCTCAGCCCCCTTCTTCTTCTTACCGGCTTGCTCACCTTAGTGTGAGTCTTCGGCCTCACCAAATTAACTATTGTGAGGCCTAATTGTCGCCCTGCACTGCCTTTGCATAAACATGCCTCTACTATCACAAGTATGGCTGCATACTGACCCTCTTTGCTAGCTTTCTCCACTGATCCAACATTATCCCATCACCAACGATACAAAATCTAGACTCTAAGACTAAGATAGGATTACCTTTACTGGATCCCCAAATTTAAATCTAGGGTTCTTCATCAGCGAGCTTCTCCTCTGAGTCCACTATTGCTTTAGTTGAGACCTCTTAGGGTAGCCTGGCAAAGGGCATTGGTATCTACTTGGTCTTAGCTAGGTATGGTTGAAAGCTTCAGGGCTTTGGCTGAAGCTTTAGTTGAGCAATCATTTGATAAATGTCTTGTGCGATATCTGGAAGGATGTCCTCTACCACGGTCTCCACACAATAACATGCAAAGGAGAGACGACACTGGGCTACTATTAGAGAATCAATATAGTGGTTTCTCTATTACACTTGCCTCTTGGCTAATGGAGCACCAACACTCAACTGAAAATTTTGGCCTCTGAACTCACACGGGTATTTTGTCAAACACATCACGTTCGCATTTCATCCCACTATGCCAACGTTCAAGCACTACAAAGCGGCCCTCAAAATACCAAGGTCCACCTTCAAGAACTTTCAAACAATCATTCTCTTTCTTGAACTTGAACAAAAAATGGATGTTCTCACTCGAGGTCCAAGTTCCTTCGGTTTTACACACTTTTTTTCTGATATCTTTGAATTTTATGAAGTATGATTTTCTCCCGGAATATACCTGATCAACTCGAGCACTCAACCCTCTATGTTTTCCTAAACTACATCAATATAGCAAACATCAATGCAAACATCATATATCTTCAACCTTGGGAACAATGAATTCAAGAAAAAATGTCAGAATTTGGGGGAGCACCTCCACACATGGCGTTCTAAGCTTTGTTTGAATTTTCCTTGAAGTAGATCTCTAAGTTGGATCCTCCACAACGACTTTCGGCACAACAAGATAATTATCTCTTAGCAATTGGGGGCTAAATATAAAATACATTTTAAGTTTTAACTTTCCTATTAAAATTAGGATAAATTATATGAAACCCCCCTGAATTATTGCCTATTTTCATGTTACCCACATGAACTACAAAACCAAACAAAATACCCCCTGAACTATATAGGACTGCAAACTATTGACAAAAACATGATCATCTATCTTTTTATGAACAAATTGCGAACATAGGTTAGGTTTTTTAGTTCTGGATTACCATAAAATAGGCAATAGTTCATAAGGCTTTCATATAAATAAAATAATATCAAATATTCTATAATATCGATCCCTAATACCGTAGGGTCCTTTATTGCAAAATAAAAAAAATCAAATAATTCACCCACCAAGGAATATAAGAGTTGGTGAAGCAACTAATGCTTTGGTGAGGAGGTTGTGGGTTCCAGAATCCAGAAGTGAAGTGGGAATTGACGAGTGGGTGGTGCTTTCACTCCAGAAGTGATTAGTCCGAGTCTAAAGTGGATCATTGTCCGAAAGATTTTCGGATACCCCGTCGATCTAAAAAAAAAAGCGAATAATCCATATAATATGCCTTCCTCAAAGGGTGAGATGTGGCAGATGATAAAAGAGAGGGCCCCACCAAGTAGGTGTCCCTTGTGATTTTGCCGTGTGGGATCGCACCACTCCCATTATTGGATTGGCTCTCTTCGTAGGTACAGATCACCTATAATGGTGAGCGGATCCTTCCACATTTGGATATTGGATCTTTAAACGAAGTCACAATCGTCAGCCAAACCCGTTTAATCGCAAAGAAGCCCTTTTCACATTAGAGGTCACATTGGCTTGCCAAAGCTTGTTCATGCTCGAACCTTCCCCTCTTTTTAACTCATTTAAGCTTGAGTAATGCTGTTTGAACAAGTTTAGGGACAACCCGGCGGGACAACTCCATGTGAAGTGGAGCGCTGGCATCTCCTGATTGGCAGGACTATGGGCCATGAGATGACCCGGGGAATACCACGTGCGTCGGTGGTGGATGGTAGCCGGCGGGGTCGATGGTGGGTCCCTCAGTTTGTTCAAAAAGCGCACACCTCAAGCTTATGATTTCTACAAAAAGTTTTCTTGCTAGCAATAGATAATCAAGATTTTGCCCAAAATGAGTACAAACTTTATCGTATTGTCCAAACTAAGCTCACTCCAAAAGTTGTTACTTTTCTGGTTATAGTCATGTGAGAAATCAGCCACTCATATATTTTGATTTTTTGGATCCATTTTATCCCTAAAATGCAATGCACCAGTCTCTTATTGTGATAGACTTGTGGTCACACCCTCTATCGCCATCGCAAAGTCGACCACCATCCACCACCGCGATCACTACCACCGCCCCCGTCGGCCGCAATCCCACCCATCCGTGGCCACCGTCATTGGTGTTCGTCATCTCTGCCGGCAAACACCGCTACCACCATCACCGTTCAAAAACAAAATGCAAGTTTGCGACCGCCGCAACGTCATTGAGGTGAGCGTAACTTATGCCACCATCGTTCAAAAGTAAAAAAAAATAATGCATATTTGCGGCTGCCGTAAGATTTTACGGTCGCTGTAACTTTATGATAGTGGTACAACTTGTGCCACCACCGTTCAAAGAACTTTTTTTTTTGCAGATTTGCGGCCCCACAAGATTTTTCGACGAGCGTAACTTATGCCACAATCATTCAAAAGAATATATATATATATATATATATATATATATATATATATATATATATATATATAGAGAGAGAGAGAGAGAGAGAGAGAGAGAGAGAGAGAGAGAGAGAGAGAGAGAGAGAGAGAGAGAGAGAGAGGTGTTTACGGTCACCAGAAGATTTTGCGGCTGGCGCAACTTGTGCGTAGCTAATACATCCGAGGTTATCATGGAGGTATTGAAGGGGGGTGCCGTCTTAGCTCAAAGAGTAAGAGAAGCTCGTGATCCGGATAAACACTCGAATGCAAGTGCCCATGGAGTTCTTTGGATCTCAATTAGTTTTTTTTTTTGCGAAAATAATCTTAGTTAAATAAAATTTTTGTTTTTCATTAATAATTTATTCTTCTCCTCTCCTATATTCCATGTTCCCAATCAAAGAAAATTTATCAGCAACAAACTCTTGGGTAGAGGATCGACCATAGGAACATGGATTTGAGATGTACGGGAGTGGAGTCAGCATATCTGTAGATCAAAATGCTTTATCAGGTTGTTCGCATATGATAGCATGTTAAAACATATTAGAATTAAAAATGAGGATAATTTGGTCAAAAAAAAATTAGGCAGTTAAGAAACAATCTGGATAATCACGAATCGATCACACCTGAATGATATAGACATGTCATTGCTTTAAGAAACAGTAGGCTCGTGGTTTTCTTTTGGGTAAATTTCACTTTGCCCCCCTAAAGTTTAGCTTAAAAACTTGTTAACCCATCTATAGTTAAAAATTATATTTTAAACCCTTCAATTCAGCTTTGATTATGGGTGGCAGCGGTGCGGTTTAAAACTAAAAACCATGGCAAACCGCACCTCATGGTGCGGTTTTGATTTGCCAAAATATAACACCGTCGTAATACGATTTCAATTTTTGATTTTGATGTAGCGGTGCAGTTTCGGTTATGACCAAAACCACATAAAATCATACTGTTTAGGTCAATATAATGATAAATCCTGATGCATCGCACCACACCGCATGAAATGGTTTTGGTTTTATATAATGGTACATCGTTGCGGAGCGGTTTCGGAATGCCTTTTCGATGTTGCGTTACGGTTTTGGTTTTGCCCAAAACAACACTGAAACCGCACCGTTGCTATCTCTAGTTTTGATTAGATAAAAATGACCAAATAAGGAATTAAGTAGTTGACAAAAGGGGGTATTGTGCTAACATTTCATATTTTAGGGAATGGTTTGGAGCAAAATAAACTATAGCAAGATTAAGTATTTTTAAGCGAATCTTTAGGGGGCCAAAATGTAATTTATCATTTACTTTATGAGTAATGCTATTTGAACAATTTGCAGTGACAAAACTTTGACAAACCAGACCCATGCCCTGGTTACAGGGCCTGCTTGGTGTGAATGTCGATGCACTGAGCCCTAGGCCCCACCACCAGGGCATGGGTCTGGTTTGTCAAAGTTTTTGTCACTACATATTGTTCAAATAGCATTGTTGTTTCTTTTTGTGAGAGTATGCTTTTTTTTTTTTTTTGGGGTAACTTTGATTACGCTACAATTACACACATAGCAATAAAATCAGTCTAGAACCCGAAACACTATTGTCAGTCCGGATGAGGTCACAAAATTCCGCTGAAAAGTCTTGCAACCAAAGCGTGGTGGTCCTCGAGCGAGCACCATATCGAGCCATTCAATCAGCCAGCGAGTTACCTTCACGATAAATATGAGAAGAGCAAAATCCTGTAGTAACCCCAAGAAACCACAGACATTCCGAAAGCATCGAATGTAGAGAGTGAGCAGACTGTAGTTGAGAGATGATAGATTGGCAGTCCCCCTCAATCCATATCCAAGTGAATGGTCAGTGGTGTCTGAGGGTCAGAACACGGTCGGACCTCGGTGAGAAATGCTGACGAGGAGAGGAAGACCACAACCCTAGCTACTAAGACTACCCCCGTCGGAGAAGAGGGTATGCTATTCTGCCATGTGCCAAGTGCTAATAGCTTTGCTATATTTTTTTAACCAATTTGACGTGGCACCTGATCACACCCTCCACTTGTCTGCCAGTTAGGGCTAAGTACCCTTGACCGATTGGAGGTGCAACGTATGGACGACAGTGACGGTGCCTTTGTCGAGTTGGCAAAATAGGATTAGGAAATGGAAAATGCTATGTAGCCAACTTGTTTGCCAACTTCACATGGCACAATCACAGCCATTCGTTATACAGGCCAGATCAATAAATGACACTAGTGACATTACATAAGACACTAGTGAGTTTCAAAATATCACTGTAATTTATACCCAGCCAATGAGCAGCTGCCAAGTGGACACCTCACGTGAGGCTGGCAACCAAAAGTTGGCAAACGAGTTGGCTATATAGCATTACTCTTGATCGATTGGGTTTGAAGGTTCTCTCCACCTCCCAAGTCGAGTCATGGAACCAGTATTGAAGAGACCAATGATTATCATGTTAAAGTAGAGAACATAGATTGTGAGAGAGTAATATAAGTTTGGAATTACTGAAGTGTAGCCTGCGGGACATACTAGGTTAAGTCACGGGTTAATCGGATTCGGATTGATTGATGAAACTCTCGGTGTGCCAGCGGGACGATCATTCAGGAATCCGGTTGGAGTTATGAAACCCAAGCTCTGAAGGTCCCACCTTGTGATCGTGTAGTGGAGTTGTTTACCTGATATGGATAGATATGTTGGATGCTAAGAAGATCGATAATTAATAACGTGCCCGAAACCCTAAGGGCCTATTCATATGTGTAGGTGGCTCATAAAGGAATTTTCATCAATACCTGATTATAGCCGCCAACATATAGAATATGAATGTCAAATGATGCAGAATAATTCTAGGAGCTCATTGGCGTAGACAGATCCCAATTCCGAGCTAGGAATCTCTCTCTTCCTCTCAAATAGTAGTTGCCTCCTTGTGAGGGGCATTTCTGTCCACTCATAAGAACGGGGCACCATACATGGGTAGTACTCCTCAAGGGCAGCCACCCCCCTATCTTTTTTGGATTAATGTGCCCCCCTAGGGATTGATTTGATCAAACCCTAGAAAGGAGGGGATGTGCAGTTTTTTTCCACATAGAAAGGGAGAGAAAACAAGAGAGAGAGAGAGAGAGAGAGAGAGAGAGAGAGAGAGAGAGAGAGAGAGAGAGAGAAGAATTAGGGTATCCGAGAGCCCCTGTCTATTCCACTCTCCCATTCCGAGGCCCCCTCTCCCAAGTTCAAAATTCCTCTCCTATCCTCCCACTCTCTTGTGGTTTTTGTAGAGTGGGGTTTCTGCCACGCCCACTAGATGATGACACGTGTACCGTTGGACCACCCGGTCTGGTCTAGCGTGAAGATCCATGGGATCCAATAGCATGAATCGGACCTGAGTCTATCAGACCCGGCCCATGAGCTGCTCTGTTAGCAGAAGATTGTGCCCGGGGAGAAGATCAGAGGAACCCGAGATCCTCGACGGGAGCCAGGTTGGGGGAGGAGCAGGGTAGGTCGTGGTGCTGGCTTGACTACCCAACCGCATGGCTAGCCCAACCTGATTAGCATCGAAGAACCACCATCAAGCGAGGAAAGATCGGAAGACACCATAACTGTTGGGATACATGCCAAGCTGGGCGATCCCGAGGAAATCTCGCCCGTCGAGGTCGTGGGTTACTCGCGATGAGGTATAACACCAACGATCCATGAGAGCATAGAAGAAAGATTTGAATGACATCCAATCGGAGAGGATCCGCCATACCATCCCGAGATCATTGGAGGATAGATCGCAGTGATTTTGCACACGTAAGTCTACAAAAGAAATCCCGCCCCTTCATGGGTAGGTAAGCAATTCGAACTCTCGAGAAGCAAAAACTCAAGAGAGGCAATTCGCTTCCGTACCCACTACCACACTACACATCTCTCCCTTCCCTGACTTGAGCGTCGGAGGGGCCTTGGCTCGGAGGTAGGCTTCGATCTTTTTGCAGGTACCGCGGGAAGGCGGTGGAGGGCGTCCAGCTCCATCTGATGATCGAGCCGACGGGTTCCCCCCCCCCCCCCCCCCCCCCCCCCCCCCCGTTTTTGGCTATGGAAAGAAGAGGAAGAAAGAGAAAGAAAAAGGAAAAGGAAAAAAAGGGAGAAAGAGAAGGAGAAGAAAGAAAGAAGGGTCCGTTGTGGGCTTTCCATCGTCTTCGTTACGCACCATTTGGTGTCAGCTCATCGGCCTTACACCTAGAGATAAAACTGATCGAGGATTCCCTCTTACGCGAAAGACAATGTGTGACCCACGATATCCTTTATACAAAATCTCAAAATCATCATCCATAATTTATGCTGCCCAGATTTTGGCAGACCAGCAGTCGGTCTGAGAATTGTTTTGGTGATCCAATGATCGAAACGATCTTGTTCCACTTCAATGAGTTCTGTATTGAAGATGCCAACGTTCAGTTAAATTTCATGAAAATCAGAGCTATGGAAAATAAAATTGACAGTGTTTTTCCTAGACGCATTTATACAAAGGTGTCATCAGAAAGTTCTCCTTGGGTAAAAGACCCGGACGAGGTAAACCCCTTATCTTGTAGAAGTAAGCATGCATATTTGCTAGATCATTTGCATCGTTAGATTGACTCTAGAGGTTCACATCTATTGCTTAGATATCATATGACTAAATGTAGATTGTTTTTATGAAATCTTTATAATGAAACATATACCATTTGATCCTCGGATCATTGTTTTTACTTCAGTTGTGGGCTCCATGGTATCTAATATATTTCACTATATCAAGAGTATACATTCCTCTCTAGAAAGAGTATCCATTTAGCTAATTGATATTCTTACTATAGTGGAATCACTGTAGTAGCTACAATAATTTCACTATAGGTAGCGACAGTGAAATCACTGTAGCAACAATCAATTCAAATTGATACTCTTGCCAAATTGAATTGATACTCTTGCTACAGTGATTTCATTGTAGCAGCTATAATGAAATCAATGTAGCAACTACTACATGCACCATGTCAACCAGCGAATGAATACTCTTGCTGGAGATGAATGGATACTCTTTCTGTAACACGGGGGTAAATAAGGATAAGGGACTTGCTGTAGCACGCAATGTTTAGGAAGGACTTGGTGCATTATTGAAACATTTCATGTCCTTTAGCTATCTGCTAAAAGGGCTTAAGGCTATGTCTTCATTGTCTTGTGACCGGTTTGTGTAACCGGTACGATGACCAACAACTAATAGTCGCCAAGGTACCAAACTTGGATAAATTTGAATACGTGGCACGTTATTATTGGTTGGTCATACTTTGGTTACGCAAACCAAATCTTACCGTAGGGGTGGCAATCGGTCGGGTTTGGGTTCGGGTCAGACCCTACCGCTACCCATACCCTTCAGGTCCATACCCGACCAATACCCATTCGGGTAGAAGAGGGTCTATACCCGACTCATACCCAATCTGGTTTTAGGTTTTGGTTCGGGTTTCGAGTATGAATTTTGTATAGGTTTTTCTCTTTTTTTCCATCATATATGCAATTACTTGAGGCAACAAGACAATCAAGGCATCACAATGCAATCTTAAGAATCTCTTTTGATTTCTTATTACAATGGTGTTAGTCAAGTAAAAGTTTGGGTAGGGATATGAGCGACTAGAATTATGGTATATAACTATGGGTTTTGAGTCAAAATCAAAAGTCAATCGATTTTCGGGTATACGTATTGAGGTACCCATTACGTACCCAAACCCAAAAGTCAATCGGGTAGAGTTCCTATACCTATACCCTACCCATACCCGATGTTTAGGGTACAAAATATGTATCTATACCTGATGTTTCGGGTTGGGTTTGAGTCGGGTTTTCGAAGACCAATACCACCCCTATTTTACCGTTGTGCCCCTTCTCCTGGTCAGCTACTTGACGACTACTACCAAAAGAGCAGCGATAATAAGCTGCAAGATACATTCAGGACATAGCTACACTACTATTGCCGCCCAACTAGGGCTGTAACCGAACCATGTTGTTCATGAGTAGCTCGCAAACAAGCTCCATAAAAGCTCGTTCGATTACTATTCAAACTAAGCCCCCATAGTTTAGGCTCGTTTAATAATTGAGTCAAGCCCCAGCAAATCAAAGCTCGACTGGGTTGGGCTCACAAACATGCTTATTTAAGGATCGTGAGTAGGCTCATGAACTTGCTCACAAATGACGTGAAACCCCCAATACAAGTTGGTGATGGTGTAATCAAGTAATTGACAAGAAGGTAATGCTAACGATGTTTTTATTTTTTACCAAAAAATACCAATGATGTTTAGTTAATCAATCGGACAGTCCAAAATCAAAGTTCGTTTATCTCCCGAGCTTCCTTATTATATTTGATGGAAGAACTAGATTGTAAGAAAGTGGGGATTGGATTGTAAGAAACTATATAGATAATCTATTTGAGGGGCTTATGGCAAAAAGTATGGTTAAGTTTTGTAATAGCTTGATTGTTTAGGCATTTTTTTTTTCCTTTGGGTTTAATACCCGCAAGGCCGCAACCCAATCGAAACATACCCCGAGCCCCTTTCTCCCCCTCTCCCTTGACTAGGGCGTGGCAATGGGTCGTGTCGGGTTCGTGTCGTGTCTAGTTTCGTGTCGTGTCCAAAACCCCTAGACCCGGACCCGACCCGTTTAACTAATTGTGTCTAGATCCTAAACTCGTACCCGACCCGCTAATAAACGGGTAGACCCGATAAGACCCGGTAAGACCCGTTTACCACCCGGGTCTATTCAGTTGACCCGATCCGACCCAATCCGACTCAACCCGACCTGACCCGAAAGACCCGCTGGTATTATATATTATAGTATCGGATTGCGGGTAGACCCGACCCGACACGACCCGTTGAATACTAAACGGGTCTTCCCGGGTCTACCGTGTCCAGACCCTAAACCCGGACCCGAACCGTTTATTAAACGGGTCTATCGTGTCGACCCATTTACGACCCGAACCCGTTTAGCCCTGACCCAGACCTGCTAATTTCGTGTCGGGTCTGCCGTGTCGGGTCAGAAATTGCCAGCCCTACCCTTGACCGAAATCTCTCCCTCGCTCTTTGTACGTGGTCCCTCTCTCTTTCTTCTCTCTCTACCTACGTGGTCCCCTCTCTCTCTCTCTCTAAGTCCGGTAGCAAATGGTGTCCCCGTTGTGGGCTTTTAATGAACGACGTGGCCTATCACGATTGGGCCTTAAGCAAATGCAGTAAATCAATCTGGTAGCAAAAATGCTTTCTAAAACCAACAATAAATCAATCGGTAGCAATGCTATTCATCCAACCCGATAGCTAAACCCATATCCAACATTGTTATTCAGCCTACTTTTGCCTATAAGTTTGGCTATGTGGCTGGTTGAGTAGCATTATCAAGTGGAGATGGCAAACCGGGGTCCCGAAAGCGTTCAGGCAATGACCCGCTTCAAGCTCAGTCGAATCCCTCTGGGAGTGAAGCCCAACCCACTCGGCAATTCCCACTTCACTCCTGGGTAAATCGAGATGACGAGGAGTTGAACCCACAACCTCCTCACCAAAGCATCAGTTGCTTTGCCAACTCTCCTATCCCGTGGTGGGTTAAGTGGATTGTGTATTTGCTAATGTGGTGAGTAGCGCTAACTCACAACCAACCGATTCATGTGGAACCCATCTGTGAATACCACCATCCAATCAATTCAAGCTCTAAACTTGACTTTCGCGCCAATCAGTTATAGAGGTAGCTACATCGGAGGCACGGTGGGATTCACAGGTAGGTTCCACATGAATCAGTTTCAAAAATATGGAACAAATAAAATGGGAATTCTTCTCTGCTTCATGCAGATGAAGGAATATCATTGTTATATTTATAGATTTTACAAGATATGAACCATTGATCATTGGGATTTACATTTATTATAAATCAAGAAAAAATCTCTATCAGATTTAGAAACTAATAAACAAGAAAATAAAGACTAATTGATGTTGGGCGGATCCGTTGCCTTTTCTGGAATCCATGAATATCTCCACTTTAATTTTTGCATGATGCAGATCATCACCTTAATGTTTGGAGGATCCATTTTCTTTCTTGGAATCCAAAAGATCTCTTTACCTATATTTAATTTCCAATACTCCCCCTCAAATTGGAGCATGGGTAGAAGGTTCGACCATGCCCAACTTGTCTATCAAATATATAAAAGCTACAGCACCAAGGGGTTTGGTGAAAATATCAGCAAGTTGTGCATCAGATCGCAAATATTGAGGCACAATTAGCTGGGAAAGAATTTTTTCTCGAACGAAATGACAATCAAGTTCGATGTGCTTGGTTCGTTCGTGAAATACAGGATTGTTTGCAATGTGAAGGGCCGCTTGATTATCACAGTAGACATTAATAGGTTGATTGTGAGAAATGCAAAGATTGTTTAAAATATACTTGAGCCACTGGAGTTCACACGTGAGAGTAGCAAGAGCACGGTATTCTGCTTCGGCAGAAGAGCGAGATACAGTGGATTGTTTCTTAGTTTTCCAAGAAATTGGACAAGTGCCCAACATGGTGAAATACCCAGTAGTAGAGCGACGCGTGGTGGGGCATCCTGCCCAATCAGAATACCCACTTAGTTGTAGAGAACTAGAGGCAGAAAGAAGAATCCCTTTGTGATGAAGACCTGATCAGCACCTTCAGTTCGTATCCGTTTGGGACTTGTTAGACGTTATTTCAGTTTTTGGCCATTTTTCCCTGTTTTTGGCCTTATTTCAGCATGCAGTTTTATTTATGTTTTTGCCCAATTCATGGGGGATGTCCATGATCTCATCCGAGGGCTTTTCGGATTGAATCCGGGTCTTCTCGGGTGAGTTGCAGCATTATATTAATAAAATTATGGGTGCGTGTGTTTGCGGGGTGCCGACGGACGAGATTAGATCTCGAAACCGACGGTTAGATGGCGAAATAACACCATTTTGATGACGTGGCAACTTATGGGCTTCAATTAGGACTTAATTAGGTTTATCTTAAGCCCAATAGGATTCCCCTTTGTGAAGACCGCTCCCCCTTTTCCTTTTCCCGTGAACCGAGCGGCCCCCCCCCTCTTGTCCGCGCGGAAGAGGCCACCCGGCCCCCTTGTTCCGTTCCTCTCTCCTCTCTCTCTTCTCTCCCTTGTTTCTCTCTCTTTTCCCTTCCTTTCTTGGCGCATCGAATCCACATCATTCACCCTTATTCCCTTTGATCTTGACCATCAAAACAAAAACCCTAATTCTACAAGAGGATGAACCGAGAACGAGAATTCAGATTTTGATAGTTGCTGAAATTCGTGCCTCTTCGTGAGTGCTTCCGGGCGAGACTCGTGTCCCCGATCCTCGCCGATTCCACGACTTCGCCTCGTGAAGGCTTTGGGCTTCGTTTTCCGAAGGTTCCGGCTTCTCCCGACGTCCGGCCTTGCTCCGTGTGCAGGATCGTCGGCGCATCCTTGCAATCGACCCACGGCGGGAAACCCCAGGCAGTATCTTTCCTTTTCCTTTATTTTCCCATCGCATCCGCTTTGTTTTCATTAGTTTCCATTGCCTCCGCTCCGCATCGCAGCCGTCATCATCCTTTTCATCGCTAGTTGAAGCCATAACTTTGCCTATTTATTAGATTCGCCATATATCGTCTGTCGGTAACCCTAGCAAGCATTCGTAACCTATTTTAGTGAAAATCTGTTGCATGCCTATTGTCCAATTTACATATCTATTGCTGCGATTGACCCTATTATGTGCTGAAATCAGTTTTTTTGTGATAGTATTGCGCTCTTTAATTGTTTTAAGTCTTAACCCTGCTTTATGTTGATTGCATAAACTTTAGAACTGCATAAGATAACTTCTGGTTGCTGTCCTTTTGATCTATACGTCGCTATATTGATAACTAAACCCTAGTCATTGACCAAAGAAAACCCTAAAAGGGTTCAGGATTGTAGTGTGCCTTATTGGTGCCTGCATCAAGTTGGTATCAGAGCTCGAAAGAACCTGTTCGGGTTTCTTTTGAGTGCTGAATTTCAGCAAACCCTAATCTTTTCTTTGCTGATTTTGCATAGGTCATCGTCTTGCGTGCTTGATTTGCATTTAGTGTTAGGTTTACGTCTAGCGTTAGGATTGCATCGTGTATCTGACGCCATGTCCTATCGTCGCGTCCGATCCCATCCTTATTCGCTTGACCCACTAGATACCCACACCTATAAACAATTTGTCAGGCTATATAAATCTCTTGAGCCATGTCCTACCCTTTTCCCGAGATCTTCGATGGAACGTAGATACTCCTCTTCGATTCGAGATTAAGCCCATGACCTGGATCTATCTTCTAAACCTTTTGTTCAATGGGTTTTACGGAGTCCTTCAGTGCCAACCTTGAAAATCAGATATATCGAAACCCAGCTCTTACTTGATGATATTGAGAATGAGTTGGCATGGAGGGAGAAGCAGAACCAGAGGCTTACCCGATACAGCAGGCCATCACCTCCAGTAGAGCCTCCACCTCCTGTGGAGTACCCGGTTCCACCAGTGGCCCCACTTGAGAAGCATCCGCCTCCTGTGGAGCTTCCTCGGCCAATGCCTACGGAGGAGCCACCTCTTCCGTCAGCGACTACAGAGGAGTTCCTTCCGCCTTCTCCAGTGCCTACAGCGGTGCCACCTCCTCCTTCAGTGGCTTCAGAGGAGCTCTTTCCACCTTCAGCAGTGCCTACAGAGGAGCCACTTCCTCCGGTAGTGACTACGGAGAGGCTTCTCCTACCTTTCACAGAGCTTACAGATGAGGCACCTCCTTCGGCAGTTCTTCCTACAGCAGAGACACCCGTGGAGCCTCCGACTTCCGCGGAGCTTCCATCACAGCTACAGTCAGAGCCAGTTGGGGAGCTTCAGACAGCTAAGCCACTTGCGCGCTTTGACTTTGTCGGGACTGACCGACCACCTACAGCTCGTGCGCTTCTGTTTTTGTACTTCAGTACCTTCTGGCCCTCGCTCGACGCCAGCACTCCCTTCGCGAGAGGCCCAGAGGTTGTTGACTGCCCGAGACATCACTTGTTGGGAATTCATCATCAGATCCAGACACAGCGACGTTCCCACGGTGGTGGTCTCCCTCCTGCTACCGGCGATGTCTTCCGGCGTAAACTCGAGGACGAGTTTTTTGCAGCGGAAGCGATTGATGAAGACCTGATCAGCACCTTCAGTTCGTATCCGTTTGGGACTTGTTAGACGTTATTTCAGTTTTTGGCCATTTTTCCCTGTTTTTGGCCTTATTTCAGCATGCAGTTTTATTTATGTTTTTGCCCAATTCATGGGGGATGTCCATGATCTCATCCGAGGGCTTTTCGGATTGAATCAGGGTCTTCTCGGGTGAGTTGCAGCATTATATTAATAAAATTATGGGTGCGTGTGTTTGCGGGGTGCCGACGGACGAGATTAGATCTCGAAACCGACGGTTAGATGGCAAAATAACACCATTTTGATGACGTGGCAACTTATGGGCTTCAATTAGGACTTAATTGGGCTTATCTTAAGCCCAATAGGATTCCCCTTTGTGAAGACCGCTCTCCCTTTTCCTTTTCCCGTGAACCGAGCGGCCCCCCCCCTCTTGTCCGCACGGAAGAGGCCACCCGGCCCCCTTGTTCCGTTCCTCTCTCCTCTCTCTCTTCTCTCCCTTGTTTCTCTCTCTTTTCCTTTCCTTTCTTGGCGCATCGAATCCACACCATTCACCCTTATTCCCTTTGATCTTGACCATCAAAATAAAAACCCTAATTCTACAAGAGGATGAACCGAGAACGAGAATTCAGATTTTGATAGTTGCTGAAATTCGTGCCTCTTCGTGAGTGCTTCCGGGCGAGACTCGTGTCCCCGATCCTCGCCGATTCCACGACTTCGCCTCGTGAAGGCTTTGGGCTTCGTTTTCCGAAGGTTCCGGCTTCTCCCGATGTCCGGCCTTGCTCCGTGTGCAGGATCGTCGGCGCATCCTTGCAATCGACCCACGGCGGGAAACCCCAGGCAATATCTTTCCTTTTCCTTTATTTTCCCATCGCATCCGCTTCGTTTTCATTAGTTTCCATTGCCTCCGCTCCGCATCGCAGCCGTCATCATCCTTTTCATCGCTAGTTGAAGCCATAACTTTGCCTATTTATTAGATTCGCCATATATCGTCTGTCGGTAACCCTAGCAAGCATTCGTAACCTATTTTAGTGAAAATCTGTTGCATGCCTATTGTCCAATTTACATATCTATTGCTGCGATTGACCCTATTATGTGCTGAAATCAGTTTTTTTGTGATAGTATTGCGCTCTTTAATTGTTTTAAGTCTTAACCCTGCTTTATGTTGATTGCATAAACTTTAGAACTGCATAAGATAACTTCTGGTTGCTGTCCTTTTGATCTATACATCGCTATATTGATAACTAAACCCTAGTCATTGACCAAAGAAAACCCTAAAAGGGTTCAGGATTGTAGTGTGCCTTATTGGTGCCTGCATCACTTTGTCTATTGTTCCTTTGAGATATCGTAAGATTCGATGAGCAGCATCGAGATGAGCTGTGTGAGGATCCTGCATAAACTGACTTAAATTATTTACGGCATATTGGATATCAGGTCATGTGACTGAAAGATATAAGAGACGACCAATGAGACGTCGATAAGATTTAGGATCGGAAATGGAAACTCCGTCTGTGGGACGTAATTTGAGATTTTGTTCCAAAGGAAAAGCAGATACTCGGGCACCAGTCATGCCAACATCTTTTAAGATGTCAAGAGTATATTTACGTTGGCAAAGAAAGAGGCCCTTATCAGAACGTCATACTTCGATACCCAGGAAGTATTGTAAAGGACCAAGATCTTTAATGGAGAATGTATGTTCGAGAAACTTTTTGAATTTAGAGATAGCTGTGGTATCATTTCCGGTGATAGTGATGTCGTCAACATATATGAGAACAAAGAGAGAGATAGAGCCTTTTTTAAAAGAAAAAAGGCTATAATCATCAATGGATTGAGAGAATCCCTCACGAATAAGGGTGGATGCGAATTTAGAAAACCATTGACGAGAAGCCTGTTTGAGTCCATACAGAGATTTATGAAGTTTACAGACACGAGTCTCCCCCTTACTTGAAAAATCAGGTGGTAATGTCATATAAATTTCTTTATCAAGATCGCCTTGAAGAAAGGCATTGTTGACGTCCAATTGGTGAAGAGGCCAATTATTGATGGCAGCAAGAGATAAGAGAATTCTCACTGTAACCAATTTGGCTACTGGAGCGAAGGTGTCATGATAATCAACACCTTCGATTTGAGAATAGCCTTTGGCAACAAGCCGGGCTTTATATCGTTTAACCGTTCCATCGGAATGATATTTTATTTTGAATACCCATTTGCAACCGATGGGATGTTTGCCAACAGGTAAAGGCGAAAGAGACCAAGTATGATTTTGTTCTAAAGCATTGATTTCTTTAGCCATCGCATCGCGCCAAGCTGTCGATTTCATGGCTTGAGTGAAGCTAGACGGTTCATCGGTGGATATGAGTTTGGATAAAAATAGACGATGGTCTAAAGAAAAGGTAGATAGAGAGAGATAATTAGCAAATGGATGTTGAGTTACTTGCAAAATTTGAGAACAATAGTAATCTTGAAGGTGCGAGGGAGCACGTTTAGTGCGAACTGGCCGAGAGGTGGCGAGTGGAGTAGGTTCCTCGGATGAAGAATCTGAATTTGTGATACCATTAGTTGGAATCGGGTGTGGAATATGGTCTATCGAGGTAGGTAATATACCAGAGCCTATATTGGGTTCTGTAGGGATTTCAACAGACTGATTTGGTTCCTCCGTGGTCGGTAGGGAGAAATCAAAATCAGCTCTATCTTCAATTGAATGGATTTGAACTGACTGAGGTGGTGAAAGAAGCGCGGGATCGCGGTATGGAAACTTATTCTCGTGAAATATAACATCACGAGAGGTATAAATTTTTTTGGATTCAATGTCGTATATACGATAGCCTTTTTGGCCATACGGATATCCAACAAAGATGCCTGGTTTTGCTCAAGTATCAAATTTATGTTTGATATTGATATTGCGCGCAAAACAAAGACACCCAAAAACACGTAGATATGAAAATGATGGTGGGTTGCCAAGGAGTACTTCATACGGTGATTTATGCCCTAAAAGA
The DNA here is from genome assembly GCA_947650365.1 of Chamaelirium japonicum. NCBI lineage: Eukaryota > Viridiplantae > Streptophyta > Magnoliopsida > Liliales > Melanthiaceae > Chamaelirium > Chamaelirium japonicum. The sequence goes on along the minus strand of OX393556.1, from coordinate 52,217,173 downwards.
GGTGTGGGCATTTTGTTAATTAAAAAGGTGGCAGTGAGTATGCATTCACCCCAGAATATAAGGGGTAAGTTAGCCTGAAAACGAATGGCACGGGCCACATTAAGGAGATGGCAATGTTTTCGTTCCACTACACTATTTTGCTGTGGAGTAGAGACACAACTCCTTTGATGAATGATTCCATTTTTATGGAACCAAGATTGAAGTGATTTAGAGAGAAATTCGGTTCCGTTGTCGGAACGAAATGTTTGGAGTTGGGGAAGGAATAAATCACCATCTCCGGATATTAGATGAGAAATTTTTGTTTTAAATTGACGTTTAACCATATTGAAAAAATATAATAAATACTTATATGTTTCTAATTTGTATTTCATTTAATATATCCAAGTGCATCTACTATAATCATCAACAATAGTCAAGAAAAAACGTGTCCCACTATTGGAGGGTTCCGAGAATGGTCCCCAAATATCACAATGGATTAACTCAAAAATAGCATTAGTAGAAGAAACACTTTTACTATATTGAAGACGAGCTTGTTTTGCTTGAGGGCAAACAATACATTCACATTTAAAATCAGACTGAATACCCAGAAAAGACTTAACTAAAAATTTAAAAGGCGCCAAAGAAGGATGCCCAAGGTGACAATACCAAAGGTCCATGTTATTTAAACTGCTTAAAATAGATGAAGCGAAAGCAGGACGTAGGAAATAAAGGCCATCTTGACATTTAACATGATCAATTGTCTGATTCGTCATTCGGTCCTGAAATAGACAATGAGAGTGTGAGAATGTAACATCATAATGTGAAGAACGAGTAAATTGAGATATAGATAATAAATTAAACTTAAAACTGGGAATGTAAAAGACATTCTCAAATTTTAGATGTGAGAAAAAATTGACAGTCCCAATATGAAGAACCGATGCTTGTGTCCCATCTGATAATTGAACGAAAAAATTTTGTGGAGCAGGTCTATAAGATGAAAATAATTCAATAGAAAAGCAAACATGATTAGAAGCTCCTGAATCTACAATCCATGATGTAGGAGAAAATGATAAAGTTATACCTAAGAGGTTGGCATTATTCATAACGGCCTCGGTTGTCGGGAATGTTGCCAACATGTTGATGAGCTTAGCGTACTGCTCAGAAGTCAGCTGCGGAGCGGAAGGAGAGGCCGTAAAGTTTGGAGTAGGAGCAGCAACAGATTTATTCTTTGGTGGATATCCATGAAGTTTGAAACACGTGAGCTTGGTATGACCATGCCTATTGCAGTGATCGCAAAAAGGCCGTTGCCGTTTGTTGGAATAATATGGTGGATTCGAGGCACGCCCAAAATGAAGGGCTGCAAATTCGACTGTAGGGACCACCGAGCTGTTAATTTCCTGTTATTTTTCTTCTTGGCAAACCAAGAAATAGATACGAGTAATTGATGGAAAAGGTTCCATGAGAAGAATTTGACTACAGATGGAAGAAAAACGATCATGAAGATCTTGCAAAAATTCCATAGCTCTGTCTTGGGATAATTTATCGACAAGATCTTTACCATCACCACATATGCAAGGAGTAATTGTGGAAATAACGTTCAATTTATCCCAGAGAGATTTGAGTTGAGTGAAGTAAACAGAGACAGAGGAGTTGTCCTGTTTCAACGAAGATATGGATTGCTTGAGTTGATAAATCTTTGGAGAGTTTGATTGTGAGTATCACTCTTTTAGATCTACCCAAATATCTCGGGTTGTCTCCGTATAAAGGATACTAGTGCGAATGTCAGGTGTGATGGAGTTGAGGATCCAACTACTCACCAGATCATTACATCTAGCCCATGCTGGGATATTTTTCTCATCCTTTGGTTTAGCGAGGGTTCCGTCAACAAAACTAATTTTAATTTTGGCTCAAAGAGCCATTGTGATTGCTCGCTCCCAGGTGCCATAGTTATCACCGGTGAGGGCAGGAGAGACAAGTATGACAGACGGGCTATCAGAATGATGGATAGCATAAGGATCTATTGTTGAATCTTGAGTGGATGATGTAGCCATTACAAGAAGGAAAAAAAATATGGTGAAAGGAGATAGAACTGTCGGTGATGAAGCTCGGATAGCCGGGGATGAAACTCGAGCAGCCGTAGATGAAGCTCAGATTGCCGAGGATGGAACGATCCGCTCTGATACCATCAAAAATATGGAACAAATAAAATGAGAATTCTTCTCTGCTTCATGCAGATGAAGGAATATCATTGTTATATTTATAGAGTTTACAAGATATGAACCATTGATCATTAGATTTACATTTATTATAAATCAAGAAAAAATCTCTAACAGATTACGAAACTAATAAACAAGAAAATAAAGACTAATTGATGTTGGGCGGATCCGTTGTCTTTTCTGGAATCCATGAATATCTCCACTTTAATTTTTGCATGATGCAGATCATCACCTTAATGTTTGGAGGATCCATTTCCTTTCTTGGAATCCAAAAGATCTCTTTACCTATATTTAATTTCCAATACAATTGGCTATATTAATTTCTCCTTAAACGGAACAATGCAAATATTATATTGTTCGATTTTGACCTGCATGGCTCTGCAACTCATACAATACATGAAAAATCACAAAGGCCCTTTGCCTGCTGGTCGGGGTTGAGTACATTTCACAGGTCAAGGCTGGGTGCAACGAACGACTATGAGATCTCTCTCTCTCTCTCTCTGGCAATCTGATGTGCTGACACACATGTTTTTTTTCTAGCCGCTGAATATGGGTGCAGCAAATTGATTTTAAAATCTCAGCCAAAAAAATTTTGTCGTTTCAGGCAATCGATTATTTTTGTTGCCGAAAATAGCTGCTACCGTGTCGATAGACACCATATTACTAGGTGTGGGATACATGGTAGGAAAGTCACTTTCAAGTTATTGCAAACGTGCCACTATGTCAAGATACATGCGGTCGTCATCCCCTTGATCGATGATAGAAAAACAGACAACAACGATCGAGTAAGGAGGGCCACGATTTACTCTGTCTTGGTAACTGTGAGCAGAGAAACAAGGAAAAAATCCTAACGGGGCCTCATCACGTCTCTCTCTCTCTCTCTCTCTCTCTCTCTCTCTCTCTCTCTCTCTCTCTCTCTCTCTCTCTCTCTCCCCACGACGCCATTTGGTCATGAGCAGAGCATGGGGAGGGGGCTGCGAGCTCCCCCTCCCCACTAATCTCATTCATCCACACGCAACTCCCCCTCCCCCAATTTCCACTAGCCACTGCGGGATAGCAACGGGGAGGCCCGGATGTTATTGATTCATGAATTTTGTTAAGTAACCTTCGTTGTCGCACGCGTACCTACTAGGTATAGCTGAAGGCCTTCGCTGTGTACCGTGCCAAAGGAGCATGTTGCGTGCCGATTGCAGCCTACTGTGTTTTTCCATGTTTGCAGTGCTGACAGTTGTGCCGAAGGAGCCCTCTACATGTCGATCGGCTTGGGCTTCTACTAGTATATATATATGTAGCTAATACTGTGCGATCGCTTATCGTGCGGCTTAACGTGCGGCATCCCATTAGTGGGGTTTTTTTGAATTTTTTTTTTTGGGATTGATCACCTCCCCTTTGATAGCACACACAAAAAATTTCAGCTTATTCCAAGACCTATTGACCATTCAAAAGTGTTCATCAAATTGACGGTAAAAATGAACGACCGATAAATGCCGAGAACATTTGAATGGTCTATAAATCTTGGAATGAGCTAAAATTTTTTATGTGTCCTATCAAGGGGTAGGTGGTCAACATCAAAAAAAAAAAAATCAAAAAAACCCCCCAAGGAGGGTGGCCTGCGGCCGTTAATTTTGCTACTACCATTTGATGATCCTAGAAGTTTTGGAATTCCTTGAAAATTGGTGAGGATGATCATGTTACCCTAAACAACATACCCACCAATTATCACAAAATTCCAAAACTTTTAGAGTGGTCAAAATGATCATAGCTCATTTTCTCCTTCCGTAGCTCATAGCTCACTGTAACATTCCTCTCTCTCTCTCTCTCTCTTTATATATATATATATATATATATATATATATATATATATATATATATATATATATATATATATATATATATATATATATATATATATATATATATATATATATATATATATATATATATATATATATATATATATATATATATATATATATATATATATATATATATATATATATATATATCTATATAATAAGGGACGACGGTTGTGGGGGGGACAAATGAACTGAGACAAAGCAATGGCCCAGATTTATGCAGAGAAGAGGGATAAACTGGGAGACAAATCACAGTCGCCCATTTCTTAGCCCCACATCCTTAAATCAGTCTCTTAAATCGCATCAGACTATTAAATACCTCCTCCCAATAGAGAGCCCTCGGTGCCTCCATCTTATCCGTCCGTCCGTTCGAACCCACCCCATCCGCAGCCCCGTCCGTCCGATCGAACCACCCCCATTCGCAGCCCCCCCTCTTAAATCGATCGATGGCCTGCCTCGGAGCCCGCAGCTCTTTCTCCCGCGCCTCCCTCCATCCCTCGGAAAATCGCGAGCGCCCAATGCCCATCGTCCCTCGGAAAATCGCCCCCCTTCCCTCCCCCACGTCGTTGCAGATCGAGAGCCCCCCTCCCTTCGCTGCAAATCCAGAGCTCCCCCCCTCCCTTCGCTGCAAATCCAGAGCTCCCCCCGCCCCCCCTTTCCCTTCGTTGCCCAAGCTTTCCGGTGCCTTTGCTCTCGGATCGCGGCACCCTCGCCGGCCTGCACCAGGATCCGCCGCACCCTCGCCGGCCTGCACCAAGATCCGCCGCACCCCTCCCCGGTCTTCTTCTCCGGTTGCCGTCTCCGGCTTCGGGGAGACGAAGTCAATCCTCTTTTTCTCCGGTTGCCGTCGCCGGCGGGGTCAGGATCTAGAGGAGGCGAAGCAGCAGCCGGTCGTGCAACGAAATCCACAGGCAGCCGTGCCCTACTCTCTCTCTCTCTCTCTCTCTCTCTCTCTCTCTCTCTCTCTCTCTCTCTCTCGCTCTGCGCGCCTCCCTGCTCACCCCCTTTCTGCCCAAGCCCTAATCCCCTCCCTCTCCAGGTCCACCCCTAGATCTCTCTCTCTCTCTCTCTCTCTCTCTCTCTCTCTCTCTCTCTCTCTCTCCATGCGGCGTGCACCTCCCTGCGGACCCTAGAGGAAGTGATGGAGGTGGAGGCGGGGGTTGATGCTGCAGGGGAACCTGTAGTCCAAGATCTGCATTTTTTTTTGGAAGGTTAGATCTGCATCTTCTTGATGGTCTCTCTCTCTCTCTCTCTCTCTCTCTCTCTCTCTCTCTCTGCGGCTACACTTCTCATCACCACTGCCTCAAAGGATTGACTTCACCATCAACCCCGATCTTAATTGTTGAGCGTCGATGGTTCTGCCTGTTTGCTATTCGACCCCGCTTTGCTCCCCCCCGGCCTCAATCAGTGCCGCCCGACCTTCGCAACATCATCCCGCCCTGGTTAGTCTCCTCTCTTGCCTATCGACGGAATCGGACCCTTGCCACGTCGCCCCGCCTCGGTCAGTCACTGCACGTAGTTCGAGGAGGAGAATGGAGGACGGATCAAGGAGGAGGAGGCTGTGATGGCTTCCTCTGCAGGAGGAGGCTGCGATGGCTACTCCGACGGCCTTAACGTCCCCACCGACACCTTCCAACGCTACAGTCGTGACTCCGCCGGCCACAACGACTCCTTCGCCTTCTACTCCATCAGTGGCATCGTCGTCACCGACAACTTCACCAGCAATGCCACAGGCGGGGCCAGTGACTTCGCCACCACGAGCGCTTCTTCAACGTCCCTAATCTCATGTTCACCAACTACGACGCCAACTCCAGCGGCCACGAGGTACTCCGACGACACCGGCGACCAGACATTCTCTCCCTCTCTCTTTCTCTCTCTCTCTCTCTCTAACTTCTTGATTTTTTGTTCTTGATTCCAGGTACATGATATCGCCGGGGGGATCGGAATTGTCGCGGGGGTATGTAAATAGTCCTAATTTCCTCTCACCCACTCCCTCTTGCTGTGATTTCAATGGGGGAGAAAAAGGAATTCGTTTGAAACGGTGAGTATCAACAATATACCTAGATCCTGTCTGCAATTAAAAAAAAAAACCTTCCATTCAGATCATAGGTATTCCAAGTATCAACGTAGAGGGGGAGGAGGACGAGGCAAGGATCTCTTTCTCTCTTTCTCTCTCTCCTCTCTCTGAATCTGTGCGTGTGTGTGTTTTTCCCTCCAAGAGTTTAGGTATTGATTCCACTTGCTTTGCATTTCATCAGCAAGAGGAGAAGTAATCCCCGGGGAATCACTGGAGAAAGGAGACATGTTTTCTTGCCTTCGATTTTTATCTTTTTTTTTTTCATGTACAGAAATAGTTGGTGCTGTTAATAGCTTCTTTTTTTTTTCCTGTACATATAGATGAAAATAGGATGCAGAGAGAGATAAAAATAGCGTACCGTATTTGTACTTTTTTTTTTTTACTAGGCCAAACGATTTGTGCTTTTTTTTTTATTTAGGTTGATGTTTTTTCTGCTTTTTTATACGCATGTTGTATATTATACAGCAATTTCTTAAAAAAAATATAAAAAATATATATTTATAAAAAATGGTACAAAACTTTTTAAATTGTTGAAAAAGATCTTACCCGCCTATTGTATAGGTGATCTTTTACTTTTTTGTTTTCTTCTTAACCCCGACTGTTGTACAGGTGGGTAGTTTATTAAAAAAATAATAATAATCTGCCTGTTGTAATGGCGGGTAGCTTATTTACAAATTTTTTTTTTACCCCGCCTGTTGTACAACCGCGTAAAGGAAGCGTAAATTACACTTTGCCCTCTTGAAGTTTAGCTCAAAAACACTTAACTCCTCTGTAGTTTATTTTGTTCCAAATTGCACTCTAAAGTTTGAAATGTTAGCACAATGCCCCCCTTTTGTCTTTGGTTATTTTTATCTGATAAAAATTGAATTGAAGGGGGCAAAACGTATTTTATAAACTATAGGGGGGTTAAGCGTTTTTGAGCCAATCTTCAGGTGGGCAAGATGTAATTTATCATTTTAAAAAATTGCCCCGCCGCCTCTGTTGTACGGGTAAATAAATAAAGTACACTTTGCCCCCTTAATTTTTAGCTTAAAAACACTTAATCCCCCGGTATTTTATTTTGTTCCAAACTTTAGTGTGCAATTTGGAGCAAAATAAACATCAGGGGGTTAAGTGTTTTTGAGCTAAACTTCAAGGGTGCAATGTGTAATATATGCTTCATTTACCCGCCAGTACAACAGGCGGGATAATTTTTTTGAAAAATAAGCTATCTGCGTATACAACAAGCGGGGTTAAAAAAAAAACAAAAAAATAATGGATCGCCTATACAATAGGCGAGTAAGACATTTTTCAATAATTTAAGAAATTTTGTACCGTTTTTTATAAATATATTTTTTTTATGCTTTTTTTTAAGAAATTGTTGTATATTATATTCCAAACACACTATCTGTGTTTTGTTTTTGTAAGAAGATAGATGGATCCAGAGCTATGAGGGTTGTAAGTATTTAAACGAATAACATTTCTTTGTCATAATAATTGTTCTCTGTTTATGCATTCATTTGCATGCAAATGTATTTGTATATAAATTCTTATGTTTGCACATGATTTATGTTCACATCGGTGTCTTTGCACCCTTACGATGCTCCCGTTCCATTTATGCGTTTATTTGATTTTAGTAGCGGGACTTGAGCGATGGGCGTATAAAGGAAAAATTGTTTTTATGCAACGACCAGACAATTGTAGGGATGGGAAGCTAATAATATTTATTATGTGTTAGAACCTTTTGAGTTCTACCAGAGTTGGGGGGTAGGAGCAGATCTGATCCGGTTTTTCTAATGCATGTGGTTTCGGCAACTGTGGCTTCATAATGTAATAATGTTAATCACGGAGAGCCAAAGGTATTGCCCTTAGCTTCCTCTTGGTTTTCTGCATGTTGTCATTCTCTTATGTAATTTTTTTTACCTAAAATTTTAGTTCAACATTGATAGGTATTTCTATAAAAAAAACATTGATGAGTATTTTTTGAAAATTCTCATACAAATTATGTTTAGATTTCAAAATGGATGTTCTTCTTGAAGAAAGAAGTTGTTAAGCCATAACCATCGAAGAGGGGGGGTCTTGATCCTCGAAGAAGACTTGATCCTCATGAATTACAACTCCAATCACGGCGAAGACCGATGGAACTCTTTTGCTCGATGCGGAAGTACACCATATCCATGCTGTATAATACTCAATCAGTCCATTCTCTCTCTCTCTCTAACCTCCATTCTCCCTTGACTGAGCACATGTTTAAAGCGAACTAGCAAGAGCTATAGGCTCTGATGGCTCTATTATCTCCGCCACAATATTTGGCATGGTGGGAAAATCAGTATAAATCACCCACTAGGTTGATCTTTTTTTTACATAGGTTGATCTTTTTTGTACATAAATTTTTGCCCTACTACGACATTGATTTCCCCATTCAATTAACCTATGGAATTTTTGGCGGAGTATGATAGAAGTTTGATCATTGCATTTCCCTACTACTGAAATACTTATGCATTTTATACGCCTCTCTATGCTCTACAAATTAGTAGAAAAAGGGAATAAAGTATCTCTTTCTAAAATTCTAATTTAGTCTCATATTTTTTCCTTGCTCAGTTGTTTATATCATATATGCCTCTACATATCACTGCACTACACTTCAGATGATGAAACACTGATCAATCGATGTTTCTCATTGAACTAAATTAATTACAAGGTTATTCAATGCTCATACATTCAGTTGAGATTTCAGTATATAAACATGTTGGTGATCAGCAAGGTTTGATACCCTTTAGTAGAAACATTCAATGCTCCTCTGTGTGTGTATGTGTGTGTGTGTGTGTGTGCAGGTATGCCATAACCATTGACGAGGGTCCTGGATCATCGAAGAAGATTTCATCCTTATGAATTACATCTTCAACCACTACGAAGGCTAATGGAACTCACTTGCTCGATGCGGAGGTACGCCATAAGTGGTCCTTCTCTGATTCCCTCGAGTAAGTCTCGCTGCCCCATTGCTTTCGGAAAATATCCCTATCGGTACTCAATTAATTTCCCTTTTGATCATTTTAACCTATTAATCCCTGTTTTGGAACATGTTTTTGGTATGATATATCGACGACGGTCTCAGGACATTCGCTACAGCAGCTCCTGCTATGTGTCATTTAAAGTATTGCTTCAAGTACTTGAAGTCGGCTGCCATCCCTACTCACTGTCATGCTTGGATCATCTTTGCCGGTGATCAGGTAATTTTTGTAAACCCATTCCTGATCCGGATGATGCACTATTTCTCCATTTCCTATTTATATGGTAGAACTCAAAGCTTTGTGATTTACATGGCTGAGAAGAGGTTGGGTTGGTTGTTTGTTTTCCATTTTTTTCCAGTTTAGAAGATATCAAGCGACTGTGCATCCACTCGATACTTTTACAGTCCCATCCTCCAGCATTTTGGTAATATCACTAAAGTTTTCTTTTTTTGAATGAGAATCACCAAACTCCCCCCCCCCCCGCTATTTAGGAGGTTTTACCTGTATAGTTATCTTTTTTTGTTTCAGTATTTAAGTAAGATCATTGAAAAACTGACTTTTTATTCTTTATTTGAAAGTTTATTCAAACATTACTGATTGTTAGTGATCACCATTAGAGTATTCAGCAACATAATTGTCACTTCATTCTCTAAGTGGCACACTTCATTCTCACTTCCCCTGTTTTTTGAAATGGTGATAAGGCATCAATGTTTTCAATTGGATCACTGATTCTTTAGTTTCTTGTTTTTATTTTGAACTCAAGCTTTCTTTTTTTTTTTGAATGAGATCACTGATTTTTTGATGTTCAATCCTAAAGATTTTTTTTTTTTGTATTAAACTCAAAGCTGTCTTTTTTGAGATCAATGAATCAAAGTTTTGACTGAGATCACTGATCACAATGTGTTTAATCCAGAGCATTTAAAATGATGATCAAAACTCCTGTTTTTTTGAATGGGATCATTAATCACATATCAATGATTCTTTTGGTTTTTTTTAAATGATAAACTTTAAAAATATCAAGAAAAAATTAAGTGTTGAGGAACATACCATGTTTTTTGGAATGATGATCACAACCCCTGTTTTTTTGAACGGTAATAAGGCATCAAAGTTTTGAACTAATAGGAATCACCATTAAAAGCATTTAATAGAATCATTGATCAAATTATGTTTTATTTGGGCATTACTTGGACATCACAATCTTTTTATATTTTGTAAGGCTATATATATTATGTTGTATAATACATAGAGAGGGTCCGTGGGTGTTTAAAAGTCTTTTCTGTTTGGTGCATTGACCATTTTCAAGAATGACGAGTAGGAATGGCGTTTGTCGGTCGCTTAATTCAACCCATACCTTCCTTGATATTTCTGGATTTGTCTTGATATAGTAGATTTTTATTTTTTATTATTGATATCAATGGATGTCCCAAAACCTTTTAGGTAATGGCCCAATTCAGACTTAGAATAATCCCTCCAAGAGTGAAGTTCGACCTAGCGCATGTGCCGGCCTGTTAAATGCACCCAAGGCCAAAGGGCTTTCTGATCCTATGTTTCATCAAGAGAAACGAAACTAACTCACATTCTATTAGTATCTTAGGTTAATCCAAAGTAAGTTGATGTTGACATAATTCAACAATTTTTTTTTCTTATTTTAAAACACTATTTCTATAATCGTTCCACGACTGATAATAACCTAGCAAGCTTACTCGCGGTGGAATGCTTCTAAATTTCTATTGTTTAAATTCGGCCTCAATTTATGTTGGTTAATTATTTTTGTTTATTTCTATGCAGAAATTCTTACTATTGATTCAATGTTTCATCAAGAGTAACAAGAAACAAGAACTAGACGTTCAATGTTGTTGGTTTTATTTTGGTTTGTTCGTTGGTTTTTTATGGTCAAATTATAAGTTACGAAGAGATTTGTATTTCATTACCTAGGTTGTTAATGAGCATTGATTTTAAGTAAAATCATTTTAAGATTACATTGATCAGATCCCTGATATTATAGTCTTCGTGATCAGATCCAAAAATTATATCCTATTAATCCTAATGACCTTGCTCCATGCAATCGTATCGTTGCCATTTTGTAAAAGACGACTACTTGAATGAAAATATAACCCTCAGTTGGTGTACATATATATTTCATGTGTCAAGATTATTAAGCTTCTTATGTAACTAAAGAGTTTTATATTTCAGTTCAGCTCTATGTTTACAAAACATCACCAAAATGAAAGTTTTACGTGAGTTTGTGGTCTGGTGCTGCCTCTATCTTTTTTTGTCCCTCTTTCATTTGAATTCAAATATTTTTTGCTCTCTCTTCCCCTTGCTATCTCCTCTCACATCAGCCTAATCATCCAAATAAATTAAAAAAAAATAAAGCCACTGTCATGGTAGAATGTGTATGCATTGTAGTGTTGAATATGATTCATCAGTGGGGCCCACCTACATCAAAATATTGTGAGCATACGACGTAGTCCGTGAGTCCATTCACGCAAAATATTAGTGCAGTTGTGTTATTAGTGAATTTTTTCGCCCCCAACTAATGTCTGTGTCCTTGCCAAAATGCTTTTATGGAAATATTATCACATCCCTCGAAATATTAGTATCACTTTTAAATTATTGTTACCTTCCTTAAAATATTGATCCCTCCCTTAAAAATTTTTCACGCCCTAAAAATCTTTTGTCGCCCCCAAAATGTTGCCGCCACCCTCAAAAAATAATCACCGCCCTCGAAATATTTTTGTCGTCCTCGAAATCTTTTCCGTGACCTTGGGCACGGGGTTTTTACTAGTATATATATATATATATATATATATATATATATATATATATATATATATATATATATATATATATATATATATATATATATATATATATATATATATATATATATATATATATATATATATATATATATATATATATATATATATATATGCATCAGGATCAACTGACCCAGTAAATTTTGACCCATATTTGACCCAGCACCTAGAGGTTTTACAATGTGCTGAATTTTCGTAGACATGTTGTCTATGGTATGTTGATCATCCTCACAAAAAATCAGCACATTCTAAAACTTCTAGGTGCATCAAATGTGCTCTTCAGATCAACGATTTTCGACCGTCTATTTTAATCGTTGATTTGAAGAGCACATTTGATGCACCTAGAGATTTTAGAATGTACTGATTTTTTATGAGGATGATCAATATACCATAGACAACATGTCTATAAAAAATCAGTACATTCTAAAACCCCTAGGTGCTGATTAGGGTGTTGGGTCATCGGATCCTGACCCTATATATATATATATATATATATATATATATATATATATATATATATATATATATATATATATATATATATATATATATATATATATATATATATATATGGGTCAGGATCGAATGACCCAGCAAATTTTGACTCATTAATAACCCAGCACCCTTTGAGGCACTTAGAGGTTATAGAATGGGCTGATTTTTTGTAGGGATGTTGTCTATGGTATGTTGATCATCCTCACAAAAAATCAGCCCATTCTAAAACCTCTAGGTGCATCAAATGCGCACTTCAAATCAACGGTTTTTGACTGTCAATTTTAACCGTTGACTTGAAGAGCACTCTTTGATGCACCTAGAAGTTTTAGAATGGGCTGATATTTTGTGAGGATGATCAACATATCATAGACAACATATCTACAAAAAATCAGCCCATTCTAAAACCTCTAGGTGCCTCAAAGGGTGCTGGGTTATTAATGGGTCAAAATTTTGATGGGTCATCCGATCCTGACCCTATATATATATATATATATATATATATATATATATATATATATATATATATATATATATATATATATATATATATATATATATATATATATAGAGAGAGAGAGAGAGAGAGAGAGAGAATACGGGGTATGAGCTGACAGCCCATTTGGGCTGTCAGCTCACAGCCCTCCAATCATGATCATGAGCTATCCGTTTAAAATATTAAAAAAAAAAAACCTAAACTACCCTCTCCCTCTCCCTCTCTCTCGTAAGCGGCAGCGGCAGCCCCGTCAGGGGCCCGGCCGGAGACAGGCGCAGGGGGCGGCGTATGGGGACCGGGCCGGAGGCGGGCGCCGGAGGGGAGCGGAGGCGCAGGGGTCGGGGGCCGGAGGGGAACGGGGGTGGGCGCCGGAGCGGAGTACGGTCGGAGGGGGACGGGGTCTGCCGGAGGTAGTGCGGTCGGAGGGGAACGGGGTCGAGGGCTCGGGGGCGCAGGGGGCAGGGGTCGGGGGCGGGAGGGGACCAGGGCTGGAGGGGGTCGGAGGGGACCGAGGCCGGAAGGGGTCGGGGGCACCGGATCCGGCCGGAGGCGGGCGCCGGAGGGGACCGGGGGCGCAGGGGTCGAGGCCGGAGGGGATCAGGGGCGCAGGGGGCAGGGGTCGGACGGGCTCACGAGAGAGAGGGAGAGGGAGAGAGTGGGGTTGGGTGTTTGATTGGGGTTTTTTTTTATTTTAAACGGACGGCTCATGATCATGATCGGAGGGCTGTGAGCTGACAGCCCAAATGCCCAAATGGGCTGTCAGCTCATACCCCGTTCTCTCTCTCTCTCTCTCTCTCTCTATATATATATATATATATATATATATATATATATATATATATATATATATATATATATATATATATATATATATATATATATATATATATATATATATATATATATATATATATATATATATATAGTAGTGATACATTGCGGCCGGTAATGTGCAGGCTTAACGTGTGGCACCATCTTCGGGAGTATTTTCAGAATTTTTTTTTTTGGGGATTGATAACCTACCCTTGGATTGGACACACAAAAAATTTCAGCCCGATCCAAGACCTGTAGGCCGTCCAAATATGGTGATCAAAATGACGAAAAGAATGAACGACCAATAAAAGATCAACACATTTGGACGGCCTACAAGTCTTGGATCGGGCTGAAATTTCTTGTGTGTCCAATCCAAGGGTGGGTGATAAATCCCCCAAAAAAAATTCCGAAAATACCCCCGAAGGGGGTGGCCGCACGTTAGCCGCGCAATGTATATATATATATATATATATATATATGGGGATGCTTAAATGGGGTCTGCGTCCGCAGCTGTCCGATGCACCACATCATGCATTCGATGCACGCGGCGGGTGCATCAGACGGCTGCGGACGCAGACCGCACGGACCGCAGATCCCGCATTTAAGCATTCCCCTATATATATATATATATATATATATATATATATATATATATATATATATATATATATATATATATATATATATATATATATATATATATATATGCTAGAAGGCGGCAATCCAAATTTGTTGCACCTATAGGTTTTGGAATATGCTATTTTTTTGTGGATGTGTTATCCATGTCATGGATAAAACATACGCAAAAAATCAGCATTTTCCAAATCCTATAGGTGCATCAAAATTGAAATGATTCAAATAAACGGTTGACAAAAGTCCTTTCAAATTTGATGCACCTATAGGTTTTGGAATGTGTTGATTTTTTTGTGCATGTTCTATCCATGGCGTGGATAACACATTCATAGAAAATCAGCACATTCCAAAACTTATAAGTGCATCTAAATTGTATTACCACATTTACCGCATTCAAGCATCCCCTATATATATAGAGGAATTGGATGTATCTAAATGTGCTGATTTTTTATTGATGTGTTATCCATACAATGGATAGAACATGCACAAAAAATTAACATATTCCAAAGCCTATAGGTGCATCAAATTTGAAAGGACTTTTTTCGATGGTCTATTTGAATCATTTCAATTTTCATCCACCTATTGGGTTTAGAAGGTGTTGATTTTTTGTGCATGGTCTATCCACGGCATGGATAACACATCCTCAAAAAATCAGCACATTCCAAAACCTATAGATGCATCTAGATTGGATTACTTCATTTACCGCATGTCGCATTCAAATATTCATTTCTCACCAAAGATGTAACATCAGCTCCAAACACACAAGATATTGTCCACTTTTCCCATGCCCGCACGAAAACATCCAAGGGAGGTGACCCATCCTAGTACTACTCTCGCCCGAGCACGCTTAATTACGGAGTTCTTACGAAATCCGTAGCAGCGCACGATTTTAAAACGCGTCTTCTATGTTTGGGAGGGAAAATTATATAAGTAGCTCAACATCTCCTTTTCTCAAGGCGATGTGGGGCTAACTCGTGACCTTGTACACCTCTCCTCATCCATCTTGGCATCACAACCTTAGGAGTCTTGGCTCTTGTCTCTTGACCTATTGGATCTTGGTCATCACAATCCACCCCCCTTAGGCCTACACGTCCTCGTGTAGGGTTAGACCCCCCCATCCCGAGGAGAACCTACTCTGATACCATTTTGTAACATCTGCCCCAAACACACAAGATATTGTCCACTTTGTCCGTGCCCGCACGAGAACTTCCTAAGGAGGTCACCCATCCTAGTACTGCTCTCGCCCGAGCACGCTTAACTACGAAGTTCTTACAAAATTCGTAGCAACACATGATTTTAAAACGCGTTTTCTATGTTTGGAAGGGAAAATTATATAAGTAGCTCAATATCTCTTTTTCTTGAGGTGATGTGGGGCTAACTCGTGACCTTGTACACCTCACCTCACCTCATCTCATCCATCTTGGCATCACAGCCTCAGGAGTCTTGAGTCTTGACTCTTGGCCTATTGGATCTTGGTCGTCACAATCCACCCCCCTTAGGGCTACACGTCCTCGTGTGGGGTCAGACCCCCCATCCCGAGGAGAACCGGCTCAGATACCATTTTGTAACATCCGACCCAAACACATAAGATATTGTCCGCTTTATCCGTGTCCGCACGAGAACTTCCCAAGGAGGTCACCCATCCCAGTACTGCTCTCGCCCGGGCATGCTTAACTACGGAGTTCTTACAAAATCCGTAGCGGCGCACGATTTTAAAACGCGTCTTCTATATTTGGAAGGAGAAATTATATAAGTCGATCATGATCTCCTTCTCTCTAGGCGATGTGGGGCTAACTCGTGGCCTTGTACACCTCACCTCGTCCATCTTGACATCAAAGCCTCAATAATCTTAGCTCTTGGCTCTTAGCTTATTGGATCTTGGTCGTCACAAAAGATGTTCGCTTGTCTCCCACCAGGGGATAGGAGAGTTGGCTAAGAAACTATTGCTTTGGTGAGGAAGTTGTGTGTTCGACGACTCCTCTCGATTTACCAAGGAGTTAAGTGGGAATCGCCGAGTGGGTAGGCTTCACTCCCAGAGGGATTAGTCCGAGCCTGAAGTGGGACATTACCCGTAAGGTTTCGGGACACCCGTCGATCAAAAAAAAAATGTTCTACTCGAGAAGAGTTTTTTTTTTATATACTCAAATCATCTTACATGCTGTTGGAGAATTAGTCCTAACTCGATAAAGTAGAGGGCAGAAACGATCCTTATATGCATGATGGGATCTCATCTTAACACTTGGAGTTTGGGATAGAGGAAATCTCTCATGGTATCAGAGCCTAACCGTATACTCACCTACCAACTGTGGTTCCCATACATACATCATCCATGTGACAAGGACCACAAAAAGATTGACCAGTACGTGTGGGGGAGTGTTGGAGGATTCGTCCCAACTTGATAAAATAGAGGGCGGAAATGATCCGTATATGTATGATGGGACCTATCTCAACACCTTGGTTTTGGGATAGAGGAAATCTCTCATGTGTGTGTATATATAAGACAAACTGCATAAAAAAAATTCATGGTTTTACAACAATGCACATAGATAATTTTTTTTCAATGTTTTTTTTAGGATAATCACTTTTGATATCACACATGCAAACAATCAACTCTTTCAAAATCCCTCTAGGTGCATCAAATGTTATCTGACTTATGGATCACTCATTTTAACCGTCAAATAGAGAAGCACATTTGATGCACCTAGAGGCCTTAGAGTAAGTTGATTTATTCATGTGTGCTATCAAAGAAAAGGTAAGCATCCAATGCGTTGATTGTTTGCATATGTGCTATCAATGGAAAGGTAATCATCCTCGCCCCAAAAAAAAACCCTACATGCATGGTTGTCCACTTGTACATTAGCTGCACATTAAGTAGATTGCACCATAGCATAACTCTTTTAATCATATGTGTTCACCTTCTTCAATTTAGCATATACGACTCAAATGTAGAAACTTGTAAGGAATTTTTACTCATTTATATCTCCCGAGTTGTTCTCCCTCACGGGTGATACTGGATCTTTCTCTCGGAATAGACCTATGAAGGTTAGTAGAACGCCTAGGGATCCGTTAAAAATCGCAGACACTCTGACACTCATGACAAGTCAGATGCACTTGGAAAAAGAAATTCCACATTAAATTATGGATTTAGAATTATGTTCCACCACACCGAAAATCTATCTATGATCCTCATGATAATCGCTTAGGATAGTTACATTTCTTCGATGTATAATATCCCGTTGGACAGAAAGGCTTAGTTCGAAGGAGTTGAGTTATAACCAAATTGGATTGTTATTCACATACATGAGATATCGGCTTCCATCTCCTTCTAGAAGTAGATAAAATTGGATTGTTAATATCTTTAGGCATTACCTTGTCAAGACCATACTAATCGAGGTCCCAACAAAATCCGAGGTAACCCTAACCGACTTCTGATGCTACATGTTTGTCTTATATCGAGTCGTATTTCCAATATTGTTAAAACTGGACCAGAACGGAGCGAGAGTCGCTGAACCGCCATTAGAACTGGCCCGATTAGGTATTGAACAGCTACTGGACAGTGAACCGGACCTGAACCGCTGAACCGGGTGGTATGGGGCTTCAAACCGGCAGATCTGGCAGTCCAGTTGAGCCGATGGGCAGATATTTGCGATACTCACGAGACTTTATTTACCCAATGAATGAAACCCTAACCCATTGGGGGTTTTATTTTTGTGACACTTTCATGCGGTGTCGCCGAGCCCCTTGTCTCCCTCTTGAGTGCTTCCCCACCCCACAGCCCTCTCTCTCTCTCTCTCTCTCTCTCTCTCTCTCTCTCTCTCTCTCTCTCTCTCTCTATATATATATATATATATATATATATATATATATATATATATATATATATATATATATATATATATATATATATATATATATATATATGGGTCGGGATCCAGAAACATGCTACTTTGCCACAAAGTTAGACACGCATCATCCAAAACCCTAGATAGAGGTTTTAGAATTTGCTGATTTTTTGTAAGGATGATCAACTACCCTTAGATAGCCCATCCATAAAAAATCAGCACATTCTAAACCCTTTAGGTGCATCAAATCTAAAGAGCTTTATCGACCGTTCATTTTAAC
Organism: Chamaelirium japonicum; assembly: GCA_947650365.1. Taxonomy (NCBI): domain Eukaryota; kingdom Viridiplantae; phylum Streptophyta; class Magnoliopsida; order Liliales; family Melanthiaceae; genus Chamaelirium; species Chamaelirium japonicum. The sequence continues at coordinate 52,198,677 of OX393556.1, read as the reverse complement.
CGTTAAATTGAAGGGAATATTTGATTAGTCTATAGGTTTTAGAATGTGCTGATTTTTTGCTGATGTGCTATCTAAGGCAAGGTTATAATACTCACAAAAAATCAATAAATTTTGAAACCTCTATCTAGGGTTTTGGAGATGCGTGTCTAACTCTGTGGCAAAATAACGTGTTTCTGGATCCCGACCCTATATATATATATATATATATATATATATATATATATAGAGGAAACGGGAAATGAGCTGCCAGCCCATTTTGACGAAATGGGCAGCCACCTATTTGAAGCCTTTAGGAGTTTTAGAATGTGCTGAATTTTTGTGAGCATAAGCACCTTATCGTAGATAGAACACCCACAAAAAATCAGCACATTCTAAGACTCCTAGGGGCTTCAAATGTTAAGAGTTTTATCGAACGTCCGTTGTTACCGTTAATCTGAAATGTAACATTTGATGCCCCTAAAAGTTTTAGAATGTGCTGATTTTTTGTGGGTGTGCTATCTAAGGTAAGATGCATATGCTCACAAAAAATGGGCACATTCTAAGACTCCTAAGGGTGTCAAATGGGCGGCTGCCCATTTCATCGAATTAGGCCGCCAGCCTATACCCCGTATCCTCTATATATATATATATATATATATATATATATATATATATATATATATATATATATATATATATATATATATATATATATATATATATATATATATATATATATATATATATATATATGTATATGTGTGTGTGTGTGTAGCCGACGGTGATCAAAGGAGAAACTGATGTCATAATTTGGTTGGTTTGGATTTGGAAAAATTGAAACTTGTAAATTTTAAACTTTGATGAGTAGAAATCTGCAGAGAATGGTAGTAAATGATTTGCTATAAAAGTGTAAATTTGTCTATTTGATTTGCTCCATCTTTTAGATATTTTTTTTTCTCTGTTATTTTTTTTAAAATTTATTTCAAGAATAAATAATCAAGAATTGGCCAGCCGATGAACCAGACCAGATCGGCGACCCTATCGGTTTCATGTTCGTTCCGGCTTTGACAACATTGATATTTCCATACCCAACGAACTCATTGCGCTTATCCAGTTTAAAAGCCTTCATCAGGTACATAGCTAGTGTGTGTACCGTGGTATTTGACTGCATTGTGACAAAAAAAATCTCTTACAGAATCTTGAGTTTTTAAAGATGTGAAGCAATCTTCTAGAATTATTTTCCATTTCCTTTCTTTTTTTTACTGAAGTATTGTGTAATTCTATTGTGGCTTTGTAACCCCTTTTTTATTCAACAATGGGTAAGGATGTATGCCAACCTCCCTAACACTAAGGGATTTTATAGAAAAATATTAACATTGTTGGGGATCATACCTCACGTCTGATGTTGATCCCTTGTTCTGTGGAAGCCTTCTGCCCTCAGGACGGTGCTCGAGTTTCAGGCCCTACAGAGATCACACAACTCATTCCGAGAATATGATGCACAAAACAATAGTAGAACACCACTAATCACATGTAATCAAGGACTTTGATTATCACTAGCAAGAATGACATCAAGTAATGGTCTTCATATGTCGAACCCTGCTAACCCTAAGCTTGCTCTTTTCACACATCACATATACACGAAAATAGAGAGCCACATGCTACCGAGAGACACACAGAGATTACTGATGAATCACCAAGAGATGGAGGCACCTAGGAGAAGAAACCGAGATACCCATACTGAAGAACTCGGAGAAGATCCACACACCGTATGCTCTGTTTTCCTTTTCGATGGTCGTGCCGAAGAACTTGGAGAAGATCCGCACACCGTATTCTTAGCTCCTTTCCTTTTCTTCTTCTTTCATTCTTCCTTCTTTTTCTCTACTTTCCATCATCTCTTCAATCTCTCTATGTGGCAAACCCAAGACTGAGTTTCCGTTCTCTCCTCAACCATGACTTGATCTCCATTCTCTACTGAGAAGAACCATTTATTGTGTTACCACCACCTTGAGACTCCTAGATCCTTCACTTCTCGTCACGACTTCCCCATCTCGTAGACAATCTTTGATCAACACCCTCATAGCCATCGTCGATTATTCCTACAAGTTCTTGACCTTAGATCTAATCTTAGAGCCACCCTTGCTTCCCTTAAATAAGGGAGCAAATATGTGCCCATGGGAAACCCACAATCTCACAAAGTCGGCCAAAGCAACTCAATCCTGCATCCCCAATGGACTTGACACGTCACTGTCAGGCCCAGGTCATGTGCACGATGAACCCATCGTGCGCGCGATCTCTCCTAAGACTACCCGCCTGACTTTTCTGCCGATTATCCATTCGCACGACTTCTGCAGAAGACGTGTGCATGACCTAACGAAGTTGTGCACGCAATCATATTTGGGTAATGGCTTTTGCAAGCCAAAACCCAACAAATATTACTTTAGCTACTGACAAGGCATGTTCTAGAGAGAAACAAGTGTGCTCGTAGTCGAGCAAAGGCTTGCTTCAATCGTGTACTATTGAACACTTCATTGCATATTATCAATTGATGCACTCAAATATTGAAGAAATGAGATAGTTCCAAATTAATGACTGAAATGGGTGGACGATAAAGATTCTAAACATTTGATATGCCTAGAGGTTTTACAATTTGCTGATTTTTAGTGTGATTGGTCACGTTGCCATAGGTAGCATATTCATAGAATATCAGTACATTCCAAAACGTGCAGGAAAATCTAATTTTAGAAACTTTATCGTCTGTTTATTTCAACCGATAATTTAAAGAGCGTATTTGATACACTTAAAGATTTCAAAAATTACCTCGATAAAATTTTATATTCCTTGCATGTCCATTTTTCTTTCGTAAATTAATTCATACTTTAGATCCTGAGTTCCTCATGAAAGCCCCGCATCGAAATGGACCCTTCATTAAGCTTCAATTAATGGCTAGTGAAAAATGGAAAACCATTAAAGCTTTTGGGACCAACCGGGCACTTGTCCGGGTGGTATTTTCTCTCTCTACCATGTTGGGGAGGCTTCATGTTTGACACCCGATATAGACACCGTGGAGCGAACTTTCTGACCATTGATGTCATATCCATGTGATTAGGAGGACTTAGTGTTAGGTCCCTAGCAAGAGATCCGTTTGGTGAAAATGACATAACAAGATGGTTTTTTGCATGAGGTCCCTTCCGAAAAGATGTATTTTAACAAGAAAACCTCGTTGACCTTCTCATCTCTTTAAATGACAAAACTACCCCTACTCCTAAAATCACATTGAAAAGTATAAGAGTAGCAATCCACAAATTTTGGAAAATGCTACTCGTATATGTGACCTTATGCAAAAGTGGGGGTGTAACTCAAATTTCAGAATAGAAGAGGGGGTGTGAGTAAAAAAAAAAACCCAAAAGAAAAGATTTTGAGATAAAGAAATAAAAGGGAGAAAAGAGAGAGAGAAAACACTAAAACAGAGCAGCCTCTCTCACTGTTCTCCGCATCTATTTATTGGAAAACTATAAAAGGTTTTGGGAAAAGAATAAAAAAAAATGTGGGGAAAGGAAAGTGAGAGAAAACAGAGGCAGCCCCTCTGTTCTCCACATCTATTTATTTCCCTCTCTGCTAGGACCTCGGAGAGCTTCCCCCACCCACAATGGCCCCTCTCCGCCCCCTCCTCCGCCCCATCTCCTCTCTCGTCGTCTTCCTCCTCCTCTCCCTCTCTCCATCACACGTGTCGGCCAACATCAAACCCGTGTTCTTCGCCTCCATCGCCTCCCCGAATCCCTTCACCGCCAAGGCCGCCCTGCTGCGGTACTGGAACCGCAAGATCCCCAGCACCCACCCCCGCCCCGACTTCCTCCTCTCCAAGCTCTCCCCGCTCTCCGCCCTCGACTCCGCCACCTACTCCTCCCTCGCCGCCGCCGGCCCGGATGCCCTCTCCGCCCGCCTCCCCGCCTTCTGCGCCGCCGCCCGCCTCCTCTGCACCCCGGCCCTGAGCACCTCCCTCGCCTCCCACCCCTCCGACTCCAACTTCGTCACCTACCAGTACATCAACTTCACCAACTACGGCACCGGCCGCGGCGGCGGCCACGACTCCTTCAAGAACTACTCCGACGGCCTAAACGTCCCCACCGACACCTTCCGCCGCTACAGCCGCGACTCCCTCGGTCACAACGACTCCTTCGCCTTCTACTCCCCCAGCGGCAACGTCGTCACCGACAACTTCACCAGCTACGCCACCAGCGCCACCGGCGGGGCCAGTGACTTCGTCGCCTACGACCGCTTCTCCAACGTCCCCAATCTCAAGTTCACCAACTACGACGCCAACTCCAACGGCCACGACCAGAAATTCACGAGCTACTCCGACGACACCAACGCCGGCGACCAGACATTCTCCAGCTACGGAAAGCACGGCAATGGAGTCCCCAACTCCTTCATCAGCTACGCCAACAACTCCAATGTCATCAACTCGGGCTTCAGTGGCTACAGCGAGGACGGCAACGGCGCTGCCGACACCTTCAGCTCCTACGCCCACAACGGTAACGTTCCCGAGAACACCTTCCGGTCCTACGGGGAGAACGGAAATGGCGGCTCCGACGCGTTCACCAGCTACCGCGACCAATCCAACGTCGGCGATGACACCTTCAAGTCCTATGCCAAGGGCGGGACGGGGACGGGATCCGTTGCCGCCTTCGTCAACTACGGCGCTTCAGCCAACACCGGCAGCGACAATTTCACAAGTTACGGCGAGGGGGCTCTGAATCCCAACATCACCTTCAAGAGCTACTCCGGCGACGTCACCAACTTCAAGGCCTACGCCAAGACCGGCGTCGACTTCAAGACCTACAAGAATTCCTCCGCGGTGCCTCACTCCGCCATCGCTGCCTCGGCCGGCGGAATCAAGACCGTGAAGCCCAGCGGCGGACCGGTGATGAACCGGTGGGTGGAGCCGGGGAAGTTCTTCCGGGAGAGCAGCCTGAGGAAGGGAACGGTGATGCCGATGCCGGACATCCGCGACAAGATGCCCGCACGGTCGTTCCTGCCGCGTTCGATTGCGGCGCGGATCCCGTTCTCCGCCGCCGAGGTGCAGCGGGTGTTTGGGATCCCGGCGGACACGGCGCTGGGGAAGGGGGTGTCGGACACTGTGGCGGACTGCGTGCGGGCACCGAGCAGGGGGGAAACGAAGCGGTGCGCGACGTCGGCGGAGGACGTGATCGACTTCGCAGTGACGGTGCTGGGGGGCGACGCGGTGGTGCGGAGCACCGAGAGCGCCGGAGGGTCCAAGGGGGACATCTTGATCGGAGACGTGAGGGGGGTAGACGGCGGTAAGGTCACCCAGTCGGTGTCGTGTCACCAGAGCCTGTTCCCGTACCTGGTGTACTACTGCCACTCCGTGCCGAAGGTGCGGGTGTACGAGGCAGAGATCCTGAGCGTCCACACCGAGGAGAAGATCAACCACGGTGTCGCCATCTGTCACCTAGACACGTCGGACTGGAGCGCGGGACACGGTGCCTTTTTGGCGCTGGGGTCCATACCAGGGAAGATCGAGGTCTGCCATTGGATCTTCCAGGGGGATATGACATGGACGGTTGCTGATTGAACAGGGTGGCAGGTTCGGGCCGGGTCAACCATTGGGTTTATCTGTTGGTTTCTTTTAAGTGCTGGAATAATTATGTTATGTTAGCGTGTGATTTGCGCGAGTTGTTGGTTAATTAGGGGGATGTTTGTACGTTGGTTGCTAAGAGGAGTGATTTGAATCGGGATAAAAATCATCACTCTTTTTTCTTCTATTTATTATATTTATTTTATGACCAAACTTCATATGAAAACATTATGGGTTTTTTTCCAAAATATTATTAAAAAAATAAATATTTAACTTAATAGTTATTGATCAAAATCATTTCCCAAGTTAGCGCTCTAACAGCCACACGGCATGTCAGAGCCATAAAGCGAGCAATCAGTTTTTTTTTTTGTTTCAAGTAAAACCCGGTATTCTGGTTACCAGGTTTAATCCATACTTAGCCTTGTTTTCTGTTCCATATTTGTTGTTTTCTCGTTGGATTTTCGGGTAAACCCGGTATCCAGAATACCGGGTTTAAACCCGATAATCCAAATACCGGGTTCTACTTGTACCGAAAAAAAAAAAAAACCTTGCGCTCGCTTTACGGCGCTGACATGCCACGTGGCTGTCAGAGTGTTAGGTTGGTAAATAGTTTTGGTCAATCTCTATTTAGTTAAATATTTATTTTTTTAATAATATTTTTAAAAAAAGCCTAAAAAATTAAGGAAGCTAATTGTCATTTGTCATAGATTTTAGGGCGGTGAACTAAAAATGATCAAAATGTATAAATATACACCATTTCGGGCTTCCCTCCAAAGTATATACAAAATAGGACCAAAATGGAACTTAATGTTCCATCTACCTCACCTCTGCATTGATAATTTCAATTATGTCCCTGAACTAAAATCTTAGCAGAGATGTTGCAAGTATTGTGCTGCCGGATTCGGTGCCTTTGTGGACACGCTGGCGATCTTCGACGGTGGGTACCCAATCATCGAGGAAGAAGGCAGCTAACTCCTTGCAATGGAGAATCTGACAGTGTGGTCATCAGCGAGAGCGACCATCCCTTAGACTGCCAATGGTGGATAAGAGGGCGTCTTTGCGGCCGAGGCTGACAGGGTAGATGGCGAGAATGGAGCACCCGATCTGCCTGCATTCTTTGCACTCAGGATGGTGCTCAGGTGGGCCCTGACCTTCGGCTCATGGGCATCTGATGACTCGGATTTGCTGTGGAGGGATTTCTTCTAGGCAATCTGAACTCTTGGCATCTCTTCATCCTCCTCCCCTCCTCTCTCTAGGGTCCTTCTATTCTCTTGCTTCAAGCTCCAAGACTCTGTTTTCTGTCAAGTAAACAGAGGTTGCACCATTAAGATGTTCCCTCTAGGCAAAAGAACAGCATTGGCTTTGCCCCATCATAGAAGAAGCAGAGATCTTCCTACCAAAACAAAAACCCATCAAGCAAACCCAAACTCCTACAATTTTTTTGCCAATCACCAAATGCATCTGAAAGGAAAATTGGGTTAGGGTCTGTTTGGATGGAGAGAGTTGGAACCGGCGTGTTCCAACTCACGCGTGTGCCGCTAAAGCGGCTGTTTGGTTTCGTGCGGAGGCTTTCGACCAGATGAGTTTTAACTCCTCTGTGGGTCGCGATTGTATATAAAACGCATGAGTTTGTACCTCACAGTTTTCAGGTGGAGTTCTAACTCATTCCGTTTGTACCCCACGCGTGAGTTGGAACATGCCGGTTCCAACTCCCTCCAACCACACAGACCCTAACAGGAGAACCCAATTCCCATGCGTATGTATCTAAAAGGCCTCTCTATGGATTCTCATCATCTTCGAAGCCTCCAATGAGTTTGCAGGGTCGATCAAAGAGGTCGAAATTCTGGTCATTTGGCTGTAAAGAAAGGGACAATTCGGGCCAAGTCACTATTTCATAATACCCATAATACTCCAATTGTCCTGTTTGGTATTTAATTTCAAAGTGGTCTCAGTTGGCGGCTTAATAAATTAATCGGTCCTCACAAGTAGTTTTCCCTAGATTTTAACAAGGATAGAAGTGGTAATAAATTAATAAATTTTTGAAAGGGAAAATCCAATCAAGTTTTAGAAAGAGAAATCTAATCATGATTAAGAAAGGGAGGTGCAACTATATTTTAGGAAAAGATTTTAGGAAAAGAGAGAGAGAGAGAGAGAGAGAGAGAGAGAGAGAGAGAGAGAGAGAGAGAAGAGAGAGAAGAGAGAGAGAGAGAGAGAGAGAGAGAGGAGAGAGAGAGAGAGAGAGGTGCAACATATATTTTAAATAACAGAGAGAGAGAGAGAGAGAGAGAGAGAGAGAGAAGAGAGAGAGAGAGAGAGATGAGAGAGAGAGAGAGAGGTGCAACTATATTTTAAATAACAAGTGCATTTATGATTATCCCATCCATTCGGTATTGCCTGCTCGGAGCCTGCAGCTTACGTTACTCTAGTGTTGGGACAGCACAGGGCGGCGGGCCGGTTCTCCCGCTTATGAAAGACATGAAGCCTCGATGACTCCGAGACTTACACCTGTTGGCTACTTTTACCTTGAAAGACGATGGGCAGGAGACTTACACTTGTTGGCTACTTTTACCTTGAAAGACGGTGGGTGGCCGCTTTGGGAGGAAAGAGATGCTTCAAGGGCCTAGTTCCCACATACATATAGCCAAATGTGTGAGGAACTTTAGGGAAAATCTTCTAAGAATGATGATATTTGGTCAATTTGCCATCCTCAACGTGTTGAACTGTCGCTGCTGCTCGCTAAGGGGATCTTTCATTGGTCGGACCTGCAATCACTTAAGGGTTGAGGACCCTCCGACATGTTAGAATTGGTGTGTTCTAAGCTTATAAAACTATATTTTGATCTATGAATAAAGGTTCAATGTTATTATATGTGATGAATATTGGTACGTAATACTATTACATGTTCGTATATTAGAACAAAGTGCCTTGTATGCATGGTAGTCCACATGAGTTGAAAACTAAATGAATTGGTTTCATATAATCTAAATCAGTTCGCAGTTATGATCAGGTTAGTCACTGTATGCGTAGAAAATGTACGGGTCGTCTTTATTGCACAAAACGAGATTACAAGTGTGGCCGGGACCCGGGTGGCTCGGGTGTGGCGAGTCCGGGTTGCGGCGAGTGTTGATCAGAAGATTATGGGAGAGATCCTCTGGAGGGTCCCTTTGATCCGCGTCTCCACGTGGTGTTCGTGTGAGAGCGCTGAAGGGGTCGCCCAGGACAGAGGTCTTTACAGGGTGAGGGCTTTTGAGAGGCTAAGGAGTGTCTGCCGTGGCTTTTGTCTCTTCCGTGCTTCGCGCTTTCTCGGCTAGGGGGTTTTCGGCTTTGTTCCTCGGTCTTCGTGTCTTCCTCGTTCCTTGCTTGACCTCGGCGTCCTTGATCGTCGGTTCGCGGCGTCGATCGTGCTTTGGCGTCGGCTTTGGCTTGGGCTTTCGGCTTTAGCTTGGCTTTGGCGTGGCTCTGGCTTTTGCTGTGCTTTGGCGCTTGCACTTGGACGTAGACGGGGAGACTTGCGATGCTTTCATTCTTCCGGACTTCGCGTCGTATCGGCTAGAACGTGCGGTGCTTTTGCTCGAGACTGGCGTAGTCGCTTGGCTTTGGCACTTGCGTTGCTTTGGCGCGGGCTTTACCGGGGCTTTTACTTTGGCTTCTTGCGTGGGCTTTGGCTTCAGCATCAACTCGGTCTTCTTCTCGAATGATGTGGGCTACTTCTTCGGTGCTTCAGCGGTTTGGATGTCGGCTGGACTTCTCTTCTTCTCCGGGGTTCTTTGGCGTGATCGGAGTTGAAGAATGCTTTCGAAGATAGTGGGGGTAGCACCGATCTTCGTGCGACGGTTGTAGCGTCGGCTTTTGTTGATGAAGACGGCGAGGGTAGCGACGGTCTCCGTGCGACGGTTATAGCGTCGGCTTTTGTCGATGAAGACGGCGGGGATAGCGACGCTTCAGGTAGTCAACTCCAGGCTTTCTTCTTCGTGAGTGGAGCAGACGTTTGTCGAAGGCGGCAAGTTGATGACGCTTCGTTCCTCTTCTCCGGGCTTTGGAGCTTGATCGGAGTTAAGGGTTTGTTGGAGCCGACAGGGTAGTACCGCTCCGAGCTTCTTCTCCGCCCTTTGCTTCTGGCGTCTTCGGAGTCGAAGGGTCTTCTTCTCCGAGCTTTCTTCTTCGTGCACGGAGTCAAAGTCTTGATCTTCGTGTGCAAAGGTCTTCACATCGATGAGGGCTTTCAATGGACTAAGCCGATCCCAAAGGGACAGGCTTGCCCGTGCCTCATGAAGCCTTGGGTCGATGAAGAAGCGTCTCCTCTTCTGCAGAGCTCCTGCACTTCGTCTTGCGATCTCTTCGACCTCTGCGATGGTTGTGGCGTCGGCTTCTTCTCCGGGCGTATTTGGCGTAATTGGAGTTGTAGGCTTTGTTGAAGATGACGGTAGTAGCGCCGCTTCTCTTCTTCTCTGGGCTTTTGGGCTTGATCAGAGTCGAAGGATTTGTTGAAGATGACGGGTGTAGCGTCGCTTCGTTCTTCTTCTCCGGGATTTTGAGCTTGATCGGAGTCGAAGACTTGCTGGAGACAACGGGGTAGTGCCGCTCTGATCTCCTTCTCCGACCTTTGCTCCTGGCGTCTTCGGAGTCGAAGGGTCTTCTTCTTCGAGCTTTCTTCTTCGTGCACGGAGTCGAAGTCTTGATCTTCTTGTGCAAGGGCCTTCACGTTGATGAGGGCTTTCAATGGACTAAGCCGATTCCGAAGGGACAGGCTTGACCGTGCCTCATGAAGCCTTGGGTCGATGAAGAGCGTGTCTCCTCTTCTGCAGAGCTTCGCTTCTTGCCATCCGACCTTTGAGCCTTCCCCCCTCCCCCTCTATTTATAGGTGAAGGGGGGAGGGGAGAGATATGGGAAGTTTATTTTAAATCCCTTTAATATCTCCCCCATAATTACCCAGGATTTATTCATCCATTGATGAGGGGAATAACTCTTTATTTGTTTTCCTTTTCTGGCGGGGTAATTATGGCTCAATCATTTTTGGATTCATCTGGAATCTTGCACATAAAATCGATGGCGACCCGACTCTTCTTATGGTCCGTCAGATCGAGGGATCGGCGCAGATCTGCGTGTGAGCAGACATCATACGCAACCTCCCCCCGCGCATGGCGGTAATTCTTTCCTTTTCTTTCTTTTCTTTCCTTTTCTTTTCTTTCCTTTCTTTTCTTTCCTTTTCTCTTCCTTCCTTTTCTCTTCTTTTCTTTCCTTTCTTTTCTTTCCTTTTTCTTTTCTTTCCTTTCTTTTCTTTTTCCTTTCTTTTCTTTTTTCCTTGCAAGGCCGGCCGGCCCTATGGGGTTCGAGTCCTAGTAAGGGCCGGCCCCCATAGGGTTCGGGTCCCTAGTAGGGGCCGGCCCTATAGGGTTCGGGTCCCTAGTAGGGGCCGCCCCCCCCCCCCCCCTTGAGTGTGGGGTCTGCTCCTCCCTTGTTGGGCGCGAAATCGGGTCCGGGTCCGCACTGGTGCGTGCAAGTCGGGTTCGGGCCGGAGCGCGCGTCGGGTTTGCATCCGCGTTGGCGCACGTATGTCGGGTCCGGGTTTAGACAAAATTCGTGTGTCTACAAATGCCCCCTCAAGGACGAGTGTGTCGATGAGAACGTGTAGGGTTTGGACACGTAAGAATCGTAGAGCACTTGTCCTTGATTCCTTTTGTGGGCGGGGTCGGGGGTCTATTTAAGGACCCCTACCCCCTTCATCCGCCATTCTGCTTCTTTGCGAAGGTTCCGCCGGCTTCTGGAGACCGCCGTCGGAAGAGAGCTGTCTGGGGTTGCACGCGACTTGCTCCGTCTTCCCGGTGTCGCCTCTTTCGTCGGCGGCGATGGTGCGCGATTTGGAAGTCGTTGCGAAGACGGGCTCGAAGCGACGATGCGGCGAGGACCGAGGCGAGGAGGATGGAGGAGCGCGGCTGAGGTGCGTGTCGCCTTCGCCGCCTCTCTCTTCCTCTTTCGTCTTCTTCTTCTTTCCTTTTTCTTTTTCTTTCTTTCTTTCTTTCTTTCTTCTTTTTTTTTTCTTGTTTTGATTTGCGGCTGCAGCAGCGGCCGTGTAGCGACAGCGCGCGACGCAGCGATGCAGGGCGGACGCGGGCGGCGGTGCGTGGGGGCGCACGGGGGCGCAGGAGGCAGCGGCAGCAGTAGCGGCGCGTGACGCAGCAGCGCGGAGGCCGGGCGGAGCGCACAGGCACAGGTGGCAGGCGGCGCAGGGTGCGGGCGAGCGGCAGGCGGTGCGAGGCCCCGGGCGTGGGCGCGCGAAGGCTGGGGCAGCCGCGGCTCCGGTTTGGCTAGGCGCCGATCGGGTCGGCGTGGTCGGGGCGACGCGGGCTGCGGCGCGGAGGCCGGGCAGAGCACGCGGGCGCAGGGTGCGAGCGAGCTGCAGGCGACGCGGGGCCCCGGGCGTGGGTGCGCGAAGGCTGGGGCAGCCGCGGCTCCGGTTTGGCTGGGCGCCGATCGGGTCGGCGTGGTCGGGGCGACGTGAGCTGCGACACGGGGCTGGCGGTGGCGTGTGGTAGTCGGGCGACCGCGGCTCCGTTTCGATCGGGCGCCGATCGGGTCGGAGTGGTCGGGGCGACCTCCCCCCCCCCCCCCCCCCCCCCCCCCCCCCCCCCCCCCCCCCCCCCCCCCCCCCCCCCGACTGGATCAGAGAAGGAGAAGAGAAAGGGGGCTACGGGCCCCCCTCCCCCTCTCTTGTTTGTTGGGTTCCGATTGGGGGGAGGGGGCTGCGGGGCCCCCCTTCTTTGTGCGGCCTCTGATGGGAAGATGGCTGCGGGCCCCCTTTCTCTGTTTTTTTTTTTGTGCCTTTTTCTCTGTTGGTCGGGTTCGGAGAATAGCAGCAGCAGTTGTGCATGGCGCGCGGGCTGTGGCGCGGCGCGGCGGCATCCGGCCTGGGCGCAGGGGTCGATGTAGGCAAGGGCTATGGCCGGAGTACAGTGGCGGCGTATGGCGCGGGCGTCGGACAAGCGCGGAGCGGGCGCGGGGCGCAGCTGCGGCACGGCACGCGGGGTCAGGTGCAGGCGGCATGGGCTGAGCTGCGGGCGGCATGTGTACGTGGCGCAGGCGACGGGCGTGTGGAGCGGCGCCGGTGCAGCAGAGGCGTGCCTCGAGCGGGTTGGCGAGGTGGTGTTGACGCGAGGACTTCGCGCGAGTCGGCGAAGGACGTGGGACACGGTGCAGACGGCCTGTGGTGCGAACGCGAGGACTTCGTGCGAATCGGCGATGGACGTGGGGCGCGTTGCAGGCGGCTGTGGCTCCGAGTCGGGCGAGCCTTGATGGGAAAAGAGGGGGCAGCGGGCCCCATGATTTTTTTTTTTTGTGTGTGTGACTCCTCTGGCCTGTCTTGACTTGATTGCTTCCTCTTGTGTCTTTTCAGGATTCGAGCTTCGGGGGTTTGGCCTTGCCGGGGTGAGTCGCTGAGGCCTTCTCCTACGGGAGTGGCGCCTTCGCTTCCCCCTGTGCGTTTGCAGGATTCGAGCTTTGAAGATTTTGGCTTCGCCGGGGTGAGTTGCTGAGGACTTCTCCTACGGGAGTGGCGCCTTCGCCTCCCCTTGTGCCTTCTCGGGATTCGAGCTTCGGAGGTTTTGGCTTCCCCGGGGCGAGTTGCTAAGGACTTCTCCTACAGGAGTGGCGCCTTTGCTTCCCCTTGTGCCTTCTCGGGATTCGAGCTTCGGAGTTTTTTGGCTTCGCCGGGGTAAGTTGCTGAGGACTTCTCCTACAGGAGTGGTGCCTTCGCTTCCCGTTGTGCCTTCTCGGGATTCGAGCTTTGGAGTTTTTGGCTTCGCCGGGGTGAGTTGCTAAGGACTTCTCCTACGGGAGTGGTGCCTTCGCTTCCCCTCGTGCCTTTTCAAGATGCGAGCTTTCGCTTGACCCGGTGGGGTGTCGACTCCTGGCCTCGGGGGACGTTTAGTACCTCTGCGGCTTCGAGACGAAGGATTCTTCGGGGACTTGGAGGTGGAGGACTCTTCAACGGCTAGGAGATGAAGACTCGCTTGGCGGCTCGGAGGTGGAGGACTCTTCGACGGCTTGGAGACGAAGGCTCCTTTGGCGGCTTAGAGGTGGAGGACTCTTCGACGGCTCGGAGACGAAGGTTCCTTTGGCGGTTTGGAGACGAAGCATTCTTCGGCGGCTTGGAGCCGAAGGGTTCTTCAACGAAGTGTTGTCGCCTTCTTGGTGCGGGAGCGTAATGACAACGACACAACGAGAGGACAAAGACGAAGCCGAGTGTGGTGACACTCGCTTGGTGTGAGGACGAGCCGGAGACTTCGGAGGCCAGGGAAGGTAGCTCCTTCGTCTTTTTTTTTTTTTTTTTTTTTGAGGTCGCGAAGTATGCGGTCATTGCCGATGTATCCGCCTATCTTTGGGTTACTGCATTTGACTCCGGTGGCAGTCTCAATCCTTCGGGTTTTTGTCTTTAAGGGACTGACGACCTTCGGATGGGCTCGAGCTTTTGCACTAGCCTGGCGGATTTCAAGGCGGACGACTTTTTGTTTGCAGAGTAGACGCACACCTGCTTGGAGGGTGGCGAGCTCCATTGCTTGCGACGGTCTTAGCTGCGACCGACGGAGAGAGACATCAGCTGGAGGGGCTTCACACGCTTGCTACTGCAAACTTGGTTCAGATGCAGAAGAAGGTGGAGGCCGTTCGTGCGTCGCTTCAAAAGTCGGAGTCCCGTTTGGGGGATGCTCGAGCGACTAAGAAGACTTCTGGAGTAGGGTTTGCGAAACAGCGAGAAGGGCTGACGAAGTGCCAAAGCTGGCGGAGCGATCGAGAAGGCTTCCGCAGCGAACCTTGCGAAGCAGCATGCATAGCTGGCGATGCGTTGGAAGTTGACGGCTTCTCTACCTCTAGAGTCGCAGCGTGTGTAAGCTGCAGGAGGCGAGCTGATCCGGCGCCTTAAAGACTTTGACTTGCTACTCGTGCGTCGCTTTAGAAACTGGAGTTCCGTTTGGGGGAAAGCTCAAGCGACCGAGAAGACTTCTAGAGCAAGGCTTGCAAGTCGGCGTGAAGAGCTGACGAAGTGCCGAAAGCTGGTGGAGTGATCGAGAAGGCTTCCGGAGCGAACCTTGCGAAGCAGCGTGCATAGCTGGCGATGCGTCGAAAGTTGATAGCTTTTCTACCCCGGAAGTTGCAGCGCGTGTAAGCTGCGGGAGGCGAGCTGCTTCGGCGCCTTAAAGACTTTGACTTTCTTGTCATCTTTTGGTTAGCTGACTGGGCTTGTGGATTCGCACTTGTTCTTCTCTGGGCTGGTCTTCTAGAACGATGCTAGGGATGTTTCTTTTTTTGTCTGGACTGAACCTTTTGTAGGCTGCCTACGTACCCTACTGAGAGGGATCAAGTCGCACGTAGTTCGTTTACTCCCTTTTTTTTTTTCGGGCAAGGGGGGTAACCTTGCGCTAGGCAAAGTATCTTTTAAGGGACTTGCCGCTGGTAGGCAGAGTCGCTACTGGTTCGCAGCTGTCGCCCGTCTTCTTCGCTTCAATGTAGTTAGAAGTGAAGACCTTCTTGACTGGAGTTTTGATGATTGCTGGAGTTTGACTGGAGTCGATGCCTTGGCGATTTGGAAGGATTTGTTCGCTGCTTTTGCAGAGACGAGCTTGAGCCTTTGTCAGGCGATGTGGTATTGCAGCTGAGGGTGGTGAACCCATGTGCGCCATGCTTTCTTTGTTGCGGCTGTATTTGAACATCAACTCGGTGGAGTTTTGCCCCCAAATATTTTCTGGCTTGATTGCGAGTTGCTTGGAGCTGGTATTATCGAAAGACTCGATTGAGCTCGAGATGTGCAACAGACTATGTAACGGTAGTGTCATTCCTTGCAAAATACTGAAGTTGGCCTCGGAGAATGATGATGCTGGTTCCATTGCTGGAGTGGAAGGCGATCGTCTTGGTTTGCGAAGCCACTTAAGTGTGGGCCGCGGGACTGAAGCAGCTTGAGTAGGCAATGGAACACATCGCATCGAGCTTGATTTGAAGTGAATTTTCCATCTTGATGCTGGCGCTTCTTTGTCTTTGTGCACTTTCTGGCTGGAGGATGTCACTAGTTTTGCAAGTGGAGAGCTTTTGTCCCTCGCAGCTGCTTTGACTCCCTGTGCTCGTAGAGCTTTTGCTGGATGAGCTTCTGCAACGGGACCTTTCACTTGGTAAAATTTGGCGTCAGCAAGGTGTGCTTTAGCCTTATTGCTCCCCATGCTTTCGATATTAATGTCGCTTTCTTCATCGTCTTTCCGGAGCACTTGGTGAACTTCCATCATGCAGCAGAAGACCTCGAAGGTTTGATCAGCTTCAAGGAAGCAAATGGGCAAGAACTTCTGGAGTGTCACCGGCTCTAGAAAGCTTTGCCGGAGAAAATTTTTTAGATTTGCTGGTGGTACTTTGGACGTCTTTTTTCCTGGAGCTTCATTCTTTTCCTTGAAGGACTTTCTTCTGGGGAGTTTTCTTGTTGCCCGATCTTTCTTATGGTTAGCCAGACGTGCTATCCTGTAGCTTGATCGTCGTGGCCTTTTCCTTCGAGGCGCCATAGCCCGTGTGTTTTCATCAGTAAGATCTTCCTCGCCAAGGTGAAGAACTGGTGCCGCTACTGAAGGTACTTCTTTGATCGGAAGGACTTGCTCTTTTGAAGACTGTACCGATTCGTCTTCTGATCCCCAGCCGGTTGGCTTGACTTCTTTGTTTGGAATCGAATGAGGCCTGGAGTAGAGGACATAATAGTCAAATTTGCCCGATGGTTGGCCTAGCAGGTTGACTTCGGGGCTTCCTTGTTCGTCTCTCGCTTTGAGCATGTGCCGGAATGTAGCTTTGTTTAGAAAATGGAGTGCTTGCATGAGAGGCGGTTGCCCCCAAGATAGTAAGGATTTAGCCCTAGGTACTGAAGGAGCATGCCGTTGTCGTCTTCTTGGACTGCCCCCCTTCTTTGAGTCATCAACGGTGGACTGCCCCCCTTCTGCGAGGACCGGCGGGGCATCTTGCAACTCGTCGTCCGAAGTAGAAGTATCACCATTGTTAGTTTCGATGACGGAGATATGGTTGATGGCTACCATGGGTGGGTGGGTGGGTATCGAAGCGACACCCTCGACTGGCATTCCCAAACGGTCGAACACCGACTTCTTCTTTGACTGCTTGACTGGCCCAAGCCTTTCGAACACAGATGTGCGCTTTCGATTCGACTGGTTTTTACTGCCTCTATTTTGCTTCCGGAGCAAGGCTTGGTATTGAGCCCATCGCCGTCTTCGTCTGCTGTTGGGATGGCTGGGGTAGGTAGAGCGTGTATCAAAGATTGTTGATCCTTCAGCTGCTTCGTCTACCATCTTCGCCCCGATGTAGTTGGAGGTGAAGGTCTTCTTTGCTGCGGTCCTGACGACCATCGGAGTTTGACTGGAGCCGATGCCTCGGCGATTTGGGAGAATTTATTCATCGTTTTGGAATAGCCGAGCTTGAGTCCTCGTCATCCCATATGGAATTGCTGCTGGGGGAAGTGTGCCTATGATGCTTTCCTTGTCGTAGCCGGCTCTGAACAGCAACCTAGCAGCGTTTTGCCCCCAGCTCCCTTTTGGCTTGAATCCGAGTTGAGTAGGATCGATGGATTCGATGGGTCTGCTTGGGTTCAGAGCTTGCGTCAGACTGGGTAATGGCAACATCATTTCCTGCAGAGTGACGACATTGGCCTGTGATAACTACGGGGCCAGATTTCTTACCGGAGTATAAGGCGATTGCTCAGATTTACGGAGCCACTGGGGTGCGAGCCGCAGGACTGGTGTCGCTTGGACGGGCAACGGGGTATGTTGTATGGCTCTTGACTCGGAATTGATGTGCATCCTTTGCTTTGACTTTGATGCTTCTTGGACCTCGAGTTTTGCCTCGTCGGAAAGTTGCATCGGCCTTGCAGGTGGATGAGCCTCGCCCTGTACGTTTTACCTCTTCCGCCTTCTGGACTCGAGGGGCTTTAGCTGGAAGGACTTCCGCGATCACGTCTCTTGCTTGGTAGAACTTGGCGTCGACCAAATGTGCCTCGGCCTCATTGAATGGCTTGTCATCAGCAGTTATGCATTTTTCCATGCCTTCTTCGTAGTACTTGAGGCACTGGTGCCAGGTGGACATCACGACGCCATTTTTGTGTAGCCAAGGCCTGCCCAACAGGAGGCGATATGATGTCTGGCAATCAATGATATGGAAGAGGACCGTTGTATCTAGCGGGCCGATAGAAAACTTCAAATGGATGATTCCGACGGTGGACTGTCCGCCCTGGTTGAACCCTTGAATGACCAACTGACTGGGCGAGAGCTGGTCATTGGTGATGCAAAGTTGCCGCATTGTCTGGATAGGCATAATATTGACGGCGGAGCCACAGTCCAGCAAAATTCGGTTTACCGGCTTCTCTTTGATGTATCCCGAGACGTAGAGAGGCCGGTTGTGCAGTCGCATTCCGAGTTGCAAGTCCTCGTCGGAAAAGGTTATCGTTGCATCGCACGAGGCCACAATTTTGCCCTTCTTGTCATCCTTCATTTTCCTCTTGTAGCTATCTGGGTCGGCTAAAGCTGCAGCCATTGCCAGGCGAGCCTTTTTCGGGAGATGCAAAGCTTCTACGAGTGGCAAGTGCAGGATTGCTTCGTCATGAGAAGCAGTGCCCCCTTTGTCGGAATCGTCTCCCTCGTCAGTGGAGTCGCCTTCTCCAGAAGTTTCACTTTCGTCTTTTCCTTCCGATGCCTTATGAACTTCGACCATGCAACAAGACACCCTGATGTGCTGATCGACTGGGAGGAAGTGATTCGGGAAGAATTCTTGCAGTGTTGCGGTTTCTGAAAGGCTTTGCTGGAGGAGATCGTCTTAGCTTGCTGGCGGCACTTTGAACGCCTTCCTTCCTGGAGTCTTACTTTTCTTCTTGTAGGTTTGGCGTTCTGGAAATCTCCTCATCACACGGTCTTGCTTCTGTTGCCTTTCTTGTCGTGGCTTTCGCCGCCATGGTAGCATGACCCATGCCTCTTCGTCGGTGGATTCCCCTCCGCTAAGATGATGATCGGTAGCAGCAACTGGTTCCCTTGAAGGCACTTGTTCTTCCAGAGGCTCTACTGGCTTGTCTTCCGATCCCCAGCCGGTGGGCTTGATTTCTTCGATCGAAACAGATAGGGGCTTTGAGTAGAGGACGTCATAGTCAAACTTCCCCGAAGGCTGGCCCAGCAGACTGGCTTCTGGATCTCCCTGCTCGTATCTTTTCCGGAGAGCGCATTGGGATGTAGCTCGACTGGAAGGGACTTGCTCTTCCTGAAGCTCCACTGGCTCGTCTTCAGATCCCCAGCCGGTGGGCTTGATTTCGTCGATTGAAACGGACGGAGGCCTTGAGTAGAGGACGTAATAGTCGAACTTCCCCGAAGGCTGGCCTAGTAGACCGACTTCTGGATCTCCTTGCTCGTATCTCCTTTGGAGCGCTCGTTGGGATGTAGCATTGCTTGGAAGAGGTGCTGGCGTGAGCGATGGTTGCCCCCAGGGCAGCGACGTTTCTTCCTTGGTGAACGCAGGAGTACGTTGACGTTGCTTCGAGACTTTCGGCTGGGAAATTGACTTAGCGATTGGCGCTTGACGGTTGATGCGCAATTTGGGCACGCTTCGCCGAGCAGCAACGAGTACCGGTGAGAAGGAGCCGAAGGTGATGGACGTCATGTTGGCCGTAGCGACCTCCCCGATGTCAATTTCTATCTTTCCTTGCTTTGCGAGTGCCATGATTCTTTCCTTGAAGACAAAGCATCTTTCGATGGGATGACTTACCACCCGGTGGTATTTGCAGAAGAGAGGGTCGTCGACGCGATGCATCTGCTCGGGCCTCTTCGAAGGAGGGAGCTCTATCATCTTCTCTTGCAGCAGTTGGTCGAACATGGAAGAGACTTCCGAGTCCGGGAAGGGGTACTCCTTAGCTTCGAGCTCCTCGAGAGTCATCCTTTGTCTTGGCGGCGGAGGTGGCGGTATGGCGATGCCCTTCTTCTGATCTGGCTTGCCACCGATCTTGAGCGGCTTGGAGGTTGAGGCGACGTCCGCAACATTGACTTGTTTCGATTTCGGTGCCGGTGGCTTGTCCTTCTTCTCCACCTTCAAGAAGTCTTTGTTCTTCGAGTCCCCGCGGCTTGCTAGGCTGAGTTCCATGTCGTGAGCCCAAGTCGTGAGTTTTTCGAAAGACCGAGGCTTGATACCTTTGAGGATGTAGAACAGGCCCCAGTGCATGCCTTGGGTGCATATTTCGATAGCCGAGTCCTCAGACAAGCGGTCCCGTGAATTCAATGCGAGGTTCCTCCATCTGTCGATGTAGTCGATCATCGGCTCATCTTTCCTTTACTTGACGGCGGTGAGTTCGGTCATGCTGACGGTGCGTCTGGTGCTGTAAAAACGATTGAGGAACTCCCTCTCCATCTGATCCCAACTGTCGATGGTCCATGGAGGAAGATCAACGTACCAGTCGAACGCGTTGCCTTTGAGGGTGCGAACGAACTGTTTCACCATCTCGTCGCCATATGTGCCGGCGTTGTTGCAAGTTTCGATGAAGTGAGCAACGTGCTGTCTTGGATTTCCCTTTCCGTCGAAGTGCTGGAACTTTGGTGGCTGGAATCCGACTGGGAAGCGTAGCTGCTGGATCCTCGCGGTGTAGGGATTCGAGTATGCTGCCGTGATCGGAGGAAGGGCACTGCCGTGGGAGCGCATCATGTCGGCTACCAACGCTTTGACTTGCTGAGCATTCATCGTTGCCATCGCCGGAGGTTGTGTGGCCACCGAGGCTGGCGCTGGGGAGACGACTTCCACTGGGATGAGAGCCGAGGAGAGCACTGGAGTAACTGCTTGAATCGTCGGAACAACTTCTGCAGGAGCGGGATTTGAAGACGGAGCTGGAGCGGCTACTGGAGAAGCGACGGGTTGGCCGACTGCTGCAGCGTCCTTTACACTTAGCTTTTGGAGCAGAGTATTGATGTGACGATCCTTCTCCTCCATCAGCCGAGTAATCTGTGCCATGTGCTCGCTCATCTGTATGACTTGGAGCTGAAAAGCGGACGGAGGATGGTGACGGAGGACGTCTCGATGTTGCATGCTAGCATCCTCGCCGTCGTCATCGGAGATGTAGTTACGCTGGCTTGCTTCTGGTTGATGACTGGTGTTTGCCCCCTGCAGAGGAGGTGTAACATCCGCTGGAGAATCCGAACGGGCTCGGGGTTGGGGCTGGTCCTCCCCAAACTTCTGGACATGGACTCCAGGATCGAAGCGTGTTTCTTCATGCACCAAGGCCTCGTCGGCATTTTGGCGAGCATCTTCTCGGCAGTAGTTTCTGGCATGAAGACATCCGCAAGGGTTCGAGTACGCCAAGTGTAGACGCGTACTATCGGGGGAGCATCACCCTCCGGGTTTACTGGATCACTGTGTCGGAGTAGAGGAGACTCGGCGATTGGTGAAAGGCTTAGAGCAAATGCATCGTTGCTTGTCCCGGCCATTGCAAACTTCAAACAGCTTCTTTAGTCGTACGGATGAAAGGAGAAGATGTCCCACCGGGCGTGCCAGAAATCTGTATACGCAGAAAAGGTACGGGTCATCTTTATTGCACAAAACAAGATTACAAGTGTGGCCGGGACCCGGGTGGCTCGGGTGTGGCGAGTCTGGGTTGCGGCGAGTGTTGATCAGGAAATTGTGGGAGAGATCCTCTGGAGGGTCCCTTTGATCCGCGTCTCCACGTGGTGTTCGTGTGAGAGCTCTGAAGGGGTCACCCAGGACAGAGGTCTTTACAGGGTGAGGGCTTTTGAGAGGCTAAGGAGTGTCTGCCGTGGCTTTTGTCCCTTCCGTGCTTCGTGCTTTCTCAGCTAGGGGGTTTTCGGCTTTATTTCTCGGTCTTCGTGTCTTCCTAGTTCCTTGCTTGACCTCGGCGTCCTTGATCATCGGTTCGCGGCGTCGATCGTGCTTTGGCGTCGGCTTTGGCTTGGGCTTTCGGCTTTAGCTTGGCTTTGGCGTGGCTCTGGCTTTTGCTGTGCTTTGGCGCTTGCACTTGGACGTAGACGGGGAGACTTGCGATGCTTTCGTTCTTTCGGACTTCACGTCGTATCGGCTAGAACGTGCAGTGCTTTTGCTCGAGACCGGCGTAGTCGCTTGGCTTTGGCACTTGCGTTGCTTTGGCGCGGGCTTTACCGGGGCTTTTACTTTGGCTTCTTGCATGGGCTTTAGCTTCAGCGTCAACTCGGTCTTCTTCTCGAATGACGTGGGCTACTTCTTCGGTGCTTCAGCGGTTTGGATGTCGGCTGGACTTCTCTTCTTCTCCGGGCTTCTTTGGCGTGATCGAAGTCAAAGAATGCTTTCGAAGATAGTGGGGGTAGCACCGATCTCCGTGTGACGGTTGTAGCGTCGACTTTTGTTGATGAAGACGGCGGGGGTAGCGACGGTCTCCGTACGACGGTTGTAGCGTCGGCTTTTGTCGATAAAGATGGCGGGGGTAGCGACGCTTCAGGTAGTCCACTCCACGCTTTCTTCTTCGTGAGTGGAGCAGATGTTTGTCGAAGGCGGCAGGTTGATGACGCTTCGTTCCTCTTCGAGCTTGATCGGAGTTTGATCAAGCTTGATCGGAGTTAAGGGTTTGTTGGAGCCGACGGGGTAGTGCCGCTCCGAGCTTCTTCTTCGGCCTTTACTTCTGGCGTCTTCGGAATCGAAGGGTCTTCTTCTTCGAGCTTTCTTCTTCGTGCACGGAGTCGAAGTCTTGATCTTCTTGTGCAAAGGTCTTCACGTCGATGAGGGCTTTCAATGGACTAAGCCGATCCCGAAGGGACAGGCTTGCCTGTGCCTCGTGAAGCCTTGGGTCGATGAAGAAGCGTCTCCTCTTCTGCAGAACTCCCGCACTTCGTCTTGCGATCTCTTCGACCTCTGTGAAGGTTGTGGCGTCGGCTTCTTCTCCGGGCGTATTTGGCGTAATCGGAGTTGCAGGCTTTGTTGAAGATGACGGGTGTAGCGCCGCTTCTCTTCTTCTCCGGGCTTTTGGGCTTGATCGGAGTCGAAGGATTTGTTGAAGATGATGGGTGTAGCGTTGCTTCGTTCTTCTTCTCCGGGGTTTTGAGCTTGATCGGAGTCGAAGGCTTGTTGGAGACGACGGGGTAGTGCCGCTCCGATCTCCTTCTCCGGCCTTTGCTTCTGGCGTCTACGGAGTCGAAGGGTCTTCTTCTCCGAGCTTTCTTCTTCGTGCACGGAGTCGAAGTCTTGATCTTCTTGTGCAAGGGCCTTCACGTTGATGAGGGCTTTCAATGGACTAAGCCGATCCCGAAGGGACAGGCTTGCCCGTGCCTCGTGAAGCCTTGGGTCGATGAAGAGCGCGTCTCCTCTTCTGCAGAGCTTCGCTTCTTGCTATCCGACCTTTGAGCCTTCCCCCTCCCCCTCTATTTATAGGTGAAGGGGGGAGGGGAGAGATATGGGAAGTTTATTTTAAATCCCTTTAATATCTCCCCCATAATTACCCAGGATTTATTCATCCATTGATGAGGGGAATAAATCTTTATTTGTTTTCCTTTTCTGGCGGGATAATTATGGCTCAATCATTTTTGGATTCATCTAGAATCTTGCACATAAAATCGATGGCGACCCGACTCTTCTTCTTGTCCGTCGGATCGAGGGATCGGCGTAGATCCGCGTGTGAGCAGACGTCATACGCAACCTCCCCCCACGCATGGCGGTAATTTTTTCTTTTTCTTTCTTTTCTTTCCTTTTCTTTTCTTTCCTTTCTTTTCTTTCCTTTTCTCTTCCTTCCTTTTCTCTTCTTTTCTTTCCTTTCTTTTCTTTCCTTTTTCTTTTCTTTCCTTTCTTTTCTTTTTCCTTTCTTTTCTTTTTTCCTTGCAAGGCCGGCCGGCCCTATGGGGTTCGGGTCCTAGTAAGGGCCGGCTCCCATGGGGTTCGGGTCCCTAGTAGGCCCCCCCCCCCTTGAGTGTGGGGTCCGCTTCTCCCTTGTTGGGCGCGAATCGGGTCCGGGTCCGCACTGGTGCGTGCAAGTCGGGTCCGGGTTGGAGTGCGCGTCGGGTTTGCATCCGCGTTGGCGCACGTATGTCGGGTCCGGGTTTAGACAAAATTCGTGTGTCTACATTCACCTCATTGTGATAAGCTATTAGAATGATAGAACATGGGTGCCTTCACCATGGTCATCGCCAGACACAGTATTTGTGGTCGAACGGAACTAACACGGTACACAGATTGGTGAGTAGATACCGGTGTACTAAATCGTATTTCTACTTAGGGTAAAATGGTCAAATGGTCATAAACCCTGAGGAACCATGACTGGTGGGCTAACTAGTTGTATGGTGCATAGGGACATCAATGAGTAAGGGTTCAGTTACGTAACCCAAAACCACGGTATGCTAGGTTACCCGGCTAGTGTCACATCAACGTGTCACTCCTGCAGGCCATTCACACCTCTAAAGGGAGGTGCGTTCCTTGGTCTGACTTGCGTCATATTAAACTCAGGCCTGGTGGTCATCAGTCGGATTGGTGACTGGATCCGGCAACTTGGCTGGGTAATCGAAGATACGATGAGCACAGCCAACCTAGAAGAAACCGAGTCATATGACTACTTGAGTTTGACGGTGTTCTTCACCGCTCGAGTCGTGTCATGGCACCAAGTGGAGGGATAACGGGTTTACCAGTACTAAGCGGAGAGCAGGGGTATACGAGAACCTAGAATATCTAGGTGAATTGGAGTGCAGCCTGCGCCGCACTCTAGGTGGTTACGCAGGTTAACTTGAAGTCAAGCGATCGATCGTACACTTGGGTAATATATCGATCGAGTTCAAGTTAGAAGTCATGAACCCTGGACCTTGAAGGTTGCACCTTATCCACATTATGTATGGTCCTTGAACCATCTCATTGTTTCACAGAACGCAGTAAAAGGAAGTAATAAGTCCAACCCTAATACCTTCCGTGTGTGCATCACATTAGGACACTGTAGTCGTATAATTGCGTGTGTACTAGGGGGCAACCCTAGAGTGTTACAGAGATACACACAGTCATCCCCTTGTATGGGCTTCGCTACATAAGTGCGATACACTCGTGTATGTTACGAACTGACTAGTTGAATTTACTAGGGGTACCCTATGTATTCACTAAGGGCACCCCCAATAATAGTGAAATCACTAGTAATGTCACACATAGATGCGCCATGTGAATCCTCATACAAGAGGGGTGACCAATCAGTGTTATAGGAGTATTTTAGAAAACTAAAATACCACCATAACCTAAGATGGCCGCCCCTAGCATGTGGGGACACATGGCTGACCCCCTCTATCTTCTAGGAGTTGCTAGCAAGCTTTTAGGGGAAGGGGGCCAATTTTTCAAGACCACTTGTTCAAGGGGCCTAATGCTACATGCAAGGGGATTTTTCAAGGGGGCTAATGCTTCACGCAAGGGAGGAGAGAGAACGGGGGGGTAGCCACTATTCCTATACGCAATATATGAATGGTCGGTCGCTATAAAGGGACTAGGAGAGAAGGAGGTCGGTCATTATTGAAGCCCTAGCCGCCCCCCTCTATTCTCGTCTCGTCTCTCTCTCTCTCTCTCTCTCTCTCTCTCTCTCTCTCTCTCTCTCTCTCTCTCTTGTGTCTCTTCGAGTTCGGACATGACCTCGGCTTCCTCGCATGGTGACTCGAAGTTGGAGAAGGGTCATTGCAAAGAGATACTCAGAGATCCTTCGACGACGAGCTGTGCATCATGTGAGATCGGGTGAACGAAAAAAGCTTCATCCCCATGCGTACCGTCATCTTCTTCGTGGGTGATCTTCCATCTCCACCGACAATAAAGACAATTCTTCACGATTAAAAGATCTGCACATAAGGTATGCAAACTCTAACACGTAGATCTAGCGTGAATTCGAATTGCATGCTTGCTAGATATTCGCATCGCTAGATTATCGTTAGGGTATTTGGTTCATGTGCACGCATGTGCACGCACATGTAGATTAGATTTTATGAACGTTTTAATCGTGGAATGTGCACCATCTACGATCTTTCAACTAGTAAATCGTTTTCATTGCAGGTCTCTACCATAGGATTTTTCCAACACGATGCTTATGTCAGTGTGTGCTAGAGGACGATTTCAATAGTAAAGGCATCATAACCTATATATAGATGTCTTTTGAATCCTTATATCAACTTGTAGGAGAGCATAGTTAGTCCCTCCTATACTATCTACACTAGCCCCATCACGCAGTAGTGAACCTAGAAAATGTAATTTTAAAATTTATGGAGGGGCCAATTGTAAACAAATTTTCAAAACTTTAAATCCTCAATAAGGGGTCATAGGTTAATTTAAAAACTTTGGGGGGGGGGGGGGGGGACAGCCCCCCAATTCTCTATATAGGTTCACCCCTGCCATCACGCCCGATCACTTGACATGGGCTATATGGGGAGACGTGCTAGCAACTTTCGGTTAAGTAAATAATAAGGTTTGTGTTGGAATTCGAAAGAAAGAGTGAAGTAAAAGAAAGAAAAACTCACGTCGCTGTGCTTTCATTAGGTCAATGATAATAGAAAGGAAAACTATAAGCAAAATTGAATAAATTTTTGTAAAAATCATAAATATGAACGATGTCTTGGACAAATTAGTAGGAAAGATATGTGATAATGAGACGATACAGAGTGATATGAGCAAATACTGAGAGATATGCAAGATTTTAGAGATTTTTTTTTTGAGAAATGTGAGATTTTAGTGTGCATTGATGTGGTAATTTGATGAAGAAATTGGGTCGCAAAGGGATTTAAAATTCATTGAAGATAATTTACCTTATTCGAATAACCCATAATAGAATTTGTGAAATTCTTAGAGGGATTTCAACAAGGAATTTGAGAGCTCCAAATCCCTCCAAAATAGGTTTTTTTTCTTCTAAAATCCTTTCATGTGTGTGTGTGCGTGTGCACGCATGTGTGCGGGACTAAGTAGTTATCAAAGAATGTCATAAAGAAAATATTGTAGAAAGATAATGTTATAGAAAGTGAGTCAAGAGAGAAAATATTAAAGAGAGAATAGTGTACAGAGAAGAATTGTCATACAGAATATTGTAGAGAGATGTCAAAGAGAGAAATATTGAGTTAAGTCTTAGTTTCGAGGAACATGAAAACTTACTATTCGACCAATCGTTTTGTTGTAGAGGGAAGGTACGTTTTAGAAGACCAATCGGTTCTATTACATACCGATTAGATTTACTCGCGACATTGATTTTCCAGTTAAACTAAACCGACCGATCATACCTTAAGGTCGACCTATTGGAAGTGTACTAAGTCAGTTAGCATCTCTTTTGCTGCACACTTTCGACTTTTGATAACTTAGTCTCTCAGCACCGATGACAAACATGTGTACATTACTCGTGTGCAGTATACAAGCGAAGTCGGCAATCTAATGTACTTGATGGTGTGTACATATTCATATATCACACGTATGGTATGTGTAACCATGCATTATATGACCAACCAAGGAAATAAATAGTATCATGCCATGAAGTGGATATTGAGGTACATACATGATACATTGTACATTGGTCTACTCTTTCAGTGAGATAGTGAGGCAACTCTTGAGCTCGTGTTATGATTGGTGAAGGGGATGCTAGAGAGAGGTTGGGAGATTCATGGATCCCTTACTTGAATGGTATTTTGAGAGTTTTTGGCGAGCAATTGCTATGTGGTATCGGAGCTTCAGCTATGATCCGACTCTTCTTCATTCCACCATTGGGCTCCTTGACTTCTTATTCATGTGAGTGATCTCGCTGGTTGCATGAGCTTAATGTTCTTAGTATTAGATGAAGTACAAATACCTTGAAATTGTAGCGCCCTTGAAAATTTGTCACCTTCCTCGATATTTATCAAAGCCCTCAAAAAAATTTCACCGACGTTGAAACATTTCGCTATTTTTTTTGCAAGAACACAACAAGATTTTAATATATTATCTTTGACAAGGTCGAAAAGAATATTAAAAATTGATATCATAGAAAAAAATTTAGAATTTCTCCTGTTTGAAAGAACAGCGGAAATTCTTTCTCGTAATAAATTATTTAGGAAATTAATTTTTCTAGGTGATTTTTTCCCTGGAAAATTAATTTTTTTGTTAAAAGATTTTTGGAAAAATAAATAAAAGGGGGGGGACAGTGAGAGAAAACAGAGCAGCCTCTCTGTTCTTTCTTGATTTCCCTCTCTGCTCGGAGTGATTTCCCTCCAACAATGGCAACTCTCCGCCCTCTCCTCCTCCCAATCTCCTCTCTCGTCGTCTTCGTCCTCCTATCACTCGCTCCATCACACGTGTCGGCCAACAACAAACCCGTGTTCTTCGCCTCCGTCGCCTCCCGGAATCCCTTCACCGCCAAGGCCGCCCTGCTGCGGTACTGGAACCGCAAGATCCCCAGCACCCAGCCCCGCCCCGACTTCCTCGTCTCCAAGCTCTCCCCGCTCTCCGCGCTCGACTCCGCCACCTACTCCTCCCTCGCCGCCGCCGGCCCGGACGCCCTCTCCGCCCGTCTCCCCGCCTTCTGCGCCGCCGCCCGCCTCCTCTGCACCCCGGCCCTGAGAACCTCCCTCGCCTCCCACCCCTCCGACTCCAACTTCGTCTCCTACCAGTTCATCAACTTCACCAACTACGGCACCGGTCGCGGCGGCGGCCTCGACTCCTTCAAGAACTACTCCGACGGCCTAAACGTCCCCACCGACACCTTCCGCCGCTACAGCCGCGACTCCGCCGGCCACAACGACTCCTTCGCCTTCTACTCCCCCAGCGGCAACGTCGTCACCGACAACTTCACCAGCTACGCCACCAGCGCCACCGGCGGGGCCAGTGACTTCACCGCCTACGAGCGCTTCTCCAACATCCCCAGTCTCAAGTTCACCAACTACGACGCGAACTCCAACGGCCACGACCAGAAATTCACCAGCTACGCTGACGACACCAACGTCGGCAGCCAGACATTCTCCGGCTACGGCAAGAACGGCAATGGCGTCCCCAACTCCTTCACCAGCTACGCCAACACCTCTAATATCATCAGCTCCAGCTTCAGTAGCTACGGCGAGGACGGCAACGGCGCTGCTGACACCTTCAACTCCTATGGCGACAACAGCAATGCTCCCCATAATACCTTCCGGTCCTACGGGGAGAACGGAAATGGCGGCTCCGACACTTTCGCCACCTACCGCGACCAAGCCGCCGCCGGCGACGACAACTTCAGGTCTTACGCCAAGGGCGGGACGGGATCCGTCGCGGCCTTCACCAACTACGCCGCGTCGTACTTCACCACCACCGATAATTTCACGAGCTACGGCGAGGGGACCCTGAATCCGAACATCACGTTCAAGAGCTACTCCGCCAACATCACCAATTTCAAGTCCTACGCCAAGACCGGCGTCGACTTCAAGACCTACGAGAATTCCTCCGCGGTGCCTCACTCCTCCGCCGCCTCCGCCGGCGGAATCAAGACCACGAAGCCCAGCGGCGGACCGGTGATGAACCGTTGGGTTGAGCCGGGGAAGTTCTTCCGGGAGAGCAGCCTGAGGAAGGGAACGGTGATGCCGATGCCGGACATCCGCGACAAGATGCCGGCGCGGTCGTTCCTGCCGCGTTCCATTGCGGGGCGGATACCACTCGCCGCCGCCGAGGTGCAGCGGGTGTTTGGGATCCCTGCGGACACGGCGCTGGGGAAGGGGGTGGCGGACACGGTGGCGGACTGCGTGCGGCCTCCGAGCCGGGGGGAGACGAAGCGGTGCGCGACGTCGGCGGAGGACGTGATCGACTTCGCAGTGACTGTGCTGGGGGGCCACGCGGTGGTGCGGAGCACCGAGAATCCCGGAGGGTCCAAGGGGGACATCTTGATCGGAGAGGTGAGGGGGGTGGACGGCGGTAAGGTCACCCGGTCTGTGTCGTGCCACCAGAGCCTGTTCCCGTACCTGGTGTACTACTGTCACTCCGTGCCGAAGGTGCGGGTGTACGAGGCAGAGATCCTGAGCGTCCACACCAAGGAGAAGATCAACCACGGTGTCGCCATCTGTCACCTAGACACGTCGGACTGGAGTGCGGGACACGGTGCCTTCGTGGCGCTGGGGTCCACGCCAGGGAAGATCGAGGTCTGCCATTGGATCTTCCAGGGGGATATGATATGGACGGTTGCGGATTGAACATGGTGGCAGGTTCGGGTCGGGTCTACCTTTGGGTTTCTCCCGTGGTTCCTTTTAGGTAAGTAAGGGCCGGAATAACTCAGTTATGTGAGCGTGTGATTAGCCCGTGCGAGTTGTTGTAAATCAAGGGGGGTGCTTGTTCGAAGCATCAGAATAAAAATCAGGACTTTTTCTTTCCAAAAAAAAAATCAGAATTCTTTTTCTTTCTTCTATTTAATATGTTTATTAAAAAAATTAGTCTTTTTGTGTGATGCTCCTCTTTCTTATTTTTTTTTGGGTTAACTGGTGATTAATCCATGATATAATAAATCTGGAACGCAAAGGACAGCATGAAATTTTTGTGAACGTTAGTTCCTGACTTTCTTCAAACACAAACTTTTCTGCATTCCCCCCATCTTCTTATGCACAAGCAGCAATAGCGGTCTTGGAGCGAGCAACATAGGTGAAGCAATGGCAGCAGCCAAAGATGAGAAGGAACTGGGACGAAGGGGTACGGTTAGGTTTAGAATTCTTAGATCTATGGTTCATCCCATGGCCTATAGATCTTGCGTTTAGGGTTAGGTTTAGGTTTGATTCGTCAGCAACGACGAGCATCTCCAACGGCAAAGGTTCGGTTATTCAGAGAAAAGGCAAAAGGGGATTCAAAAAATTTAAAATATTGTGGATGATATTTTCGTCCACAATATTCATCTGTTCTCTAACTTTAAGTGGTTTCTTGTCAAGGGGCCCACACCAACTTCCCCTAATTTTTTAGGGAGACTTAGATTTAAGTCCTTTTAGCATATGTTGTATTAACTAGAGGACAAGCAATGTTTCAATATTACACCAAGTCCCTCCATAACTCCTTCAGCAAAGAGTATCCATTCATCTCAATCAAGAGTATCAATTCATTGGTTGATATTGTGCATGTAGCGGTTGCTATAGTGATTTCACTGTAGCTGCTACAATGAAATCACTATAGCAAGAATATCAATTCGGCTAATTGGTACTCTTACCAAACTGAATTGATATTGTTGCTAGAATAATCTCACTGTAGGTGCTATAGTGAAATCACTATAACAAGAGTATCAATTTTATTAATTGATGCTCTTACCAAACCAAATTGATATTATTGCTATGATGAAATCATTGTAGCAATAAAAGTGAAATCACTATAGTAACAATATCTATTTGGCTAATGGATACTCTTAGCAAACCGAATTGATACTCTTGTTGGAGATAAATTGATACTCTTGTTGGAGAGGTAATGAAGGAGTACTTTTCTCATTTAAAGGGTTGAAAAGTCACCATTCTTGTTTAGGACTTGTACAAGCATGTCCTTTGGGAGGGACCTTCGATAATATCCTAACAAACTGTATCCATTAACTTAAATAAAGACCCGACTAGGCATTTAAGAGTAATTAACCAAAATTTTCATGATCAAACTTCATTTGAAGAAAATAATGGAGCTAATTGTCATTTGTCCTCATATTTTAAAAAGGAGAGAAGTTGCAATAGTTTTAGAAAGGGGAAATACAATCAAGTTTTAGAAAGAGAAGAGCAATATGTTTAAGAAAGGGAGGTACAGTCACATTTTAGGGAGAGATACAATTAAGTTTTAGAGAAAGGTGCAATTACATTTTAGATAAACGAGGTGCAAATTACGAATCTCCCATCCATCCCGCATCGGCCTACACCGAGCCTGCAACATACGTTGCTCTGGTGTTGGGACAGGGCAGATCGAGCCGGCTCTCCCACCTGTGAAAGACATGAAGTCTCGATGACACGCCGAGATTTACACTTGTTGGCTACTTTCACCTTGAAAGCTTTAGGGAACACAGATTAATCTTCAAAGAATGATGATGATAATGTATTGTAAATTTGTTATCGTCAACACGTTGAACTGTCGTTGCAGCTCACCTGAGGCGATTTTTCATCGGTCAAACCTGCACCCCATTAGGGGTTATGCCCCAACCTTGGGAGGGGTTGAGGGCCTTTCGACGCTCATGTCAGTGTGTTCTAGAGGAAGATTGTAGCCGTAAAATTCAGGAATCAGACCCTAAACCTAGATGTCGTTCAATTCCTTATATCGATGCATAGGAGAGCCCCCATCTAAATAATAAAGTTTTAGTGTGTTTGGAATTTGAAAGAAAGTGTGAAGGAAATTAATGAAAAATTAACCTCGTTGTGCTTTCATTAGGTCGATGATATCAAAAATGGAAAATATAAGGAAAATTGAAGAAATATTATGTAGAAATCATAAATTATGAATGTTGTCTTCGACACAATTAGAAAGAAAGATATAGGATTTGCTAATGAGACGATATAGAGTGATATGAGCAAATATTCAGAGATGTGAGATTTTGGAAGAAATTTTTTTGGGGAGAAATGTGAGATTTTAGGATGTGCTTGGATGCGGTAATTCGAGGAGGAATTTGGGCCGCAAACAGATTTAAAATTCATTGAAGATAATGTATCTTATTAGGATAGTCAATGTATGTGTGTGCATGCAGCGCATGGGGGAGGGGGGGCCAGAGGTCGTTGAGACTAAGTAGTTAATAGTGAATGTCATAAATTAAGAAAATATTGTAGAAAGATAATGTCATAGAAAGAGAGTTTAGAGAGAGAATTTTATAGAGAGAATAGTTTACAGAGAAAAAAATTTCATGGAGAATATTGCTGAGAGATGTCAAAGAGAGAAATGTTGAGTTATGTCTCAATTTTGAGGATCAGGAAAACTTACGATCTGACCAATCGATTTTTCTATACAGGGAATATACGTTTTAGTAAACCGATCAGTTCTATTATAGACTAATTAGATTTACTCGCGACATATTTTTCCCAAGTTGGGATCAAACCGACAATAGGACCTTAAGGTCGATCGATCGGAAGTGTTGTTCAATTCACTTGACACATGGATTCGAGCTATGTGGAGAAGATGGTTTCTCATTATGGTATGAGTGTTGCTAAGCCAATTAGCATCATTCTTTGTTCCACACTTCCGACTTTCAGCGACGTAGTCTTCTAGCACCGATGACGATCATATATACATGACTCGTGTGTCATATGCAAATGCAATCAATAATTTGATGTACATGATAGTGTGTATATGTTCATATATTGCACATGCGGTATGTGTGACAAATAGTTACAGGACCAATCCAGGGAAGAAATATTGTCAGACCATGAAATGGATATTGATCAAGGTACCTACATGATACATTCAGAGATATAATGGGATCTGTTGATCTAGATTATGTTGATGATATAATTGGATGAAGGTCTATGACAAGTTATAGTGGAGGCGGTGAAAAATCTTCCTACTGAAGACAGTTGCACTGTCTACAACTAAGGCAAAATACATGTGTATAACAGAGAGGGCTAAGTAGATGATTTGGCTCTAAGACATTGTTGGTGAGTTTGAACTTTTGCTTTGGCAAATGATGATCATGTTCATTACTCACGGACAAAACATATTGATATCCGATATTACTATATCAGAAGACTATCAAAGATAGGGTTGTTGCTATGAAGAAAGTTCATATGCAAGAGAATGAATTTGATATGTTGACGAAGCCAGTTATATTGCTTAAGTTTAAGCATTGTTTGAACTTAGTCAAGATGATTTAAAATAGTTTTGCACCTTTCTAGGTCCTAGCATTGCTAGGATATGCTTTGGCTTGTTTTCAAGATGCGATTTTGGATACCGTTGACGTATTGTTTAGGCACCTCTATGGTGCATTGTCTAACCAATCAAGAAATTTTGCCAAGATAAAGAATTATCGAGCTATGGCTCAATTTTGAGGACCAGGCACTACAACAGAACAACTCTTTTATGATGGTGTAATCGGCGGACATCGACTAATAGCTGGAAAAGGCATCAATATCGGCAGGGTTGGTAAGCCGCCGAAAATGGTTGAGCAAATTCGTCGGCCATCGTCCGTTCGGCCGAAGAAGACAATATCGGCGGGGTTGGTGGGCCGCCGAAAATGCTCGACCAAATCCGGCGGGGTTCATGGGTCGTCGAAAATGATCGAGCAAATCCGGCGGGGTTGGTGCGCCGCCGGATTTGGTCGAGCAAATCTGGTGGCCATCGGCCGTAAAATGTACCAAATCTAGCGGGGTTGATGGCCGCCAGATATTCAAGGGCTAAATACACATATTTGGGGGTTGGGCTTGGCGTGAAGCCAGTTGAGCTCGGGGTAGCCGTCCGGTGTGGTGCTGAGCGCAGCAAAGCGTGGGTGACCCTGGGGAGCCGTCCGGCATGGTGCTAAGTGCCGTCATGTCGGTGTGGCTCCGTGTTCCCCCGGCGGCGAGTGGGACATCCTCTCCCGGCAACGTCGTCTCCCTCCATGCCACTGTAATACCCTCTTCTTTAGTACACACACACACACACACACACACACACACACACAGAGAGAGAGAGAGAGAGAGAGAGAGAGAGAGAGAGAGAGAGAGAGAGAGAGAGAGAGAGAGAGAGAGAGAGAGAGAGAGAGAGAGAGAGAGAGAGAGAGAGAGGCTCATAGCTATTCTTTTTGTAAAATGATCAATTTTGTGTACAAGCAGTGAGCAGAAGCCAAGGCACCGGTGTACTTATCAGTGGAATAAATATAAAAAAGTTGTTCTTTTAATATTAAAATATAATAACCCGATGGGTGTAGACTTGTCATTTCGTTCTCCATACCCAGGATTGATTTGAGCTTCTGACAAATCAACAAAAAATTGGATAAAAAGGAGTGCATTATATGGGGGTTCGGGGTCAATCAAAGTTGGCCCATGGGGTGAGGTTGTGGGGTTCAATCAGGTCACGGGTGTTGCTTTTTTGAACGCACCCGTCAAGCCCCCGCAAGATTTGGCATCTATTTCGGCAGCCGGGAACATCAGCCGCATAAATTTGGTATGAAATGGGGGCTTAGCAGCTGCAAAAATATACTCAAATACGGCGACCATGGCTGAAAATGGATTTTTCGACGGATACTTTTGCGGCGAGTTTTTTCGACGGTAGGACTACCGCAAAAGGGTTTAAGTGGCCATTTTTGGCCTCCAAGATAGAATGGTTCTGTTGTAGTTAGTGAGGAAAGCTTACAGTCTGACCGGTCGACAGGTCCAATCCAACCAATCAGTTTTGCTGTACATAGAAGGCACATTCTAGAAGATCGATCGGTTACATTACATATATTAACTCGCGATGGTGTTCTCCCTTGGTCGATCGGGACCAAACTAACCAGTCGGACCATAAGACTGACTGATTGGGTATTCTACTTCAGGAATCAATTGCTTACTGGTTTGGTTCTCTTATGTGATTTAAACCATATGCTATATAAAATGTGTTATGAGAACAAAGTTAGAGTGGTATGTTGACGGATGATTTGAGAGGGACTTGATAAAATTCATGAGAGGAAGAGAAGCCATAGGGTGACTAGGGTGTTCTCATTGAAGTTGAGCGTTATTTTTAACTTCTTGATTTCTCCATTATATATAGTGGATTATGGCATTATCTGTGATCGCCCTTTGTTTTCTCCCCCAAAGATTTTCACATAAAATCTATGTCTCTTCTATGTGTGCTTTTGTGTTTTTGTTTTGGATTTTTCCTGCTTTGTGCTTTATTACTTCTATTACCTGAGATTGTTGTGTGTTCCGAAATTGATCTTTCAGAGGATCGATTTACAATCTGATCTATATTGTGGATAGAGAAAATATTCTAGAGAATATATTGTAGAGAGAGAAACTATCATCAATAAAAAAATATTACATTGAGAGAAAAATATTGTAGAGGGAAAAATATTTTAAAAATAATTTCACTCAAAATAAAATTCTCTCTTTAGCTATAAAAAATATTTTTCACTCAATAAAATTCTCTCTCTAGCTATAATATTCTCTTCTGTAACATTTTCTCTCTCTACGCATTCCCTCTGACAGTATTCTCCCTTCATCGTATCTAGCCCTGCAAGAGCTCGATCAGGCGGCACCAAGTAGTGGTTGTACGTGTTGGTGATGGGTGGCGTAATTGCATGCAGCTGTAAAGCCCCGAGAGCTGACAGGCGATCGAGTTGGAGATCTATGGGGGCACTCATTGATGGCTGCAGGGATGGGATGAGGTGGCATGCATGGTCCTTGAATCACTTCGCGGTGGTTTTCAGAACAGCGCGATGATGATGATGATGACGATGACGACTACGACGCTGATGGTGGTGATGGTGATGATGGAGAAGCGTCGGTCAGCATGTTGGGTCGGGATAGAACAATCATTAGAGGAGAGCACGTAAAAAACGAGAGATCGACATGAAGTCCGTTAGAAGGAAAGAGCTCGACCTGTGAAAATGGCAGAGGAATCCTTCAGAAAAACTCATGGAGGAACTTTGGAAGACCACATGGGGAACAGAGGAAAGGTGAACTAGAAGGGGGTGCTCAATCATTGCCTTTGGTTTTCTTTCTTGTATTAAGATGTGTAATCCGTCACTTGACCTTGAGCGACCCTTTAAAGGTGGGATTTTATTTTACTTACACCCTCACTTTTATTTAAAAATTTGAGTTACACCCCGACTTTTAAGGGTGTAACTCAAATTTCGACATAATAGTGGGGTGTATGTCAAAAAATCCTTTTGTTTTTTCATGAGTGTATATATATATTTATATATAGAGAGAGAGAGCGGATAAAATGCGGTGTGCGGTGCGTGCGGTGTCACACCGCAGCCGTCTGATGCACCGCTGCGTGCATTGCACGCACCGTAGTGGTGCATCAGACGGCTGCGGTGCAACACTGCACGCACCGCACGCCGCATTGGATCGCAAACATCCTCATGAATCGCACTTGTCTGTCAGGTAACAGACAACTGTGTTTCAGTGCCACATCACGGTCGATATTTCTAATTGATATTCCTACTCAATGTTATCGATGTTCCTGATCGATGTTCCTACTCAATGTTACTTGACATTATGTCGGAAATTAGATAAGGAGTACTGTGTAAATATATGCTCTGGTATGTTGGCTGGAGCAATCACGTGCACTGGCCTAGGACTGTGTATAGGAGGTTCCCAAGTCCTTATCGATGCTGGGAGAATGCATGGGATGCAGAACTTTCTTTAAGGCCTACTTACTTATGTCTTTATGCTCTCATAATGTTATATAAAAAGGTGAAACCCCTGCCTCCGATGGGTTGTCCTACCTTCGGCGTGTTGAAGTTGGATGGATTCAAACCCTCTGCCTCTCCGGTTCAGAGTTCACATGGCACACGTCTCGACAGGTCAGGTCGTGCGCATGACATACCTACGATTCCAGGAAAAACTGTCATGTTCGACCTCGCCTGGGCGCCAACCGTGGTTGCTCAAGTGCCAGTAGAGTCGTGCGCATGACTTGCAAAGGTCATGCGCATGATTTGCCATGTCCGCGCAATCAGGTCAATCCTGACGCGTTTTGGACTTTATTTTTTGGCCGTTGGATGAAAATTTCAGAAGAGTGCTTATGTGGGACACTTGTATACCTATTCCCTCAATATATAAGGGGCTCTAGAGTTTTGGGCAAGGATGATGAAACATTATCTCTTTGAGGGGAGGTTTGGAGAAGCTTGGTGAAATCTTTGGAAGGAGGAGATGCTTTCGACGAAGGTAGTTCATCTCGTTGGAGTTGAGCATTGCTTGAACTCCGGTTTCTTCTTCATTATAATGGATTGTTCAGTCGTCTTCGCCCGTGGTTTTTTTTTGCAAGGATTTCCATGTAAATCTCTATCTCTGTGATTTGTTTCGTCTTTGATTTTTCTTAATTCTCTACTTGTGTTGGATTGCTGGTTCCGCATCAATCCGTCGGAGGATCGTTTGTAAGTTTGATCTTTGTGGACCCATCGTGGTCGAAACTAATTAGTATCAGATTGTTCATCCGGTATCATCTAGCATGATCCACAACAAACTGGTATCAGGGCGTGCCAGTTTTCAGAACACAGCGTCCCCATGGTTCCCCTTGAACGCGCGCACGCTCGCATGAGAGAGAGAGAGAGAGAAAGAGAGAACCAATGGATGTATGCAATATTAAAAACTTTAAGTAGTGCAAGCAATATTAAAAACTAATGGAAGTAGAGAGAACAAATCAAAGCCCTTCTGTATCCCATCTCCAAATCAATTGCATGTAGTCACTCTTTATCTCAAAAGCATGATTTATTATAGCGATGCAAAACTTTTAACCTGCGAGCTTTGCATAGCCAAAGAATAGTTCATTACATTCTGAAAGTGTGTATTGATTCATGTCTAATCACTACTTGGGGTATACCAGATTCATGCCTCCCCCCCTCCCTTTTTTTTTTGCTATATTGGCCAGGTGATTCGAGGACATGGTACTAAAGCAAGCGTTCAAATGGGAGACGCAGTAGCTGCTATTTATTAATTCCATAATCCCATGGACATGACTTCAACGACTAGGATTTGCACGTGCAAACAAGGCACAACGCTCTTGAGGGAAAGTTTCCATTCCCCCCCTCTCATATCTTTCTCCTCTCTTTAAGTTAATTTTTATAATTAAATATGTTCCTCTCTCTCTCTCTCTCTCTCTCTCTCTCTCTCTCTCTCTCTCTCTCTCTCTCTCTCTCTCTCTCAACATGGACATTATATTCTTGGCTTATCACGTGAGTTAAATTTGATCTATGAATGCGATTGATTAGGTATTTATTAGACAACAATAAATTAGTCTTCAGTCGACTTTCAAAATATATGGCTTACCATGGTGTTTCATTTATAGTAATTGCATAGTATGTTCGTGTTCCCTCCATTACGTTTTTAATAGAATTTTAATTTTTGGATGAACATTGCTTGGCAGCTACCCTGTGGGCCAATAGAGCCAGCACATGGGGAGGTGGCGTGAAGGTTCAAAATATATGCCCTACCATGATGTTTCATTTATATTAATTGCATACTGTGTATATGTTCACATACCCACGTATCCACCCATCCACCCACACACACACAAAAAAAACTTGGGAAGGCAAGGAGAGCTATCCTTTGGTGTTGCTACTTCTTTACCACTCTTCATCTCCGCTTCTCTCCTTTCCTATTAAGGTCAATCCCTAAGATCTGATTGGTGAATCTATCTTTTGTGAATGTGCGGATTTGGCGTGTGAATACTCGATGACCAATGAGGCGGATGTCATGCATTGTCGAAAACATCAAATATCCATGTCGCTATATATGTCGGTTTTGCCAACTATGCACTTTTTATTTTGTCGTTTCATGGAACTTTTGGTGAATACATGCCTTTTGTATTCTTCCCTTGTGGCTAACAAAATTGATGTTTATTTTCTTAGTTTAGTTTTACATTTTTTTATTAATACAAAATTTATCCAATTAGGTGTAAACACCAATTCAATAATTGTTCATAGTTTGCTTTGAGGTGATCGGATATTAACATGGATCATTAGTAAAACTATGATCATATTACCTTCCAAATGGTATAATCTACTTAGCTCCTCAATTATATCATCAATAGTAAAGTGAAGTGAAGCGAATGAATGAAAATAAAATTAACATGGAAGGATTATTGTCTTTGTTAGAACACCCCATGTCTCCAAAATACTAACCTCCCGGAGTGGGGTAGAGCACATCAATATGTTAATCGGCCAATACCTGCCCCCCCTTACTGATGTGGGACTATTCATCAACAGTATTAAACATGATTACTTAAGTAAAATGGCAAATTATCTTACTTTTACTTAAATGCACTTCTCTTCACTTCACTTTACTGACATCATCCTCTCAGCAGAGTATTATCTTAATTCTGATCATTTACACTTCACTTCTCATTATTGTGTTGAGTACAAACACAACCTAAGGACTAGCTTACAAAAGGGTCCTAGTGAGCATCAACTTAGCTTTATGGTCCCACCAACAAAGCAGTAAAGTTGTTCAAGTGTTTTGTCTTTGTTGATGTATAAAGCCTTGATCTTCTACATTTTGATCATCAGTCTTTTCTAATCATAGGGCCAAAACAAAAGTTGCCAACTAAGAGTGAGGCTGCTCTCAATGATTTGTTGGTAGGAGGTCATGGTTTCAGGCCATCTGTTTCAGTAGATCCTCCAGGATTGGTGGGCTACACATGCAATTTCTTTTGTTTTCCTGTTTCAGGATTATTAAGATGAAACAAACACAAAGTAGGTCCCTGATGCATGATGGCTCATAACAAGACAAGATTTGCATGGTATTGGCTATATTTTTGTGACTTCACTATAGCTGCTATAGTTGGTTGATCCATATTGTGGAGCCTCGCGTGGGCCCGATGCACGTCATAGCCTCACGATGGCAGGTGCCCTGGTCCCTGGCAAGTGAGTCGCACATGCAGCTATGATACGAATTGGCCCACACAAGGCTCGGGACCGGGATCGATCGACTGGAGGAGATTTAGACTCGATTTGTGTGTGTGTGTGCTCGCTCGTGCATGTGGGATTGTGTATGTGTGTTAATAGAGGGCCAGAGTGGATAGGCCGGTACCCTGTGTTTTTCATTAGAGGGAAATGGGGACCTCCAAGAGGCGCCATAGGCCGGCACAAACCCAGAACCGTCACACCGGCGGGGGGTACCAGGGGGCACAAGACCCATAGACGACTTACACACGGTCGGAAACAGAGGAGGAGACTGCCCCTCGGTGGAACACCAAACCGCAATGAGGTGGCCGGGGAAGCGCCAATGGTGGCGCACAGATACAAGACCGAATAAATAAATAAATAAATAAACATCAACACCCAAAAATGGGACCAAAATCCGTCAAACGTCAATCGTCACCAGCAGCAAGAAAGGGGTTGGGGTCGCTGTCGAGCCTCCACATTGCCTCCGACCTCCGCCATCGTCGTCTTAAGCCGCTGAGAGCCACTCCTCGCCTGTGGAGATGGTCTGAACATACACCGGTGGAGAGCCTCGATGTCAGGATCAAATCCATCTGTTCCTAGTTGGGCTAACAACGATTGATGTGATTATGCATGTCAGTCACTGTCCCTATCCTGCAATAACGAATTGAATTCGTATAGGAACCTTGCACGGAGTTGTCGAAATAAATGCTTCAACTACCAATTCTGAGGCTTCTCATACTTCGAAAAGTATTCTATTTCCATTCAAAAAATCACAAGAATGAATATCCAAATCTGGATATTGTGGTTCTCTGGTCTAAGATTTATGGTTTTCAAGATTTTAATGCATTTATTTCACCATACAATAAAGAACAAGATTGACAATCAGTATAGTCAACAATGAGACAAACACATGACATAATGATTTTAGCTTTGATTACATGAAAGACGCTTGATACCCCCCCCCCCCCCCCCCCCCCCCCCCCCTCAAGCGGAGTATGGCACAATCAGAAGAGACCGCATCCGAAGGGAGACGGTGAACCCAACTCTGATACCCGTGTTAGATATCCTCACACTCCAAAAGCCAGGTCTTCAAGATCCACAGCAGATATATGAAGCGGTCAATAGATGCCCCCATTTATCGATGTGGGACTAATCGGTAGACTTCCCTCAACATTATTTATCAATATATCTATAACTTTCAATTGCCTGTTAATTAGGGTGTTAATTCATATGACCCCTTTAGATGTAATCTTAAATTAGTCCCATATGGGCTATGCTAGTGTAATTGTGTTTGTGTACTGCTCTCCCAACCCTCCTCCGACTATGGGAAGCCAACTTCTACTCAAAAAACAGAATGTTTTTTACCTTTTGGAATTCGAACCAACTAAGAATTTTCGCTGTTGTGGGCGTCGGGGTGCCCCGGATCGGTGACGTAGCTATCTCTTATGGTCACAGCAGCAGCTGTAGGGTAAAGTCCCAACATGAAATTGGGATCTTTTTGAATCAAAATTAAAGGATCATATTTTTCACAAGATTCGAGCGTCGACCGATGTTATCGGATCCCTTTTCTCCTTTGAGTCAATTAAAGCATCATCCACCACCACCACCACCTCCTCCTCCTGTTTGATCCTATAAAACATTCATGGAGAGGACCTAAATGATTTATAAATCCATGACAACTGAACTCTTCACTGATATACTCACTGCAGAATGTGATTCTGCCTCGTCTTTACCTCTCTTTCTTTTAAGTTTGCTTTCAAAAGGCTTTAACTTTAATCAGTCTCTTTCTTTACCTTTTCTTTTTCTTTTTGTCTTTCACATGACATTTGTTTCTTTTAGCTCTCGAAATGCTGTGACTTATAAATTTTGTCATGGACTCTTAAACTGTGAGCAAAAGTCATCAATCTCTTGCCTCTTTAATGTAATATGGAGGGCTAGCTGAACATGAAGAATGGATGGAAGCCCTCCACCCCTTCTGCATTGCCATCATCATCATGCACCTCAAAGAAAAATACTGTAGAGACCTAGTTTACATAATTGTGCAAGTGATAGACTTGGTCCATCTGACATGTGTCGAAGAGCCACTCTGCCCTTCATCCTTGTACAAGGCTGTGGCTTAGCGGGTGCGCCCCACCGGCTCCTCTTTTTCCCTTAGCGGGCCACCGCTCTCACCTTTTTCGTGTTTGGCGGAGCAGTACGGTGAGCAGACGGCTAATCCGCAGTGAGTGCTTCGATGGTAGTCCTCCTTTTCAGGATGCGGCACATGGGTTGTGGTTTCTCTCTTCTCGGCTTTTCATTGTGCGGAAGCTAATGAGGTGTTTGGTATCGTTCCCTACGATCGTTCATTGTTTCTCCTTATGCATCCTAAAAAACGATGCTTAAACACCCCTCGAATGTCCGATGAGACATCCAAAAGTGGGACCGAAAAACTTGGCCAAACACAAATTAAGAGCACCACCTAAACCCAAACAATTGAATGTCAAATCACAAGTGACAGTTTCAACTGCCCTAGGAAGTAAACATCCACTAGGTTTCTATAAGAGTATCTCTGAGGGACTCCTAGAGCCACTCTCTATTCTAGGGAGCCAAATGAGTTTTTCAACAAAATAAGGAGTTATTTTTTGGAACAAACTCTAAGGGGACTCCTAGAGCCACTCTCTATTTTTTTAGCGTCGGAAAGGAGCCGTTGGGAGGAGTCGAGCGAAGGATGTGAATTGGGCTATTTGAATCAGTGACGTTGGAATTTTTTTTAAAACCATACGATCAGGTTGGCGCGCAGTGCGGAAGATATAGATTATACGACAAAACACATCAACCGCCGACGCGCGGTGCAGAAAAGAAGCAACAAAATCCATGTGCACGTCAAATGTAGCAAGCGGAATCATGTTTTTTTTTAAACAACGAGTGCTCTAGGAGTCCCGTTCGAGCTGCAGATTTAAGACAGAAATAGTATTTACCCCGGAGCTCTTACCAATACATTCACAACAAGAATGATGTGTCGTGATCACAGTTGTCCGTTTCACTCAGCACCAACCTAGTGAGTCAGACTCAGCCTGGAGCGGCAGGCAAAGGGATGCTGTGATTAGATGCCACATCATTATGTGTAAATGAATCGATAAAAGCTATCGATATAAATAACATTTTTTTTTTAAAACCTCCACTTGCTACAGTAGCAAAGGAGCACTAACTGTAGCAGCCTTTTGGAGATGCTCTAACCTTTCCCAAGCCACATCACCAAAGCAGAGAAAATGGGGGCAGATAAGCAGTGAGGTCCAACCCATTGGTGCTTTCACTGACTTGAAACCCTGTGAAGGCATGCTTACCCCCCCCCCCCCCCCCCCCCCCCACCAGGGGGGGTGACCACACACAGAGCATCATCAACCTTGCTGCAGCCCACAGGGTCTCATCCACGCCATAGGCATGCAAAGAAAAAGAGGAAAAGGGGCCAAAGTGAAAGGTAGGGCTTTGGTAAAGAAGCACATGGGGTATTATTCCAAGCTCCTAGTTAATGTGGGGCCATGTGCCAACTCAGACCCTTGATGGGCATGCATTGGTAGGTTGGATGGGGAGCTCTCATTATGTCTGTCAACT
This sequence comes from Chamaelirium japonicum, assembly GCA_947650365.1. Classification (NCBI taxonomy): domain Eukaryota; kingdom Viridiplantae; phylum Streptophyta; class Magnoliopsida; order Liliales; family Melanthiaceae; genus Chamaelirium; species Chamaelirium japonicum. The sequence continues at coordinate 52,155,066 of OX393556.1, read as the reverse complement.
GTATCTACAGGAGACAGTCGCTTTGAGAATCCGGTTTTTTTTGCGTGCAGGTTTGGGTATTGATCGAGAGACCATGTCCGGATTAGAGTCTGGGTTTTATTTTCTTTTACAGTTAAACTCAACATATATTCTAATACATATAGGTTGGGATCCACCTAACCCCTTCTCATATAGGGATGTCACCTTCTCTCAGAAAAAAAAAAAATATATATATATATCTGGTTGGTACTAGGTGAAGAGCATTCATTGAAATCCTCTTGAGCTGATCTTTGTGATGAGCCCAGAAAGATGTAGACATCAGGTCCTAATGATGGGTGAGAGGATAGACCAAAGGATACTGTTACCGAGGATAGAAGGTTACCCTGAATTCCCCAACATTTCAGGAGCCAATTGGTGTGAAGGAATAAAACTTTCTTTATATAATCCAACTTGGTAGAAGGTGCGTGAATGCGAGATATCTCATCTATTAAGAGGAAGGAGAGAGAGAGAGAGAGAGAGAGAGAGAGAGAGAGAGAGAGAAGAGAGAGAGAGAGAAGAGAGAGAGGAGAGAGAGAGAGAGAGAGAGAGAGTAGAGAGAGAGAGAGAGAGAGAGAGAGAGAGAGAGAGAGAGAGAGAGAGAGAGAGAGATTAATAACTGATTACACATGATTTGGCTATACGTTGCATGAGTCTCATAAATAGTATGAGGTTGAAGGGCTACTTGGGGAGCTTGATTTATGAAAAATAATGATTGACTGTAAAAAGGGCATGGGTGAATTGCGCCTATGATATTTGTGTAAAAGTATTATTTCGTGCACAACAGGGAACTGTCCAGAGGGACTTAAACACTAACGGCAAACATTATCCGTCATTAACTTTAAACATGACTTGTTATAGGGACTAATCATTAATTATCCCTAAAAAAGGATTTCAACAATGTTTTGAAAAATTTCTATGAGGTTGTCAACAAAAGAATTGAGAAGAGGCTAACGGGTTGGAAGGGTAAATACCTATCCATACGAGGAAGATTAACTCTTATTAACTAAGTCTTATCCGCTTTTCCCTCGTATATCATGGGGTTCTATCTTATGCCTATGTGGGTCATCAAGAAGATTGATAAATTGAGAAGGACACTCCTTTGGAGATGAGCCGATAAAAAATCGGGTGTCCATCTGATGAAATGGAGCAAGGCTGCAAGGTAGGCTCCTCTAAAGATAGTGGAGGCCTAGGGGTTGCTAACCTTAGAGACTTCAACATGGCGTCGCTTGGGAAATGATGGTGAAGAATACAAAACTCGGTCGAAGATAAATGGAAAGACATTATTAAGTACAAATATTTCAAGAGATTTTCTCCTACACAAATTCATGACCATGTCTCAGGGAAGCTCTCCCCATTTTGGAAAGGAGTCATTAAGATCAAACAAGCTTATAGATGCGAGAGCAAGTTCATTCTAGGTGATGGAAGGCAGATCAAGTTTTGGGATGACGTGCGATTGGATCGGGGACTTGCATCCAACCTTCATGTTTAGGACCACTGGGGGCTTGGAAGCTAAGCTGGAAGACCTCCATTCTATTCTATCCCCCTTCTCCATCTCGGATACTAGTGATTCCTCTATTTGGCGAAGCTTACATTTAACTTCTTCTACAAATATCTCAATCGAGGATCTCAGAAATGGTCAATAAGTAACTATCTCTGGAAAGCTAAAGTCACTTTCAAAGTCAAAAACTTCATGTGTTTAGCCGTGCAAAGCAATATACTCGCGAAAGAGATCAAATCTGCTGAAGATGAATCACCCGAGTGCCAATGATACTAGATGCCCACTTTGCAATCTGGAGGATGAAATCCGGCCTTGATATAAGGGGGCACTCACCATCTCTCCTTTCTTTGTGGACTCTTTGGCGGGGGAAACGAGTACCTAACGATCTGAGGAAGCCGTGGGACATCATAGCCATAGCAACTATCTGGAACACTTGGCTGGAGAAGAATAAGAGGGTATTTCAAAAATCTTTGTCACCACATACGGAGCTCATCGAGAGAATTAAAGAGACAGTAGAGCTATGGTCTACTGCCACAACAGGACCTTTGCAGCATCACTTACTACACATTATCGCCTCCTTCTAACTCGATCATTAATTGATTGTATTTGGTGCTACTTCGTGTTTTCTTTTTTACTTTCTTGTAAACTTTATTAATAGTTCAATATATTGGTAGGGGTCTAGGCAAACACCCCCCTCCTCTCATACTCCGAGAGGGAATTCTCAAAAAAAAAACTTCTATGTTGTCAATTAATATACCCAACTCTGTAACTTCCAATTGGTTGGGCCTCAAGGGAAGCCCAAGATATTTCATGAAGAAGATAATTCCTTGCATCCCAATAATATGAGAAATTAATCCCCAATTCTTTCCTTGCTAAGTCCCTTATAAATTAAAAGGTACTTAATGAGTTGATCATCAAATCTAAAACTTATTCAAAAAGAGAAAGATGACTCGAGGGTAGGGCTGGCAATTGCGGACCCAACACGGCAGACCCGACACGAAGTTAGCGGGTCTGGGTCAGGGCTAAACGGGTCCAGGTCGTAAACAGGTCGACACGATAGACCCGTTTAATAAACGGGTCGGGTCCAGGTTTAGCGTCCGGACACAGTAGACCCGGGAAGACCCGTTTAATATTCAATCGTGTCGGGTCGGGTCTACCCGCAATCCAATACTATAATATATAGTATAGCGGGTCTACGGGTTAGGTCGGGTCGAGTCGGATTGGGTCAACTAAATAAACCCATGTGATAAATGGGTCTTACAGGTCTACCCATTTATAAACGGGTCGGGTACGAGTTTAGGATCTAGACACGATTAGTTCAACGGGTCGGGTCCGGGTCTAGGGGTTTTGGACATGATCCAAAACTAGACACGACACGAACACGACCCGACATGACCCATTGCCACCCCTACTCGAGGGGCTCTAATATTTATCCCTAAAGGCATTCCTAAAGTTCGTATAATTATTTGTGAAGTGCCAATGATAAACAACCTTATCGTGGGTGCATAAAAATGGATTCAATCCCGATATAAACCAAACACAACAAGGTCTCAGGGTCTGGATCCATCAGGAACCGCCAAGTGGGTCGTTCAGGGAAGGCCGTGTGACGCAACTCCCCCATCCCCTCTAGAGGGAGACCTCGGGTTGTGAATAGGGATGACAATTATTCGGGTTTATAGGGTTACCCGACCCGACCCTATTGGGACGGGTTTGGGATATGAATTTGAAACCGGTTGGGTTTGGGTCTGGTTCGGGTTTTACTCCAATCGCCCCGACCGAATCCGGATATATAACTTATCAAGATCATATAATAAGTTGACTTGTGCTTACAGCTGTGTTACCATAATATAGGAGGAACATTTGCTATGTAAAACTGCGATTAGGTGGGCCCAAGAAATTAAATATGTAGTTTTTATAAAGCCGACCCGATCCGACCCGACCCGACCCGACCCGCAATGCATAAACAGGGCGGGGCGGGACGGGCACGGTTTTCCCAATACTAATTGGGACGGGTTTGGAAATTACCCTCAAAATCCAACGCGGGTTTAGACCGGATTTGGGACGGGATTAAATATAATGGGGCGGATTTGGGATAGGATCGACCCCGCCCCACACCTGACCGTTGCCATCCCTAGTTGTGAGAATCAAGCCCATCAGTAAGGCTTCCACCGAGGTCAAATGGAAAACGCTAGAAGGGCCAACCCGACCTCTTTAACAAAGAGGGCGACATAGATCCTACAACAGGTCGAGCACCATAAGGCTAGCATCGGAGCTCAAACAAAAAGCGGCATGCCCTAGCTCAAGAGCTCCAGAGGGGCTCCTGTCATGATCAGGGCTACTCGAGCATTAGTGAGGTCAGACCAATATAGAACCATGCACCACAAGCTACACTCCCAACGGTCGCAGTTGCAAGTTGGACGCGTCTAGACCTGGCAAAACGTGACCCGACCCCAACTCAACTTGTTCGTTAAACAGGTAGGGCTAGGGTTCAGCAAAAGTTGACTCGCCAAAATTAGGATCAACCCTAACTTGGCCCATAGACTTGCCAACCCGCCATGTTGAACCAACAAAGTTAGGGGAGAGCTAAAGGAAAGGAAAGTCACGGCTCACGACTCTCCAATTGCTCGCAATGACCATCTCTGATCTTTGCCACATAGTTTGCTCTTCACATGTTGCTCGCTCATAACATCGACAAAAAAAAAAAGGAACACTAAACATATATTGTAACCCGTATCCTCTCTTTTTCGGCTTTTCGAATGGTAGTCTAGGGGAATCGAGAGCCCCCACATCATATTCCTGAAGGGCTTCAACAACATGCATCCATTACAACTGCTTCTTTGATATTTTTATCTGCTCTTTCCGTAAAAGTATGTGATAAGTAATACTAGATGAAGCATTAATGTTAGACTAATATGGTTAGATGGGTTGGGATTAGGGTTAACCAACTAGGGCTAGGGTTGGGATATTTGACCCGTTTAATTGACGAGTTAGGGTAAGGGTTGAGCCATCCTAACCCACCATGCCAACCTTAACTCACCAACCCTAACCTTGGCTCGATTGCCAACTCTAGTCGCATCGAACCCTCAAGAGGAGTGGCAAATATCTATATAACAAGGGACGACGTTCTACATGCTGACTAGACAAAAAAAAATACTGACTAGACACTCTCTTCCCACAATCTCTCTCTCTCTCTCTCTCTCTCTCTCTCTCTCTCTCTCTCTTCCCGTCTCTCTCTCTCCCCGGTTCTCTCTCTCCATCTTTCTCTCTTCCCCCATCTTAATAGAGAGAGAAAGAGAGACCTCGCGATGGCACGATATAGAGAGATAGAGAGAGAATTTTTCGCAAGAGAGAGAAGTCCGAGTTTGGATACACAGACGGCTGTGATTGGGTTCGGGTGAGAGAAGGAATTAGATAGACAAGAGATAGAGAGAGATTTAAAGAGAGAGGGAATCGGAGGGGGTCTCGGGTAAGGGCTGATGCGATCACCACCTTTTTAGGGGATCGAAGGAGAGAGAGAGGATCTCAGGATGACTGTGATCGGATTAAGAGAAGAGAGAGAGACATTCGGTGTTGAGAGATGTAGAGAGATTTAGAGAGAGAAAGAGATATATGGAAAGAGAGAGAATCAAATAAGATGGTTGTGATCGGATTAAGAGAAGAGAGAGATGTTCGGTGTTGAGAGATGTAGAGAGCTTTAGAGAGAGAAAGAAAGATATGGAAAGAGAGAGAGAATCAAGGAAGAGAGAGAGAATAACCGTGCATGGCTCGCACACAAGAGAGAGAAGGTCGTGATTCGAGGGGGATTCTGCATGTGCAGGGATGGCTGTGATTGGCTTGGGTAAGGAGAGAAAGAGAGAGAGTGAAGGCCGGCTGCATGCATGCATAGATGGTAGAGGGATGACTACGATCAGGTTTGATTAAATGAGGAGCTAAGAGAGTTTAATGGAGGGATTAAAGAGGGGATAAATGAGTCATTAATGAAGAGAAAATGGGATTTAAGAGAGGGCTGCCATAAGGTTTCAGGTAATGGGACTATGCATGGTTTTGCATGGGTTTTTGCAACGGATGGCTGTGATGTGTGCCTAAGTGGGATAATGAAAGAAAGATGAAAATCTTCTAATAATAAGGACGACGGTCTACATGCTGACTAGACAAAACGGAATAAAAAGCTGACTAGACAAAAAAAAAAAGAACTGACTAGACTTTCTCTCTTCCCTCAATCTCTCTCTCCTCTCCTCTCTCTCTCTCTTTTCCTGTCTCTCTCTCTCCCCGGTTCTCTCTCTCTCCCCCCTCGGTTTTCTCTCTCTCTCTCTCTCTCTCTCTCTCTGTCTCTCTCTCTTCCCCCGTCTCAGTAAAGAGAGAAAGATATGGAAAGAGAAAGTGTAACACCTGTGGTGTTTGATTTGAGAATAATAAAAATCCTCCATGCCTAATTTCATCTTTTTACAGCCAGATATTTTTTTTAGGCTTTTTCCAAATAAATGGATCGTAAACCTATGGAATGTTTTACGTTCACATTCTCCGTAACTTCGAGCATGTCACCATGGTGCATTCCGTGCAACGATCAGGTGTATGTGCAGCCATTTTCGACATCCCGACAGATAAACCCTAGAAAAAATGATAATTGGTCGACAGTCGAAGCCGTTTTGTTTTTCACAAGAGATCGGGTTATCGGATCGTAACAAAACAGGATACGTTAGATGAGGCTCTGAGAGATCCTTCCAATGAGCCTGAGTTAGGGTCGATCTGACACCCGAGTGAATAGTTATTACTATTTTAAGTTTTGGAGTCTTTCCTTCTTTTCGAGAGATTCAGAGGTTAGAAAACTATTTACCAAGCACTGACGCATTCATGTTGATAAGACTTTTCCAACGAATCCTCTCGGCCTCCATTCCGACTTCCGGTTTGATAGTTACGGATGATTATTCTTTTTAAATCGGTTAGTGGACGAATCGCACCCAGATTCCAACCGAGCCCAGTTCAGGACTCGGGACCGAGCTCGACCAGCCCTAGAGCCTGCCTTCTGGTCTCCTAGCATAGTTTAAGCTCTCTTGACCTCCCTCCCCATTTGTTTAAAATCTGAAATTCGGATGAGAATGATCGGGCAAGATTTGGGATGATATATCCCTATCTTTCATTCCTTTATCCCTTCCCCCTTAGTAGGAAGCCTTAACCGACCCTATCCCCCCAGCCCTTCTCACCACAACAACAGCCCCACTTTTTCTATGAACTGAGAGAGAGGGAGAGAAATAGAAAGAGAGAGAGAGAGAGAACGGGAGAAAAAGAGAGAGAGAATGAGAGAAATAGAGAAAGAGAGAGAGAACGAGAGGAAGAGAGAGAGAACGAGACAGAGAAAGAGAAGGAGAAGAGATCAAGGGAGAAGATCGAAGCATCCCGACTCGCCCCTCGTCGGAGCATCAGCAAGCATGCCGGCACCCCCAGGTCAGCCACCCTCCTCCTCCTATCCTCCTTCGCGACCCCCACCTTCTTCCCTTGCCGCGGCCCGCACATGCGAACACTGCCACCGCACCTAAGCCCCTTCCCGACGATCGCCGATGCACCACCACCGGCCACCGTTACTCCAAACCCCATGCGAACCCCCTCCGGCCGAGCTCTCGGTCTCTGACGGCCGCTCCGACCGCCTCCCTCCGTGCCTCCTCTGTGGGGGTGGTGTGGGAGAGGCAGGCCGAGCGCTCGCCGGCGCTCCAGGCCTCCCCTCCCATTGGCCGCCGTCACGCAAGACCCAGCCCCGGCTGGCTATCATGGAGAAGAAGGCCGGGGGCAGATCCGTAAATAACGGGTCTGCCCCAGGTTGTTTAGAAACTTAACCCCAGACCCGACCCGGTAGACCTACTGCAGATCCGACCCGACCTCGCAAACCTGACCCGACCCACGCAGTGAACCAGTCTGGTTCACCCGAACCAGACTCGTGAACCAGTCAATTTTGGTTCGACTGCCGTTTCTCCGTCCGAACTCGGAATTGGACGAAACCAGCTTCATTTCGACCGGCTCGAAAAGTCCTACCTATTGACCATAGTTTAGCATAGTGATTATACTATTTAATCCCCTGTTTTATCCTTGGACCCAATCTTATCGTGGTACCGTGGTTTGACCGCCGTTTCATCGTCCAAACTCGGATTCGGACGAAACCAGTGGCATCGTGCTCAGAACATTGAGTCCTACCTATTAAACCTATAAGATAACTCTAGAACCCATTCTACCCTAGCAACCCAGTCATGTGACCGGCTTTATCAGTTCTACATGGTTTGACCCGAAACCATCCAACCGAGGTCGGATTCCAGCAAAACCAGAACCATCGGAGAGGGTTCTTCGAGCCCGATTCGATGAGTAGGTTTAGGTTTAACTTCAAATTACTTGATTAACCTAGTATTGTTTAGGTTCGAGTTCTTCAGTCGTACGGATTTATGTGATGTCGACTCAATGTTGGTCCCCTATCGAGGGTACCCGATTATCCTTGGCATAGAACCCTCATCGTAGATTCTTTTGTTTTAATTGATAGAGTTGTGATATAGATCTGTGTTTGTTATCAGACCATGATTATAGTGATCCAGCGGAGACGGATCAGAGGCAACTAGCAGGAGTCGTGTGTGATCGACAGCCAGGTGATATCTACTACCCTTGTGTGGTCTTTAATAGTGGAAAATGAGAATGACTAAAGGTAGGTGTCTATGACACTACATGCGGGTTCCGCCGGGCATCACCACATGTGGTCAAATGGACCCCGCCTTGCATGCGGAGTCTTGAGTCCGACGACACATGCTTAAAATATTAATAAAATAATAATAATGATTGCTTTTGATTGTATGGGCACCGTAATTAGGATTCCCTTAAATTAAATAATTATTGGGGCTCACCCTCCTAAAGGGAGTATGGCAACCCTAGCACTCTGGTCACCGGGATGAGTGTCTTACTTTATTGATTTATTATGTCGCATGGGTTGCGAGAGGAGTACGAGACCAAGTGTAAATTGTTGGAAATTGTTAAGCATTAAATAGACTTTTTGTAGCGTCATTGTATATATTGAAAGATGTTATATGTGAATCTACCTGGTTAGAAAGTAGGGACCCCGTGCGCGCAAGGGCCGTGAACCACCTTGCGCGTACTACCGAAGTTAAGTAGGTTAGGGGTCACTGGCAAGGGTTGTGGTAAAGCCAATAGGAGGTGCCCTCGAGTAGGGATTGGCCTAGCAACCCTGTCCCGGGGAGTTGAAGTCCCCATAGTAAAGCAAGTTGGGTAGTAGAGCTCCACCGTGAAAGACGGGAAATCCCTTATGATTATCTGGGTGACTAGTGCATGGTGTCGGTGGATGCACGACGAGAGAGTTGGCCCTCTATATCGAAATAAAAGGCCTTATAGTAATGCCCGACCGAGGGCAGGATGAACAAAATATCCGGGGTTCACATTTTAATAGAGTGTGTTTATCTGTTTATGAATTTAGAATTGTATGACTGTTTACATGATGACCTTGTGAATTTAGACGAATGTCTTGTTTAATTTATTCTTTAATACTGTAGAACATTGAATGAACTTTATGATAGATAATCTAGTGACAGTAGGAATTGCATGTAAATATAGTCTACTGATAGGTTTAGATATCATTCTGCAAACATTAATCATACTAGAACTGCTAGATTATATCTTAATTTATTACGATTGGTCGTCTCATATTATTAAAGACTATTAGGATGTCACTAGTCATTAATTTGGCTAATCTCCTAATTTCCCATTGGGGGCTACTCTTTCCCACAAGTAGGCTCAGTTGCAGGTCCGGAGGCTCAGGAGTAGTAGTAGGAGTTTAGAGACAGAGTCAGAGTTGCAGTTTTGCCTTTTTGTTTAATATGTTCGTCTTGTAGTCTTTTCTTTTCAGACATTATAATTATATTGGAATAAAAGTTTTTATTAGTTAGTTAGTATTCTATGGTTGTAGTTGCAATGGTTCAAGCTGAATTCTTTGGGTAGGCCTCTCCTCAAGGCCCTAAGTCTAGGATAGATCATGATGAAAATATAAGTACATATAAATAACTAAATTGATTAACCTTGTAGATATGAACCCTAGATTGCTGCACCTGAGTGTTAAGTAGTGGGTGAAACCACTTGGCTAGCCGTAGGAGGCTTGAGCCTCGTGCTCCCTCAAATAGACTCCTATCAGTATATGGTAGCACCCACAGGTCACACATGCTGAGAGGATAGGACTTTTGAAGGTCGAGCCTGACTAGATAATGTCTTCTCTCTATTGACATTTCTTTTTCTTTGCTTTTTAATAAAAATATTTTTGAGAAATCAAATTTAAAAGATTCCCCTCTTGTTTCTCCCTCCTTCTTGTTTTTCATATTAGAGAGCGTAGAAGAAGCCCTGTGAGAACCCAAATTGGTGTAATTAATTGACCAAACCCAAAACCCTCTTCTTTTTCTCATTTCACACCCCAGGGATCGATCTTCAGATTTCTAGGGCGTGACAGAATGCGAGAGTTTCGAGATGGGAATTAGATGAGATCGGGTACAGTCGTCCAACCTCAACCCCAACACCATCACGTTCGTGCCATGCATGATTCCCCCTCTTTAAGTTCGGGTACAACCTGGGTTTTAGAGAGAGAAGGTGACGTGGAGACATACACGCATGGGTCAGTGAAATGGGCAGCTATGATCGGCTTTAGAGATAGAAAGTAAGAAGAGGGTGAAAATCGAAAATTAAAGAGGAGGAATCATGCATGGCTTGAACGTGATGTTGTTGGGGTTGAGGTTGGACAACTGTGATTAAATTCAGGTAAAAGAAAGAGAGGGGGTCGTGTGCGTTTAGGTGAAATGGGAAAAGAAATAGAGGGTGACATGCAAAAGTTTTTGAGATGAATAGATGGGGTTCGCAAGGGAGTCGGGTGCATTTGTGGTAGGCTCGATTGTGATGCCCGGGGGGTGTCTTGCTGCCGAAGACGGCCCACTACAGTGCTGATAGGTATGTTGTCGCCGAATTCGGCCCGCTGCAGTGCTGACAGATGCGGGCATGCATAGTGACTTGACAAGGTGCGTCAAATATGGCTTGAGGGGGGGAAGGTGTGAGAGAGAGAAAGAGAGAGAGTGAGCATTCCGGCTGGTACCCTTCAATCGATAAAAATCGATGGGAATCATACCGGAATCATACTGGCGCAACACTAGAACCTATTTTCCCCAAGTATTTCTTCGTCCAACACTTGAGAAGAACCGTCGCACGCTAGAAATCATTGACGATCAGATCTTATGAATTGAGGTACGCCAGAATACCACCTAAATCCTAGAGGAACTACTATTGCTAGAGGAAGGAAGAACACCCATTGTTGCAATCGACGGAAATAGAGGTAAAAACCCCAAAAAAATAAAGCTCTAGATATTGTAGAAATTTGATTTTTCAATTTACAATGATTTATTCTTTTCAAAACCAACTAAATCAAAATAAAATCTATTGATTGATACTCAAATTGAGAAGTGTATTTTAAAATTTGTTAAAACTTTTACAGATTGTTTTACCTGCGCTTAGTAAACCTATATCTGTACTTAGCATGTTCACAAATTTATTAAAAATTTTATAGATTTTTACAATATGTTATGCGCAAATCTGTATTATTGACATATTTTTTTAGGCGTAAATATGCATTTAGTAGTATCTGCATGTTTTAGGCGTAAAATTTCTGTATATTTTTTTAGATGGTTATCTGTGCTTAGAAGTTTCTGTATTATGTACATGTTGTCTAGGCGTAAAGTTTCTACGCTTAGCAGTTTCTGTATTATGTACAAGTTGTTTAGGAGTAAAGTTTCTACGTTTATTTGTGCTTAGCAGTTTCTATAGTATATACAGGTTATTTAAGCATAAAGTTTCTGTGTTTATCTATGCTTAGCAGTTTCTATATTATGTACAGGTTGTTTTAGGCATAAATCTTTTGTGTTTATATGCTCTTAGCACATTCTGTAAACTTAAACTTACATGAGATTAATTTATTTCTAAATTTTTGTCTATACTTCAGTTAGATGTCTCCGATGACAAGATCACAAAGTAGTTAGACTCCATATAACATAAAAAAGAAGAAAAATACAAAAAGAGGCCTCCATCTTCAGAAAAAGATAAAGCTAAGAAAAAGAAGAAAGTTGAAAAGGGTCTGACTTGGTAGATCTAACATTGTAGTAAGAAATAAAATGCCCTCATACTTTTTCTTCAGTTGTGCCCTATCAACAGAAATTACCGATCTTAAGGTTTGTCTTTGGAAGCTTCTTAAGCAGAGACTGAGGGTCATAAAAAAATGTTTGAATCTTTTTTTTGTATATAAGATCTTGATAATGGTTCTCAGATTATTTTTCTTAAGCTCGTGACAATATGCTGGAAGTATGCTATATGAGTCCTCATATGTCCCTTTTAATTCCCTTATTGCTCTTTCCTTTGCCCTCCATACTTTTTTATAACTAATATTCATGCTAAACTCTTTTTGTGAATCACATATAATAGCCTTCGGAGCATATGCAACATGTGCCTCTAACTTATGTTTTACAAACTCGCTGATTAAATAACTTTTTGCTTGACAATGATCCTCACCACGTTTTCTTAAAAAGTAGCTATGCGGATTGTATAAGGAAGTAATCTTGAACACATCAGTACTCTTCTGTCGAGATACATATAATCTCCATCTGTACTTATCAGCTATGATTATGATAATATATCTCGTAGTCGTGGACTTGAAAATTTTATTTTCAAAGTTTAAATATAGTACAAATTTGCTGAACATATTTATTATGGTTTCTTGTTCTTAAACATCTAATAGAGATGCACTTCATGATAATTATCTCTGACTTCTATATCAGTCAGAAATTCATTATATGGGTTAGTATCATCATATCTTCTGTTGGATCAGGTATTGCCGATGGTTCAGTCACCATCAATTTTAATTCTGTTTGTTTCATTTCTAGCCAACTAGAATTTCCAATATAATCGAGTACTAGACACATTGATGTTGAATCAATTATAGAAGTCCTGAAAATTGAAAAAAAAAATGAGTTGTTAAAAAATTAAAATAAATTTATTCACATTATGAATTACTCAAAGCATAAATAGATATATTCATACCTAAAAGTAGATGATGAAGGCTTTGAAGCTTTAACCTTAGATTGATATTTAGGTATCGAAGTAGTTGTGAAAATCCTTCAAAAGAGAATAACAAACTTAATAAATAAAACAATATATATGAATTGAGGATTCCAATATAATCAATATATTCATACCAGAAGACGGACGATGAAGACATTTGATTATCTTAGAAGTGAGTAAGCATGTGTATATGCTCCGAATGTACATCAAGAGAGTCAACAATATTCATCATGAATACTACTTTCTTATCATTATAGTAAAAAGAATCTTTTGGTTATAGAAATATAGTATCGGTAGATCTAACCTTTACTTCGCTATCTCCAAGAGGGTTCTTCGAATGTAGAAATACAGGATCAATAAAACTATCCATGAATGATTTTAGTATATCGCACCATTATCAATAGGATCGACGTTCAGATTTGTTTTCCTTTTGTTAGAGAAACTATCGACACTTAAAGTGATTGGATCATGTCTGACATATACATTAGGAGAAAACCTTCAAGTACATGGATATATTTATTATAATAGTGAATATATTTACAAAAATATAATAATATATTAAAAATATGATATAATAATTAATCATACCTTCTGTCGTTTATGCCAATGTCTGACATGGGAGGGTCTTGTGTAAGTTCTTTTTTCTTGATATTTATCTTAACATCTAGACTGCACAATACAAAGTCTACATCTTCTTATGAGAATACTTCTGAATTTTATACCATAATAACTAGTGGAGTGAGAAAATGACGAGCACGAGTATATTTGGAGGAATTTATCATCGTCGGGTCTAGTTCTCTCTTACAAATAGGTGGTGATTTAAAAAGTGGTGGTAGTATAGGGGTAGAGGTTTTTGGCACCCTAGTTATCAGTAATGGGATACTTCTATTAATATTACGAACGTTATGAGCAATGAACACGGTAACGTCTTTATCATCCTGAATTTGTATAGGAGGATACTGAATTGTACTTGGATATAACACTTTAATGGTGACATCGTAGTCTTTGCCAATGTCATTCGTAATATGATATATTATGTTAATAAGTTGGCCATAAATAATGGATAGATTCAAACGAAAGGTTTTGGGTATTCCTCCATTGTACTCATAGATACGATTTATGCACATAAATTCTCCATTATAAATACATAATATAGGTAGTAATTTCATGCCTTATTATAAACAAAAGAAAATGCATAAACAATAACATATAAACCACAATTATATGTATAAAACAAGTACTAAATTTATTGATATTTTAAAAAAAGTTAAAAAATCTTTTTCATAAAGTAATTTAGTAGTACCTAAAAATTATTTTTACTTGGATTACATCTCAATCATAATTTAAAGATATATCCCTACAATATAAATTATTTTAATTCTTGAAAAACATGTACTTTATTGATCATTGACTCAAACTCAAACTCCATTGAAAATACGCATAATATGAATTATTATGTGCAATAAAACGAATCAAAAAAGATACAAAAACTATAATATAAATTCATGTAAATGAAATCTAGTTAGGGTATAAACACAATTAAAAACAGAGACAAGTAAACGCAGGTAGATTGAAATAGTAAATACAGTCTTGTTAGAGCATAGAAGCTAATTGCAGAATTTTCTGCGGTTATTTGTGTTTATAAAAATAAGAGGCTAGAAAAAATGAGAGGCTAAACGCAGGTAAATCTAGACCTCCATTTAGGGTTTTGAGAGAGGTTAGGGTTTATACTTACTTTGTGAGCTCTGATGGCGACCTTGGCAAGATTTAGGACTGCCAAAGAAATTCCGACGAGCTATGACAACATCTGGCGAGGAGAAATGAGGACATTTAAGGGCTTGGTAATATCGGCCTACTATTAAGCAAGCTTCGGTCAAGATGCCAACCACCGGTGAGGTTAGGGACCAACAAAGACGCTCTGACGATGTATGACAGCATCCACCGGGAGAAATAAGATCATTGAAGAGCTTGGTGATATTTGGCTGACGAGAAAGCAAGCTCCGGAAAGGATTCACTCGCCGATGAGGGTTCTAATGTTCGGAAAGAGGGAGAAAGGCGGGTACGTTGTAGAACACCTTTGGCCAGAGAAGAACTAGGAAAAATCCTCTAACAAAACAAATGACAAAGAAATACTCTGTTGTAAATGTGTAGGGATATTAAGATCTTTGTTATGAAACGGTGGTTGCATCGGATATGGATGCCCATCGGATAGAGACCCCTAACTTCATGGGATAGGAGATTTCCCCGTCTCTATCCCAACCTCCAATTATGCCTATATATAGGGGGGTAAATAAATAATAGAATAACAGTTTTTCCCAACACGTTATCTGTTATAGCTCGTGTTTCATGAGCGTGGATTTTCTGTATTAACATTAATAAAGATTATTTTGGTTATTGCTTTAATTAGAATACTACTTTGGTATATGTTAATACACATATAATAAAGGGCCCTAGGGAATACAGTAGGCCACTGAGGCGCATGATGGATCCATGCTTGGGAGACCCAGTGGACCAGTTGTGTGTAAACTTAGAACTAGTTCACAACTTAGGTGATGTCGGTCACTTCACCGAGAACAAGCTGTTGGCAGGTAGAGGATGTGGGGAAGTCTCCACCATGGGAACGTGGGATTCCCATTCACCTGACCAAGCACGATGATCGTGTTGAACAAGAACCAAGACGGTGCACAGTTCAGTGATTCAGACACTAGTGCATAAACCGTCTTACTATTATAGATAATCTGTCCTTAACACTGAGGGACCATGTATACTGGCCAACCAGTTGTGTGGTGCTTTAATGTGCCAACGTGTGCGAACCTTCCATGGTCCAATACCACGGTACGTTGGGTTACTCGGCTGGCACTTGAGTGATATGTAATCCCTACAGGTTATTCGACATCTAGTATTGGATGGGTGTGTTTTGATGAGTCAATCTGTCCATACAGTTAACCCAGGCCTGGTGGTTATCAGTATGGCTGGCGATGTTCCTGATGCTAGGAATAGCACCGGAAGGTGTATAGTGTTATAGATGACAAGTCATCAATTCCTAGTCAGATGATCGATCGGGATCTGATGGTGCTCCCCACCGCCCGAGTCGTATCATGACACCAGTAATAAGAGGGACTAAGGATTATCAGAGTATAGTAAAGAACAGGGTTACGAGGGAGTAATATAAGTTTAGGATCACTAGAGTTCAACTCGCGTCGCACTCTAGGTGGCTACGCGGGTTAATCGGATTAGGGCTGATTAACGGAACTTTCGGTGTGTCACCGGAACAGTTAATCAGGGATCCGATTGGAGCTAGAGATCCTGAACCCTAAAGGTTCCACCCTGTCGTTGCATATAGGAATTGTTTCCCAACCTGGTTAGATACGTTGGATACGAAGTAGCGCGATGGAGCGCAAGCCCGGAGCCTAAGAACCTAAGTCACATGTGTTAGGAGCCGTAGGGGTATTTTGATAAATGCTAAAATATGGCTAAGAACATATTGAATATGGATCTTAGAACGAGTGGAATAATTCCAGGAGCTCATAGGCGCTGACGGAACTCGATTCCGAGTAGCGCACCTCACTCAATTTCTCTTTCAGTTTTTTACTTTTCGTGAAGGGCATTTTCGTCCAAGCTTTACGATAGGCTTGTGGAAACCCTAAAAACCGCCCCCTCTCATCCCTGTCCACTAGGAGTCGGCCCTAGCTTACTTGTAGCACTAGGAGGCCGGCCCTATAAGAGGAATAGAAAGGGAGGGGCTGGCCTAAGCCTCTCCCCTCTTCAAAATCCGAACCCCCTCTCCCTCTCTCCCTCTTTGAGGTTTCGGCCAAAGAATAAGAGGACGAAGAAGAAGGAAGGAAGGAGAAGGAAAAAAAAAGAAAGAGAAGGAGGAGATCTCGTGGCTAGCCATCGTCTTCGCAACGAATTCCTCCGTCGGCTCGTAGTCCTTGCACTCAGAGATAGGACTTCGAGGATTTCTTAATTCGCAAAGGACAAGGTGCTATCTGACAGCTTCCCTTGCGATTCACGTGCGGTTCATCATCATTCCGTTCTCTCTGGATCATAGATCCACAAGATATGATGATTCTAAATACTCAACTAGATGCATGCATGTCTTCCGTAGATTGTGGTATCCTCTCGGGTGTCCGCACATATGCTAAGATCATATATTTGTATGTAGATTGTTTTGTAGAATTAATTGTAATGAAACATACACCGTATGATCTTCGGATCTATCTTTTGTTTTCGCTGCGACTCAGATAAGCGGATCCAATTCCAACAATTGGTATCAGAGCACGCTTTGGTGTGTGTTTCATGCATGAATTCGTAAAAACATCATATGAATATATGATGGCATATGTTTTCATCGGGGTTTGGCGTAGATCATGCATATGGATTGTGCTATGTATCGTTTTTTTGCAGGTGCCGCACTGAATAGTAATCTGTGATTGCAAGCATCCGAGGGTCGGACCCCGGATTTAATTTTGCATTGATTATTATTATTGATTGTGGATTTTAAGGCTCCAGATGGGCGGGGGTGGAGGTTGACCACCCTCGGTTCCCTGGCCATGTTTTCTAGGATTGTTTCCTTTTTTTTCTAGCGAAATTATACATGAACGAGCACTTGCTCGGAGCGTGTTAGTTTTTCAGTCAGAGAAAGAAGGAGATGATGCTACATCCATGGTTTAGGCAAGCGGTACCTTGGAGTGCATAGACCCGGCGAAAGCGTGCACGTTGGCGATGATCGGGATCGTTGTCGGAGATCGCGTAGAACGGAAGAACATGATATCTTGGATGTGCTATTCAGATTCAGGGGTCGGACCCTAGACTTGATTCAGTTTGGATATTTTTCTGTTGTTATCTTTTTTAGTGTTTAGAGAACCTCGATGATAATTTAATTATCTATCTTGCTTGTGAGGTTGTCTCTAGATCAGGCTTAGGGTTAGTACTAAGCTTATGGATTCATCGGTGTCTTTATATGGTTCTAACACATACGAATCTGGTGGCTAGCTAAAAGAAAAGGTGATAACTACCCTCGTGATAGTTTAGGTAGCCAAGTACTGTGTATCGAGATAGATGCAGTGTTAGATTTGTTAAGAGATAACTAATGTCCCCATAAGAAGTATGATAACCTTAGTAGGATGCCTTTTCCCCACATGGTCCTAGCGACCAAGTTAGGTTAGGATTCTACTAAGTGATACCCGTTTCTAGTTGACGTTTGATAGTAGTGTGAACTCATCACGATTTGGTTATGCCACCATTAGGTTGAGATCCGGCGGAGGTTGTCGGATGTCCCTATTTGGCCAGTATCGAAACCTATAATGAGATGAAGTCTACTATAACATCAAGCATCAAATTGTGAAACGAGGCGTTATTCTAGTGGGAGTCCTTTCCATGTTGACCTTAGGCTAGGCTCCAGATCTTAGGATTATGGGCAAACTAGTGAGGTATCGGGATCCTTGGAATCTATGTAATGTGATCCTTGTAAGAAAGACGAAAGCTGAGTATTCGAGGTAGGGACTGATATTTTCCAAGGATACTAATGCTTTGTGGGAAGGTTTGTAATTCTAGTGGGAGCACGATAGACCAGGGTCTAAGTCTAGGAGGTTATGACCTTTCTAGATATGCATAAAACCTTATAAAGAAGGATGTGTAAGAGGTTCCTCCAAAGGGGAGCCCCTGGCCTCCATAATTAACCGGCTAAGGGTCTGGGTGGAAGGTACGCAGTTCGATATTTCCACCGGGTGAGTGTTGTGTTTCCTTCCATACTGGTTCGCCTAGTGGTTTCCTTCGGAACATGGAAGATGCCGGTGGCAGTGGGTGATGGTTTTTTCCTGCACCGCGGGAGCCTATGAACCACCCTGCTGACACCACCTAGATTTATGGGAAGCATTCGAAAGCTTGTGTGAAGCTGTCATTGCTATGCACGCGGGTCACATAAAACTGGCCAAAAGAAGACTGGGAGGTCTTTCAGTTTGCCATGGGTAATTCTGATGAAGACTGGGTCGTAAAAACCCCGTTGGCAGAAGCAGTTGCTTGCTCTCATCAAGATGCTGTCTCCAATTCAAGACCGATAGTCTCAGTGCTTGAGCCCAGGAAATTTAGATTCTTGGATGTCTTTACTTGAGGTAGTGAAGACATAGCGGCTGGAGTAAACATTATCTATTTTTAAATTCCATAAAATAGATTGTGGTAGACCCTAATTTTTGCTATAAACCATTGTTTACAGAAATCATGACCAAGCTCGCCCCCCTTGCCTCCATTCTTAATGATAACAAATTTACGGGACCAAACTACGAGGACTGAAAGCGTAACCTGATGTTCGTCCGAAGGATTGGCAAACACACAATTGCCCTAGGCACCCCTCAACCGGCCATGCCGAGACCAAGTGCTACTGAGGCTCAATTGAAGGAATGAAAAGACTGCTAGATGCTGATGAGATGTGCAAGTGCTATATAGTGGCATCCTTGCAGACCGTCCTTCAGAAGCAAGTCGAAGACATGGCATTCACTTCAGACATGATGCTCTATTTAAAGGAAATGTTCGAGGGTCGTAGTCGGGTAACTCGTTACCTGACCATCAAGAAATTGGTGTCCACGAAGATGGCAGAAGAGACTTTAGTTTGGGATCATATGCTGAAATTGTTTGGCTATGTGAATAAGCTTGGTTCCTTCGATGTCATCTTGGATACAGAGATCCAGACCGACATTTTCCTCGCATCTCTGTCAAGAGCGTTTGAGGGTTTCGTTACCAACTTTAACCTTAACCGGTTGGAGATGTCTAACACAGAGCTCCTAGCGATGCTCCAGGCTACAGAGGATGAGATGAAGGCAGGAGCCCAATCCCTGAACATAGAGTGGAAGTCTTATCTGAAAGCCAAAGATAAGTTTCAGAAAAGAAAGTTTAAGAAGCCCGTGAAGATGGGTCAGGTGCAGTCACAGGTTCCTAAGCAGGATGGTCCGGCGAAGCCCAAAGGAAAATATTTTCGATGCGGCAAGAAGGGGCACTGGAAGGGCGACTGCCGCGCGGCTCCAAGAAGGCTGAGGCATGTATATCTCAAATCCACATAGTGGAATCCCTTGTAGTATCTAGTTGTTCTCCAGTTTTATGGATTATGGATTCTGGTTCCACTAACCATGCTTGCAATAATTTGTAGGGGTTCAAGGAGATAAGAAAACTGGGTGATGGGGAGATAATCCAAAGCATGTGAACTGAGGCCGTGGCAGAGACTGAAGTAGTTGGAGATATCGTCTTGTAATTTCTTGATGGAAGAAGTTTATTACTTAGAGACATATTTTATGTACCGTCCTTGAGAAGAAATTTAATTTCTGTTTCCTTATTGAATAATGAAGGTTTTTCAGTTTTATTTGATACTTCTGGTGTGTCAATTAAATTGAATGGTTTCTTTATTTGTAAGGGAAAGACACAGAATGATCTCTATATAATTAACTCCAATCATAAGCAGGATAACATAACTGAAGCCTGTGTGGTTAATTCAGCTAAAAGAAAAAATCTCTCAGATAATCCAATACTCCTTTGGAATCTAAAGCTTAGACATATAGCCTCTTATAGGATTCACAGGTTGGTTAAGGTAGGACTTTTAAGTCCAGATATTTCAGAAAGCCTACCAACGTGTGAGTCTTGCCTGGAAGGTAAGATGACTAAAAGATCTTTCCGAGCTAAAGGTAGCAGATCTCATGAGGTATTAGAGTTGGTACACACTGATGTATGTGGGCCCATAAGTGTTCGTGCCATAGGAGGCTTCGAGTATTTCATCACCTTCATGGATGATCACTCGAGGTTTAGATACATATACCTATTGCGGCGGAAGTCTGAATCCTTTGATAAGTTCAAGGAGTTCAGAGCTGAAGCAGAAAAGCAGACGGGTAAAAGTATCAAGTCTCTTCAATCGGATCGAGGAGGTGAATATCTATCGGATGAACTTATTGGGTACCTGCGTGAGCATGGGATCGTATCCCAGTTGACTGCACCAGGGACACCACAACAAAACGGTGTATCTGAGAGGAGAAACTGAACTTTGTTAGACATAGTTCGGACTATGATAAGTTATGCAATATTGCCACCTAGTTTTTGGGGATATGCCCTAGAGACGGCAGCATATACGTTGAATTTTGCTTCATCAAAGTCAGTACCTCTAACTCCTTGGGAGCTGTGGTTGAAGCAAAAGCCAAGCCTACAGCACTTTAGGATTTGGGGTTGTCCAGCATATTTGCGCAAGGACAAGTGAGATAAGATGGAGTCAAAGACTAATGTATGTCTGTTCGTTTGGTATCCAAAAGGGACAAAGGGTGGTTTATTTTATGATCCTGAGGATAGAAAGGTTGTCGTCTCGATGAACGCCGTATTCCTGGAGCAAGATTATTTAATAGACCATAAACCCACCAGTAAAGTAGTTCTTGAATAATTGCTTGGTACTGATAGGAGTATGCAGACAGAAAACGTAGTGGGAGCCGATACCACTAAGATAAATGATACTGTCGAATCGACTCCTATGGAACCACCGCAGGCTCGTCGCAGTGGGAGGACCACAAGTGCTCCTGATAGATACATTGGAGCCTTCATGGTAGATCCAGAGTTTCAGGAGGATGATCCTCTGAACTATGACGAAGCGATGGTATCCTCTGACCATGCAGCATGGCTGAAAGCCATGGAGGCAGAACTGACATCGATGTCCCAAAACTCGGTTTGGACACTTGTAACACCGCCTCATAACATTAAACATGTTGGGTATAAGTTGGTGTACAAAAGAAAAAGAGGTCCGGATGGTACCGTTGAGACTTACAAAGTTAGACTAGTCACTAAGGGTTATACTCAGCGAGACGGGATCAACTATAAAGAAACCTTTTCACCAGTGGCTATGCTTAAGTCAATCTGAATCCTCTTGTCCATTGTAGTCCATTATGATTGAGAGATCTGGCAAATGGACGTCAAGACCGCATTCCTCAATGGGGATTTGGAAGAAGACATCTATATGTCCCAGCCTCCAGGCTTTGTCGCAAAAGGTCAGAAAAGTCTGGTGTGCAAGTGCAAAGGTCCATTTATGGATTGAAACAAGCATCCAGAAGTTGGAACATGTGTTTTGATCAGGCTATCCAGTATTATGGATTTGAATAGAACGTGGATAAACCATGTGTTTATAAAAGGAGCGATAAGACTACAATAGTTTTTCTGGTACTTTACGTGGACAATATCCTGCTCATTTGAAACGATGCTGGAATGTTGTCTATAGTGATGGTATGGTTATCCTCTCAATTTGACATGAAAGACCTGGGTAAAGCGATCGAGTTATGTTCTAGGAATCAAGGTAACTCGAGATCGCCAGAATAAGACTCTCTCGCTGTCACAGTCAGCCTACATAGATACTATCTTGGTCATATTCAGTATGCACAACTCCAAGAAGTGACTGGTTCCATTCAGACATGGAATGAAATTGTCCAAGGATCCTAAGACTCCTGAGGAGAAGGCAGAGATGCAGAAGATATCTTATGCTTCGGCAGTAGGGAGTCTGATGTATGCTATCCAGTGCACGAGATCAGATATATGCTATGCAGTAAGCATAATGGGCAGGTATCAGTCAAATCTGGGTCCAAGGCACTGGATTGCTATGAAAAGTATACTCAAGTATCTCTGTAGGACGAGAGATTATGAGTTAGTTTACTCTTCACAGGAACTGGTGCTGATTGGGTATACGGATTCTGACTTTGCATCAGATCCGGAATCCAGGAGATCGATGTTAGGGTTTGTGTTTTTATTGGAAGGAGGAGCTGTCAGTTGGAGGAGCATGAAGCAGAGATGCATCGCAGATTCGACGACAGAGGTTGAGCACGTTGCGGCGTGCGAAGTAGCCAAGGAGACGGTGTGGCTCAAGAAGTTTCTCACGGATTTAGGATGTGTACCAGGAGCTCAAGATCCGATTATCTTTTACTGCGACAATAGTAGAGTGGTAGGACAATCCAAGGAGCCAAGATATCACCAGAAGAGTAAGCATATTGAGCGAAAATACTACGTTATCAGGGACTTGCAGAAGCGAGGGGAGGTTGCAGTAACTCAGGTGGCGTCTGCAGATAACATGGCGGACCCTTTCACAAAGGCGTTACCGACCAAGGCTTTTGAGAAGCACGTGGATGCCATAGGAGATAAGACTATTGTTCCCCGCTAGGCTAAGTGGGAGATTGTTGTAGCTCGTGTGTCCTGAGCGTGGATTTTCTGTATTAACATTAATAAAGATGACTTTGGTTATTGCTTTAATTAGAATACTACTTTGGTATATATTAATACACATATAATAAAGGGCCCTAGGGAACATAGTAGGCCACTGAGGCGCATGGTGGATCCATGGTTGGGAGACCCAGTGGACCAGTTGTGTGTAAACTTAGAACTAGTTCACAGCTTAGGTGATGCCGGTCGCTTCACCGAGAATAAACTGTTAGCAGGTAGAGGATGTGGTGGAGTCTCCACCACGGGAACGTGGGATTTCCATTCACCTAACCAAGCACGATGATCGTGTTGAACATGAACCAAGACAACGCACAGTCCAGTGATTCAGATACTGGTGCATAAACCGTCTTACTACTATAGATAATCTGTCCTTAACCCTGAGGGACCATGTATACTGGACCAACCAGTTGTGTGGTGCTTTGATGTGCCAACGTGTACGGACCTTCCATAGTCCAATACCACGGTACGTTGGGTTACCCGGCTGGCGCTTGAGTGACATGTAATCCCTACAGGTTATCCGACGTCCAATGTTGGATGGGTACGTTTTGATGAGTCAATCTGTCCACACAGTTAACCCAGTCCTGGTGGTTGTCAGTATGACTGACGATGTTCCGGATGCTAGACATAGCACCGGAAGGTGTATGGTGTTATTGATAATAAGTCATCAATTCCTAGTCAGATGATCAATCGGGATCTGACGGTGCTCCCCATCGCCCGAGTCGTATCATGGCACTAGTAATAGGAGGGACTAAGGATTATCAGAGTATAGTAGAGAATAGGGTTATGAGGGAGTAACATAAGTTTAGAATCACTAGAGTTCAACTTGCGTCGCACTCTGGGTGGCTGCACGGGTTAATCGGATTAGGGCTGATTAACGGAACTTTCGGTGTGTCACCGGAACAGTTAATCAAGGATCCGGTTGGAGCTAGAGATCCCGAACCCTGAAGGTTCCACCCTATCATTGTGTATAGGAATTGTTCCCCAACCTGGTTGGATACGTTGGATGCGAAGTAGCACGATGGAGCGCAAGCCCAGAGCCTAAGAACCTAATTCACATATGTTAGGGGCCGTAGGGGTATTTTGGTAAATACTAAAATATGAATCAGAACATATTGAATATGAATATTAGAATGAGCGAAATAATTCTAGGAGCTCATAGGCGCTGACGGAACTCGATTCCGAGTAGCGCACCTCACTCAATTTCTCTTTAAGTTTTTCACTTTTCGTGAAGGGCGTTTTCGTCCAAGCTTCACGATAGGCTTGTGGAAACCCTAAAAACCGCCCCCTCGCATCCCTATCCACTAGGGGCCGGCCCTATAAGAGGAATAGAGAGGGAGGGGCCTGCCTAAGCCTCTCCCCTCTCCAAAATTCGAACCCCCTTTCCCTCTCTCCCTCTTTGAGGTTTCGGCCAAGGAAGAAAGAGGAAGAAGAAGGAGGAAGGAAGGAGAAGGAAGAAGAGAGAAAGAGAAGGAGGAGATATTGTGGCTAGCCATCGTCTTTGCAACAAATTCCTCCGTCGGCTCGTAGTCCTTGCACTCAGAGATAGGACTTCGAGGATTCCTTTATTCACAAAGGACAAGGTGCTATCCGACAGCTTCCCTTGTGATTCACGTGTGGTTCATCATCGTTCTGTTCTCTCCGGATCATAGATCCACAAGGTATGATGAACATCTAACCAGATACATGCATGTCTTCCGTAGATCGTAATATGCCTCTAGGGTGTCTGCACATATGCTAAGATCATAGATTTGCATGTACATTGTTTTGTAGAATTAATTGTAATGAAATATACACCGTATGATCTTCGGATCTATCTTTTGCTTCCGCTGCGACTCTGATAAGCGGATCCAATTTCAACATTATCAGCACGACCCCTGGCCGACCGTCCCCATCGCAGAGAAAGACCATCGCAACGGCTACCCAATGACGGCCCTCGCGACCTCTCGGCTACAAACGACCCATCCGAGCCTGGCACGACGAGAGAGAAAGATCTGGGAGAGGAGAGTGGAGGAAGACAACAACAACCATGGCGACGAACGATACACCTAAGAACTCCCTCTCCCCTTTCTTACGTAGCAACACCCGATCGGGTACAGCCGTAGAGATCACCTGCACAACCGCCGGCAAACCTGTGCGCGACCGGCGTCTACGGTGGAAGGTGCCCGTGTGCAGCGGCAGCAGGGCTGCCCCCGCGACGGTGACCTACGGCAGCGGTGCTACATGCGCCCGTAGCAGCGGCGCTAACTGTGCCCGTGGCAGCGGCGCTACCTGCACAATGGCACCCGCAGCTCGATCTGGCCGAGACCCCGAACCCATCGACGGATAAACCCTGGGTTGCTCGAGGCCTTGCCGACTTCATGCAATCCGGGTTGCCGACTTCATGCATCATATGCCCAGACCCCTCCGAGTGACCCCCGATGTACCCAGACCTTGCCTACAAGGCCCTGTGCAGGGTGGCTCGGCGCCCGACCAACCACGGCCATTACTCTGTTTCTATACTTAACAGAGAAGCTGATGGCATATAAATTGTAAATTTGATTTAATATGGAGGGTAGTTTAGTATTATCGCATTATATAAATGCAAATATTTGTTATTTGAACCCGACCCAACTGACCAATCTACCCGTCGGGTTCAACCTAATCAGATATGTTACTGCCTGATTTAATCTATACCATCAGTTCTATCATGTTATTGTAAGCCCGATCCATAGCCTATCCGATCGATCCAAATATGGATCTTGGGTATCCAAACCATTCTGGACGCATCGGTACGGTCAGTTTTTGCTATTTCATATACATTATTTATGTATTTAACTATTTAGCCCCTAAGGGACCAATATGCAATATCTATTTTACAAATAAGGATAAAACTATCCTTAATTGTAATATACTTTACACTGTACTTATATCTTGTATCTCTTACCTGTTCCATGTACATAAGATGTCATTTTTTTTATTAGATGTACTTTAGGTAATTAGTACCTTTTAGAAAATCTTGGCAAGGCGCATGACAGTTCCATAGAACCCGCTCTACCTTGACAAGTGGTTTCTGAAAGGACCCTATTAATACCCAGTATTAATAGGCTTTGTCCATGATATGTTAACTGTTTTTTTTTTTATAATATGCATCTATATGCTCATGTGATGAATATGATAATCATAGTAATTAATGAATATATGAACATAGTAGATCCAGTAGATCTCTATGAGGCACTCAAGAAATGCTACGATCATCAGAAGATGATCACTTTGCCTGCAGCAGATAGCGAATTGATAAAACGCTATCTACCTTCTACCCAAATAATATCATTCTACAACAACAATATAGGGGGATAAAGTACCAGAAGTACTCAGAACTCATAAAAGTTCTCCTTATCGCTGAAAAATATAATATCCTACTGGTAAAGAATCATAATTCTAGACCCACTGGATCATTGGCATTGCTAGAAGCAAACATCAATGATTTCTACCGAGATAGCGGTAGAGGTAGAGGAATGAGAGATGGAAGACGCGACAGAGAAGAACGCAATAACTACCCGGGAAGAGGTAGAAACCACCCTGGAAGAGGTGGACACCAAAATCATCCTGGAAGAAATGATAATTAGGATCCTAGGAAGGATATTGATTCAGAAACTGCCATGCCAGTAAACATGAGAAAACAATGAGTGGCCTAAAAATTACCATAAGCAGACTGATGCCCTGAAGACATCATATCTGAAAAGTTTAGATTACTTCGATGAGTTAGACGATGACACATTAGATCCCTGAACCTTAGGATCTTTGAAGATTTTAGTTTTTTTTTTTCTGTCAGATATTGCTCAACAGTTTTTATTTTCTATTAGATATTGCTTAGTAGTTTTTATTTTCTGTCAGATATTGCTTAGTAGTCTTTATATTCTGTTAGACATTGCTTAGTAGCTTTTATATACTGTTGGACATTATCAATTTATATTATCATTCTAGTTAATATAGTTAGAAATTGTGTTAGTAAGTTTTATCATTGATAATTCTGTTTTGGTATTTATTGATTCATAAAACTTATCATTTAGGAACGATGACCAACTGCAAAGAGATTTGCCTGATAGATAGTGCAACAACGCATACCATACTGAAACACATAAAATTCTTTACAAACATTGAATATAATTCACGTATGGTTACTACAGTGGCTGACCCTACTGACATAATTACAGGGTCCGGAAGAGCCCATATTTTTTTACCTAATGGTACTCATTTGCTAATTAAGGATGCTCTATACTCACAAAATTCCAAAAGAAATTTACTGAGTTTTAAAGACATCCGAGTAAATGGATATCATTTAGTAACTACAAATGAAGGCAATCTAGAATACCTCTGCATCACATCTAAAGACGGAGAGCAAATTTCCATACTAAAAAATTGCTCAACCCTATCTTTAGAGTTATACTTTACCCACATTGGGGCTATGGAGTCCTATGCCACTCACTTGAACCAGAAGTTCACAAATCCTGTAGATTTGGTCATTTGGCATGATAGATTAGGTCACCCATGGTCAGGTATGCATAGAAAGATCATTTACAATTTCTATGGTCATTCTCTTAGCAATAAAAGTCTGTTTTTTCCAAATGACAATTTTTATGACCCTTGTTTCCAAGGAAAGTTAATCACTAGACCTTCTTTCCTGAAAATAGAGATAGAATCACCTACCTTCCTGCAAAGGATTCAAGGTGATATCGTGCTCCTATACACCCTCCTAGTGGTCCATTTAGATATTTTATGGTCTTAATAGATGCATATACTAGATGGTCATATGTGAGTCTCCTCTCCACTAAAAATTTAGCATTTGCTACATTATTATCCCAAATAATCAAACTCAGAGCTAGTTTTCCTGATAACCAATCAAATCTATCCGATTGGATAATGCAGCTGAATTCTCTTCTAAAATCTTCAATGACTTTTGTACATCCATAAGAATAGAAGTTGAACATTATGTCCCCCCATGTTCATACCTAGAATGGTCTCGCTGAAGCTTTTATTAAGCGCTTACAGTTAATAGCTAGACCATTACTCTTACAATTCAGACTTCCAATTTCTGCATGGGGGCATGCTATCTTGCATGCTGCTAATCTTGTTAGACTAAGACCTACTTCATACCATAATTTTTCTCCTACACAACTAGTGTCAGGTATTCAACCCAATATATTTTATCTTAGAAAGTTTGGATGTGCTGTGCAGGTCCCTATTCCCCTTCCAAATAGAACTAAGATGGGTCCCCAACGTAGATTGGGAATTTATATAGGTTTTGACTCACCTTCAATTATAAGATTTTTAGAACCCTTAACTGGTGATCTATTTACTGCTAGATTTGTAGATTGTCACTTTGATGAGACAGTCTTCTCGCCGTTAGGGAAAGATAAAGAAGTTTTTAGGTAATGACCTGTTCTCGAATAACGACGTGAATTATCATGGAATACTTCCACTATGTCTCATCTAGATTCTAGGTCCCCCCAATGCAAAGTAGAAGTAAAAATGATTTTACATTTGCAAGATATTACAAATCAATTACCTGATGCCTTCAATGATGCAACTAATGTAACTAAGTCGTTTATTCCAGCTAAAAATGTACCTGCAAGAATTAATATTCCAACTCCCACAAATAAAACTGCTGCATGTCAGAAACGTGACAGACGTATAGGTTCCAAAGATTCAGTTCCCCGGAAGAGGAAGTTGAATGAGAAATCATACCCTAAAATTCCAGAAGAAGTTGAGGTTCCAGAAGAACCTGATCATAATGCTCCAGAAGAGATTATGGACCATATTTTTTCAGAAGAAAATATTTCTCAATGGCCAAATTTTTCTCAAACTCCTGAAGAGGTCCCTGCAGAGATTATGGATAAGATACTGGTACCAAATAATGAGAGCTCAATATTCCATATAAGGGATGAAATTTGGGACCGAAAGAAAATAGTCATCGATGACATATACAAAGTAGCTATTGAAATAACAAAGGGCGATGATGAAGATAATGAACCACGTAGTATATATTAATGTCGACATAGAACTGATTGGCCAAATTAGAGAGAAGCTATTCAAGTTGAACTTGAATATCTCAAGAAACATGAAGTATTTGGACCTATAGTACAAACACCAAATAACGTAAACCCTGTAGGTTTCAAATGGGTGTTTGTAAGAAAAAAAAAATGAAAATAATAAAATCGCTAGATATAAGGCAAGGTTTGTAGCCTAGGGATTCCTGCAGAAACCCGGGATTGATTATGAAGATGACTATTCCCCTGTTATGGATATAGTTACGTTTAGATATCTCATTAGTATCACAGTTTCTGAAAAACTAGAGATGAGGCTAATGGATGTCGTAACGACATACCTATACGGGAACCTAGACACAGATATTTATATAAAAGTTCCAGAAGGATTCAAGTTGTCTGAAGCAACATCAAAGAGTGCGCACTTAATAAAACTAAGACTAACATTGTATGGCCTGAAGCAATCCGAAAGGATGTGATACAATCGCCTTAGTGAATACTTATTTATGGAAGGTTATAAGAATGATCTCATATGCCCATGCGTTTTCATAAAGAAATCAGAAAATGGATTTACAATAATTTGCAGTTTATGTGGATGACATAAACTTGATTAGGACTCCGAAGAGCTCAAGAAAATTTCTAATTATCTAAAAAGGGAGTTTGAAATGAAAGAACTTGGTGATACCAAGTTTTGCCTCGGCCTGCAGATCGAGCATAGCTCTAGTGGGATTTTACTACATCAATCCTTATATACTGAAAATTTGTTAAAGAAATTTAATATGGATAAATGTCACTCACTAAGCACTCCCATGACAGTTAGATCTCTTGATATTCATAAAGATCCATTTAGACCTAAAGAGGAACATGGAACTATTCTTGGTTCTGAAAAACCGTATTTAAGTGCTATTGGTGTTTTATTATATTTAGCTCAATGTACTAGACCAGATATATGTTTTTCTATTAATCTATTAGCTAGATATAGTTTAGAACCAACTCTTAGGCATTAGAATGGAATAAAACAAATATTTAGATATTTGCGAGGAACCACTGATATGAGATTATTTTATTCTTATGGTACTCCTTACTTGATTGGTTATGCATATTCAGGTTTTCTCTTTGACCCCCATAAGGGTCGATCCCAAACATTGTATGTATTTTTGAATAACAATGCATCTATTTCTTGAAGATCGACCAAACAAACACTTGTGGCCACATCATCGAATCATGCTAAAATCTTAGCCCTGCATGAAGCAAGTAGAGAATGCGTATGGTTGAGGTCGCTTGTGCAGCATATTAGAAGTAGTTGCCAGTTGACATCAGTTACCAAAGAACTGATAATTATCCATGAAGATAATGTCGCATGTATCGCTCAAATTCAAGCTGGGTTCATCAAGGGAGATCGGACAAAGCATATCTTACCAAAGTTTTTTTACACCCATAAGCTTCAGAAGAAAAGGAAGATTAAAGTCAAGCAAGTACGGTCAAGCGACAATTTTGCGGATCTCTTCACCAAAGCTTTGCCCAAGTCTACTTTCCAGAAGGTGTACGGCATCAGACTGTGACGGCTCAATCACCAAACAAATTGATGTAATAATGTAATCAAGAGGAGATATAATCAAGGGGAGAGATGTAATAATTGTAATGTAATTATCAGGTTGAGGGCATCCTGAAGATGCAAATTTATGTGCGTTATACTATTTTTTCTTTGGTAGGGTTTTTTCCACAGGGTTTTTCCACCAAAGGTTTTAATAAGGCAGCATTATGCGCACCCACTATAGTTCCTGAAGAACTAAGGTTGTATTTTTTTTTTCTTTGATAGGATTTTTCCCACTGGATTTTTCCATCAAAGATTTTAATAAGGTAATCATTGATTAATGGTGGTCATCCAAGAGGGAGTGTTATAAAACGGTGGTTACATCGGATATGGATGCCCACCGGATAGAAATCCCTAACTTCATGTGATAGGAGATTTTTCCGTCTCTATCCCAACCTTCAATTATGCTCTCCAATTATGCCTATATATAGGAGGGTAAATGAAAAATGAATAACAGTTTCCCAACACAAGATCATTTTCTGCAAAAAAAAAACCCGGTCATTTAGGAAAATTTCTATAAAAAAAAAAAGAAAAAAAGGCGGGGCCGTGGCCTTCTTGGCCTACAGGTAGGTCAGTCTCCAGTTCCCTCTACGACTTGCAGTGATGGAGTCTTCTGCCTCCTCCTCGATCTCCTCCTCCGCCTCCTCCCCTTCTTCGTCTCCTCCCCACCCGCACGGTCCAAGCAGGCTTACGATCTCGCAGCAGGAGCAGCTGAGGGTGGAAGAAATGGTCTCCGAGATCTACCAACTGCTCAGCGGCGTCTCCCCTCACGCCCGATCCCTCATGTAAGCTCCCTCAACATCTCAGAATCCTAGAATCAGCCCTTCAACTACTCTCGATTTCATTCATCATTTGCATGATCGGAGAACTAGAATCACAGTTCTTAGCCTCAGTGAACCTCATTCGTCAATAAAAAGAAATAGGAATTTTCCTTTGGAATTTCGTATGGGAATCCTCAAACCCTAATGGAAACTCAAAGCAATCTTTTCTTTCTGGTTTTGGTGGGTTGATCGAGCTCCTTTGAAGTATGGGTTTAGTTGTAAGTCTTCTAGTCTTTATGACATTAAACTACCCCAATTGTGCATGTGTTGTGTGGAGGAGAGGTAGCCTCTCGATGATCCAATCCTGTTCTTCGGTGGATATATGTACCTAGGACTCTTCATAGCGTCCCACCTGACCAATTCTGCACATTATTCATGAACAACAGGCCGCTAAAGGGACTAGAAATACAAATTTGATGCCATGGGATAAATTAAAAGTTGTTTATGAAATTCGGAGGAACTCACTTCAAACCCTTAGTTCAAATTAATTATGGGATTACGTGGCAGGGATAAGCTCACATATTCTAGGTTTTGGGAGTGTAAATGCCTCGTCCAAGTGATGATAATCTTGAGTTTATAAGCGGGGAGCAAACTATAAATCTTGAGGATTGGATTCTTTTGCGTGGGAAATGGCTAAGCCTTGGAGGTCAACAAATTTTGGGAGGGGTTTTACTGTCAAAAACTCAAGGTTCCACCGATCTAGTCCCTCAAATCAAGAGCTGCAGAGCAAGATGGAGCATGATGGTGTGCTTGCCTCAGAATGAGAGTTGCCCTATAGAATTCTCTAAATAAGGTCTAGAAGCTCTAGAGGAGGATAAATGCGATTGAGGAAAAGAGTTTGAAGATGGCTTTTTTCAAGGTTGACTTGACATTTTCACCTCTAAAGATGGTGGCCTTTTTGACCTCCAAGAAGGTTGACCTTGATTGGTCACTTGGCCTTTGTCTTCCCTTTAATGTTCGAAGGTTGGTTCGGTATCTCTTATGTTGATTCTTTGCATTTGGTAGAGAAAAGTAATCTAGGCTTTTTATTTGTCCCGAAAGATAGTTATTGGGCCTTGACCCACCACTTGCTAGCTCTCTTGCATGATTGTCTGCACACAACATTGTTTGGAGGAAAACCCACAACCATCTTGACTCTTATTTCTAAAACGGACCGTAGGCCCACAAATTGCTTGGTCACATGCGTATCAGATGCATAGTTACCAAATCGGGCGTTTTTTTTGAAAAAAACACGTATAAAACGCGTATCGATCCAAAGTCGTAGCAAACAGGAAAAAAATCTCGTTTTTTTGAAAAAAAACGTATGTACGCATTTAAAATGGAAAAAACACGTATAAAACGCGTCGGGTTTTGTCCGGGTTCAAATTGGGTTCGGGTTTTATTTTGTTCGTGCTTAATAAACGCATATGGTATATGTTTTGAACTTTTGATTACTTAATGTTGGAAAATCACATATATACATACTTGGTATAACTTTTAAGATTTTTTTTTGTTTTTCCGATGTTTTCCCGTTTTTTTTTTCCGTTTTCATCGTATCTTTCCAATTTTTTTCCTATTTTCCGACTTGGTAACTATGGTCATATGTGGCATATGAGTGCCTTGCTTTGTGAAGGCTATTGATGGTTTGCTCACAATTGCTGGAGTGCAATAGGGAAATGTTTATGATTCCCATAAAAATAGTTTATACTCGACTGACATATGTTAATCAATCTATATTCTTGTTGCACCGCCACAATGGAAATCTAGATATCACTCACTAATTCACTATGAACAATGCTTTATCCAATATCAATTAGCTCCGTAAATGATCAAGTATCCTTAAGGAAGCACTTAGGGATGGTACTTGGACACGTAGAATTGAACCCAACATGATTGGATCCACCCGAACTCAAGGGTCAATGGGTAGGTCATGGGTCTAAAGACATATTTGTGTAAAGGTTTTTGGTAAGGTCCGAATATTGTTGAAGTTTACCCGACCCGGACATGACTCAGCTTCAATGCTACAACATAAATTAAGAAGTGCAAGATACCCATGACCTAGCTTCAATGCTACAACATAAATTAAGAAGTGCAAGATACCCTGATGCTACCTAAACTCAATATAATTGCTCAAATAATATATTATATGTGTGTGTGTGGATTTTCATATGTTTCCTCACCTTTCTACTAATGTGTATATTTTTTTATTCTATTTTTTTTACTGTTTGCCAATGATATAAATAAACTAATGGATGCCAAACACCCCTGCATAGGGAGTTGGCTTACTCAAATCCTAACATAATAAGTGTCAGGTAAGTAATCTTTATGCCACATACCCAACCTGAAGCCAAGCTCATCCCATATATTAGAGCATGGGCCAAAATTTGGACCCTAATCCCTTGCATGTTTAGGTAACTTGTATGGGTAGTGGTAGGAGATACCCCACAATATCACCTTGATATGTAGGCCAAGAAAGAAGATAACAAGAGACCTAAGCAAGCTCCCACATCTAGGGGGAAACCTTCCAAGGATTTTGATTACTCAATATTATGATGCTTGACTACCTTCACACAATACGGAGATTCCCAAATTCCCACGTTATTGGTCCAATATTTGCAAGCCATTGGAACCCCATCACCATATCACGGGCCCCCCAATGGAAGTAAACACATGCCCGTCTCAACTGTTGAACCTTGCATGATCCACTGTACTTGTCTGCAAACGGCTGAACTGAATAATTTGGTGCCATCAGCCAAGACAACGGGTAGACGATTGTTTCATGGATCGTACATCCGGTTCTCTTTGCAACCACTAGGTCGAGGAAGTTTTGTGTACTCCCCGAGTCAATAAGAATGGTAACCGGCTTGTGCTTGGTGTATCCTTGCACCCTCATGGTGAATCTAGTTACATCGATTTGCTGATGTTGCAACTTTACTTCGTAGTTCTTAGCAAAGTGACTTGCTTCATTGTGATTGGTTTGTGTTCTTGAACATAGGGGGGCCTCCCTTCTCATTGCTGGTGCTGATATAACTCAAAGCCTTTGTTTTGTTGATATTTCTTGTCCAGGAGCTACTGCTCCTTAAATCAAGGCCTCTTAATGCACTCACCTCCATAATATGTTTGCAAATACGTTGCTTAGTACCGATCTCGCCTTTCATTGTTGACATGCTTTGCATTCATGTAGATTTAATGCATGACCTTCAACTCCACCTCCTTAATGATTAAGTCGTAATCTTTGACAAAAGCTTGTCAGGTGCGAATCAATCCACCAATGGCATCCTTCTTCCAAATTACTAGAAGCTTCTGGGCTCTTCAAATTTGGGGCACATAGGTTGAAGTTCATTATGGTGAAGCTGCGTGGAGACATCAGCCGAGTTCGGTTGTTGTTTTCCCTCATGCTTTCAAGAGTTTCTTTGCAAATTCCTTCATATACTTATTTGGAGAACGAGTCAACCATGACAGTCACCAATTAAACTTGACTTATGGAGTCATTGTCTTTCCACTTATCATTCTTTTCCTAAAATGTGTCCTTGGTAATTTATTCCGTTCCACAGTTGAAGTGTCTTGATCTTGCTCTCCCTAGAACATGCTAAAACCTATCTCCAGGTGGCATAGTCAAACTCTGACACCTTCTCTCCTTTTTAGCCAAAAATAAGAAGCTAATACCTATTTAGTGAGTCTATCTCAGTAGAGATATTTATCTATAATTTGTTGCTTAAGTTAGATTAACGGAGCTTATTAGACTACTTGTGCTTGTATTCGTCAAGTTAGCAGAGTTATCCTATCCCAACCCAGTTTATGGTGGTGGCCTGCTCTTTTAGATAATTTGTTATGTCCACTTTGTGTCGTAGAGGATAGAGTGTGGCTCCATGATATTAGTAAGTCTAGCCTTCAATTTGCACATGCCTAGAACACTGAAATAGCATTCCAACAAGAGGCCTTGTCTTTAATGGTGTTAGGTTCATGTCTGGAGTAAACTCAGTAACTCAGCTACTCCGGAGAGATCTAGGTATATATGCATATTAGCGCGATATCATCAGAAATAGTGCTTTATATTGATAGCCTTACTTGTGGGACCTTGTACATTGAATGCTTTACTCACCTCAAAGACTTCCATTTCCCACTTCTAAATGCTTCTAAGATTTTTGGTGCTCTTACCACTAGCGACACTACATGAGATTCATTTACCGAGTTTGTGTTTTTTTGATCTTTGCATCTTTCAAAACAAGATAATGATAATTTCGTCAAAAGACACTATGGTATGGTGTCCACATGAATCTTAGGCAATTCAGCTCCTATCATTTTCTCATCTTGCATTCACACTCAGAATTTTCTCCTAATCCCTCTTCCACTTCAATTATTTTTTATGATATTCGAGCTATACTCTCGACTATGAATTTTAATTTGGCAGTAGAAGTCACTGAAAGCATGATACTCGATAATATCAACTGCAAACCATTGACTAATATGAAAATACTAACAATTTGAACTAAAGTATATGTTTGACATTGTTTTGATGTGATACTTAATGACTTCGTTGATATAAAACTCTATTGTGATTTAGTTTATTGGTCAATTTGCGATAATGTAGAGTGAATGGAGCTTGATACATATTGATATGTAAATCTTCAATATACAGAAATTTGTATCATGTTGGTTATGGCCCTATGGCCATGGTACTATGTTTTGAACTATACTGTATGGTAGACACCAATACTTCAAACCATGTAAGTTGTATGTTTGTCTACATGTATATGTTTAACTTATGCTAACTTTCACCGATATAGAGAAAGGAGGCAGGGAGAGGACATATGAGTGGTTACTAGAACGGAAAAGATGAAGGAAAATAATGTGAATAAATTTGAAGGGGTTAATAAAGGACAATATTAAGAAGATATTGAAATATAATTGATTAAAGAGAATTCTGAGGACAATGATTGTGATTGGCAGATCGTTGGTGAAGAACTTTTCTTGTATGGAAATTGGAAAAAACTCTTGACCCTTATATCTTAATCTTAAACTCTTGAGAAATGGATATTAAGGCACTGTCATCATGAAATATTTCACATGTCACGTACTAATAACTGAAAAAGAAAGAGAGGAAAAAAGAGTTAAAGAAAGGAATGCGAATCTTGCTATCATATGCTGGACTTCACACCCCCTTCTTATCTTATTTCATGACTTAATTGTCTATTATAAAAGACTCGAGAGTCGAGACTTGTAACATGAAGGTTAATTTCATGTATCACAAACTGGTAACTGAAAGAAACAAAAGAAGAAAAGTCTAAAATTAAAGAACAAGTTACCTTGTTATCCTATGTTGGACTTCACCCCCATGTATTTATATTCTTTATTGTTTTTTACATAATGAATCTTTACCCTTTCAAAAACCAATACTGTTCTACCTCTTTTCCCCATCATATATATTAAATAGAAATTTTGATAAGTGGTATTATGGCTTTGCAAAAATAACTTAAAGAACTAACTTCATCCAACACTAATTGATGATTTATAGTGAGTTGGACATTGGTTGTGCATGTGCATGGATCCTAATGGAGGGAAAGGTCTCTACATCTATGAACATCTCCCCTGCAGTTATCACACACAACTCACACTCACATCCACTCATTCTTAACTGTTTGTTGGTTATATTGGTATAAAAGCTATACATATAATATGGACATATAAGATGTAAATATGAGAAAGAGGGAGGATGATGCAACTTGAGTGCAAGAAGGTTTGTATTTATTTCTCAATCTTGCTTATTATAAATAGCTCAAGAGCTTTCATTCCCAATCTGAGAAGCCAATGTATTTGTTTTCCTAGTGTTCCCCATGAAAGGAAATTGAGAGTCAAACTCATAAATTTCTCATGTGCATTTTCTTTGAAAAAATTGTCCAACAACTATATAATTTAACTCCAATTGCTACATGTTGTATTTAGCATTTTTTAAATTTATTTTTATCTTTCATCTCAATTTGCCACTTATTTATTAAACTCTTAATTTTCCAAATTATTCATCTAGTCTTTCTTCTGAAATAATTGTTTAACAACTGTATACTCCACCCCAGTTTGTTCAATACTATATTAAACTCTTTGTCATTTTTTTGCTTTTCATCTCTGCTACCTGTATGCCAAACCTTAAAGTTACCAATTATTCATCCAAGTTTTCTTGTAATTTGAGGTGAGCTTTTGTAGGTTGGAACTTTGGCGTGATAAGCACGTTGCATTCTTAACAAGAGGACTGAGGCAACTTGGGCCGAGCTATCATGTACTAGATGCCAAGTAAGATTTGGTTATTTGTTTGATAAATTCTTTTTCATGTACATGTTTTTATTTTAGTTACCACGTCTATTTTTCTAGTATTTAATTGATTAGAATGACTCGGTTTTATGTACAGTCGACCTTGGCTATGTTACTGGATTCTTCACTCAATTGCTTTATTAGGAGAGCTCATTGACTTGGAACTTGAGGACAATGTGGTGGACTTCTTATCTCGATGCGAGGTTCGGTGTTTCCCTCAGACCTTTCCTATTTGTGCATGCTTCCTGTAATGTTTAATTGAATTCAATTGACAATATCCTCTTCGCTGGTTTATCTAGGATGTCGTCATTAATCACAATTTTAGTGGATATCAATAGTGTGCCCATAATCTCTTCCTTCGATGAAAATTGAACAACTGATATTTTTGTTTAATTCCTTTATCATGGTGACTAAAAAACTGCATGAGAAATACAACTTTCTTCTTATTAAAGGGAAAACAAAAGAGTATGGTTTAACTTTCTTCAAAGTGCCTCCATGATGAGTATTTTCTATTCCTTTGTCCAAGAATTAAAAATGTTTAGTGTAGTATTTTTTTTCTGATAATTTTTAAAAGTAACATCCTCAATCATCATATGCTTATGTATGCCCAAATTTGAATTTTTAGAGACACAAGTATTTCTTGAAATCCGAGAAGTAATTTGTTTTACTTTACACTACTGATTTTGACACAACAAACCTGCCTTAATGACTCATGACTTGGACTTGACTTGGCAACATCAGAATTTGTGACTTAAATCAATGCTTAGGGTAGTTTGACCTTTTTTTTTAAATCAATGCCTAAGAAACATAGTAGAATACTTGAAAGTAGTAATGTAAATAAAGAAAGATGATAGCAAAAATTATAATGAAACATTAGATGGCTCAATATGGCAGATGGTCAAAGAAATGACTAAAGTAGTAGGTCCATCGCTCCATTTAATTTGTCTGCATTCACTATATTATGTTGATACAAACGTGTATTTGCTTTCAAGTACTGCATATATATCATATAGTTTTTTGTTGGATCAGACGATGTTGTCATACCGAGCATATTAACTTCCAATAGTATATGTTTGACATACACATATTTGCATCTCTCCCATGCTTTAGATGGAGGTATTCTCATGTTGATCCTATAGATCAACATTGTTGGGACCAAACCAAGAAAAAATGAAAAGTTATCAAGTCTGGTCCAATGCTATACAATAGTTAATGCAGTGTTTGGGTAAAGTGGTTTGATGTACAAATTGCCTAGGTTCGACTCACTTGAGTTGAAGTAACCTTCATGTACCTTGTATACTATAAGAAAGAACATGCTTGGTCAAATATGTGCCCCCCCCCTTGTTCGAGTGGACTTTTCTGAATCACCTTCTTGATTAGGCTATTTTCTTGACTAGTCGGTTGGATACCGGACAAACCCAAAGAGAATGTTAGATCTGGTCAGACAATTTGATTTGTTAGTCCCGCTTGATCGGTAACTAGTGTTACAATTTGGTTCCAATGGTCTCCCCCTTCTTTTATGATTAGACAGATATCCATTGCCTTCCTGTGATATCGTAATTTTCAAAACTAACTTAGTCAACAAGATGATATATCAATTTCCTTGAATATATGCCTTAAATGGTCTTCTATAAAAGCCCTGAAGAAGCATTCTAACTCATGCCCATCGTTTTAAAGAGTAAATAAGCATTCCTATGGTCATTGTTTTGAACAATGACTCCATCTTTCCAGCTTCAACAGGTCAAAATAATGAGTTCCCTTATCCAAGGATGAAACTACTGACATGGACAGAATGTTGGTGTTGGTATAGCTTTGTAGTTGGTAACTAGTTCGGACTAGTTAAAGAAAGGATCATTACTCGAATAACAATTGGTTCGCGAAGGTGATTCGGCTCGTCTATAGGCTAAAATCCGAACCATTATAGGTGTCTCGGTTTGGGTTCAGCCTAATCGTCAAACTATGCTAGCAAGTACCCCGTGTGCTTACGATATGGAAAATGTGAACATGTTCATAGAAGGTACTCATTGTTTATTTGGGTTCATTTCTTGGGAAATGAAGAGTTTTTGTTGGTGCTACTAGCTTTGACAAGGGAATTGATGCTTTTCTGGTTTTGTTCTTATGGAAAGGTTCATCAGAAGAATTGGAAGTTCATTCCCGTGGATTTAGAAGTTTAGGAAAATAAAAATTTCAAGTGATTGAAAGAAAGACTAACAAACTTGGTGGGTTATCTACAGATACTGAACCATTTGTTGCTTTCTAAAACGCCGAATTTAAGCCAAATATTCAACTCTGGCCATTTTCTCTGGATTATTTTTTGTTCTTCCAAAGAATAGCTTCAATATTTTACTGTATTTTTAATTGTTTGTATTCATTAGTAACTTTATGCAAAACTGCTCCTGAGGGTTTACAATATGAATTCAGTTGAACATATCCAACATCGATGTGACGTGCTTTTTTCTTAAATTGCAAATTTGATCTGATAGCTGAAGTTCTCTGGAATTGTTCCTTATAAATTGACTTCTGATTTTTGCAGCAGTCTTTTATTGTGTATAACTTCAATACTTCATTTACATTATGAAATACAGGGCAATATGGACATTTGTATTTTTATTTATTTTTGATAAGTGCGACTTTAATTTATTGCTTTTACTTTTTTACAGGACAAAGATGGTGGATATGGCGGTGGACCTGGGCAGGTTCGTTTTTATCATGTTGTAATTACCGCTTTTGAAGGAACCTTCTACCACTTACATTTTATACCTGCTCTTCATTTTTCTTATGTACAATTTGGTGATATGTAGCACTCAGTACCAAAATCTTGTGTGATGTGAGGTTATTGGTATACTTTCATTTGCTAGGTTATTGTATGGGAGCAAATCTCACAAGTGTCTAAAATATGTATCTTTGTGCCTGCATGTTTGCATTTTGTGTAGGAGCAAATCTCACACACACACACACACACACACACACACACACACACACATATATATATATATATATATATATATATATATATATATATATATATATATATATATATATATATATATATATATATATATATATATAAACTGCACTGCATGGTGCGGTTCTGGTTTGCCAAAATAGAAAACTGTCACAGTGCAGTGCGGTTCTGGTTTGCCAAAATAGAAAACTGTCACAGTGCAGTGCGGTTTTGGTTTCGGTTTCGGTGTAGCAGTGTTGTTTCGGTTTTGACCAAAACCATATAAAACCGCACCATTTAGACCATTATAATGATAAACCGCGGTGCACCGCACCACATGGTGCGATTTCGGTTTTACATAATGGCACACCGTCGCGGTGCGGTGCGGTTTGGTGTGGCGGTTCGGTTTCGGTTTTGCCAAAAACCACACCGAAACCACACCGTTGCCACCCCCAATTGAGAAGGGTAAAATGTGGAACAAAATGCAGGATGCAAGGAAGAATGGGTTGGGCCGTTAGTGGGATTGCCTTTCCCATTATAGCCCTTATTTTTTAGTGGATAAATAAGATTCAATTGATTAGTAAGGGCAAAATGGAAAACTAAAGTAGGATGGAAGGAAGAATGGGTTAGTGGGATTGCTATTCCCATAATAGCCCTTGGATTTTTAAATGGATAAATAAGACTCAATTGATTAGTGGCAAAAGGGTAATATTCTTGGATGGTATTTGTGATTTGTATAGGGATACAACGAGAAGGGCAAATATGACATATTACAATCCTAGCCTTTGTGTTTGTTTTCATGACATAGGATTCAAAATACTTGGTATGGATTAATATATATGGTAAAGGGTAAAATAGAAACATATGTAAAAGGATGGAAGGAAGTAAGGACCCAAAACTGCGGATTGATATTAGGGGTATGGATTCCTATACCCATACCCTACCAGGTAGAGTTCCTAATTCCTATACCCATACCCTACCCAAATCTTGTACAACCCATAACCATACCTGAAAGTACATTTGTACCCATACCCGTATCCGATGTTTCGGGTCAGGGTCGGGTTACAAGTTATGATTGATAAGGGTAAAATGGGAAACAAATGTAAGATGCAAGGAAGAATGGGTTAGTGGGATTGCCTTTCCCATTATAGCCCTTATTTTTTTAATGGATAAATAAGATTCTATTGATTAGTGTTAAAGAAGAGAATGGCAAAATGGGAAACTAAAGTAGGTTGGAAGGAAGAATGGGTTAGTGGGTTAGTGGGATTGCTATTCCCATAATAGTCCTTGGTTTTTTAAATGGATAAATAAGACTCAATTGATTAGTGGCAAGAGGGTAATATTCTTGGATGGTATTTGTGATTTGTATTGGGATAAAACGGGAAGGTCAAAAATGACATATTACAATCCTAGCCTTTGTGTTTGTTTTCATGACATAGGATTCAAAATATTGGATATGGATTAATATATATGGTGAAGGGTAATAAAATGGGAACATATGTAAAAGGATGGAAGGAACTAAGGATCCAAAACTGCGGATTCATATATATATATATATATATATATATATATATATATATATATATATATATATATATATATATATATATATAGAGAGAGAGAGAGAGAGAGAGAGAGAGAGAGAGACCGTGGTCCTCCTCTACACCATACATAAAGGCTAGATTTTGTGTATGTATGGTCAATACACTCTAGTTAGATTAGGTATATTAAATAAAATCAAAGAAAAAACTTAAAAGTATTCGATCGAATTGAAACATATTCAACAATAGTTATTCGCATACATACATTTTTTGGGGACGCTAAAAATGATACTTGACATGTGATTTTGTATATTTTTTTCCTTGATCACTTTTGGGAGGGGAGAACCCAAGTTGACCAAGGTCCAACTCTTGTTAAATGGTGCCACATGACACCTTTTTAGAAGTGTGGAGTGATGTGTACGGTGGATGGGAGGACCACACTCCCTTATATATGTGTGTGTGTGCGCGCTCGCGTGCGCTAGCTAGCATGCATGCATGAGTTGGACCATATGATATCAACAAAAAAAAAGTGCTAATTACACCGCTCATATGATTTTTCAAGAATTGATGATAGATCATTTCATCCACTACTTTTATCTACATAGTATGTTACCTTTCTATATCTATTCTGTTCATTATGAACTTCATAAGAACTCAACCAAACCGACCCATTAAGGTCAGGTTGGTTCAGTTCTCGGGTTGGCCTGCTATAGCTTGCACCCCTAGCTGCAACACCCATAACACCCGTCAATCTCTCTGTTTCTCCTGAGCTTTGATTTCTTTCGTGTGAGACGTAAAGGATTGTTTTAATTTTCCCTTCTTTTTTTTTGCATGATTTTGGACTGATTCTCTCTGCTATTTCTGTTTACGCAAATATAGAATTATCAAACATTTTACATGTTAGGGCTTGGATTTCATTCGTACTTGCCGGAATGATTGATACTTCTACATTTCGGTTTACGCCTTAAGTAATGTAGAACTATCAAACATTGTTACATGTTATGGCTTGGATTTGATTCGTATATACTCAATATTTTGTAACACCACAAACAGATTAACAAGTTGCATATGTATTTGCGAAAACTGGCCATATATTACAGTTACTAGCTAGCCCTTTGTTTTGCACTACTGGCATAGACGGAATGTGTAATGATACAGTCTGGTTGGTGTGCCAATTTGATGGAATTTTAAAGAATGAATGTAACACTACTGTATACAGTGGTGGGAAAAGGACAATAACGAGTGCTATTCATCACGCTTCCTTTGAAGTAGAAAGTTGTATGAAGTTAACGGTTCGTTACCAGAGACACCAATAGTTCTCAGTAGATAACAACACTTCCATCTCTGTCTCAATAAGATAACTTGCTTGTTTCAAATGAGTTGAACAACTCTATCTTTTGTTCTCTAATAATTAGAACCTACAATGGCCAATGCAAATGCTGCCTGGTAAGTGGGGCAAAAATCCAAAATATACCAAATTTGTTGAGGATGCATGCTTCTGAATGCACGTGGAATTAGCAACAGGCAATCTCTAGTATGAAACTTTGATTGTAATTAGAACTTTGCATTAAAAACTTGTTAGGTGATGCATCTTTCTAGGTTGTGCCACAGTGTCAGGCCAGGCCGGGTCGGGCCTCTATAA
Organism: Chamaelirium japonicum; assembly: GCA_947650365.1. NCBI lineage: Eukaryota > Viridiplantae > Streptophyta > Magnoliopsida > Liliales > Melanthiaceae > Chamaelirium > Chamaelirium japonicum. The sequence goes on along the minus strand of OX393556.1, from coordinate 52,111,355 downwards.
TTTAATATTCTCTTTTTTGTGTAATAGTTTGGTTTACCTTGTTTAAATTAAATCCAAAATATTTTGTTTTTAGAGATTGTTTAAACCTTCGTCGTCATAGCATTTCTGCTAAGATTGAAAATGTTTCAGCCAAATTGGGTTAGAGGAGAACAAACTTAGTCTGAAAAAGTTGTGGTAAAAATTCCGAAGTGTGGGATTCCCCACGCCGACATAGCCCCACGCCGCTCGCCGGAGACGACCGCCCCACGCCGACACAGCCGGACAGATCTGAGCGCTCGCCGACACAGCCGCTCGCCGACACAGCCGGACAGATCTGGCCCCTCGCCGCTCAGATCAGCCCCTCGCCGCTCAGATCTGGCCGGAGAAGACCACCCCTCGCCGGAACCTTGAGGTGTGGCCGGAGATCGGAGCGTCCGCCGGAACAGGACGAGCGCTTTGTCCTCCTCTCCGAGAGCTGCATCCCCGTCTTCAACTTCACCGCAGATCTGAGCGCTCGGCCGGAGATCGGAGCGTCCGCCGGATCAGGATCTCAGATCTGTTCGCGCAGGTCTGAGGGGTCGCACAGATCTGTGAAGGGCTCGCGCAGATCTGAGGGGTGAGAGGAGCTCGGGGAAGAGGATCTCAGATCTGAGGCAGTCCGGCGAGGGAGAGCTAGGGACGGATCCGCGCCGACGTCCAGATCTACGCCGGATCTGGGGGACCAGATCTGTGTACGGCAGGAGTCGCCGGGAGAGGAGCCGCCGGGCCGGGAAGGGCTGCGCTGCGTCGGCTTCGTGCGAGGGAGACTGGATCTGGGCCGGAGATCGGAGCGTCCGCCGGAAAAATTTGGGTGGAGCGTGAGGATGGCGAGAGGAAGGGGGAGGTCCCGAGGCCGTTCCCCTAGCCACCCGCGGCGAGAGGTGGGTGTAGGTTCCCGAGGGGCGTCTTTAAGGGCTAGGTCACGCGGGGATAGGGGTTCTGCGGGAGCGGTGGATCGGAGTCGTTCCTGAGATAGGCGTCTCGGGGGCTCCCATCGCCCCTCCTCGTCGGCCGCCCGTCCTCGTGTCTCCTTCGCCGACGCTGTCCGTCGGCCTGCACCGCCAGCCCCGCCGCCAGCCAGGGTTTCGGGGCCCCCCCGCAGACCAGATCTACCTCGACGCCGGCGGGATTTAGGACGCCGCTGTCATCGGTGCGGGGAGAGAGATCATACGGTTGCCGCGTGCCGGAACCCCCTTGTGTGTTTCGCCTGCGGTAAGGTGGGGCATACCTCTCACCGGTGCAAGATGTCCAGGGCTTCCGGATCTACGGGATCTTCTTCGACGGGCGCCGGAGCCTCGATTGATCTTCCCGATGATCCCAAGCGCGCAGAGATGTTGGAGGTCCTCAACCGATCGGGGATCTGCCGGGTCTTCCAGAAATCTGTGTCCGCGGCGGAGCTGTCTGGCCACCTTCGGCACGCGTGGCAGGGTTCCTGGGCCTGGCCGTCTCAGGAGATCGGGAATGGGGAATTCCTAGTTGAATTCCCATTCCGTCAATTCCTGGAGATCGAGGCAGGGCGTGGCGTCCGGGACCTGGGCGCAGTTTCGGTCTCCTTCCGCCCATGGGAGGAGCTGGGTGGGGCAGTTGCGAGGAGGAGGAGGACAGCCTTGAGGGTCACGATTTTCGGCCTCCCTTTTGATGCCTGGGGGGAGGGGTCGATCCGGACTCTTTTGGAGCCGTACGGAGAGGTCCGGGAGTGTTTCAACGTCTTCCCCTCGATCTCGCACCGTCGTTTCTGCCAAGCTACGACCCTCTGCTACGATCCAATCCTCATCCCCCCCTCCTTGAACTTCAACCATGGCGGCGGGGTGTTCCGGGTTCGTCTCGCTACTCAGGTCCTGGGAGATTGCACCACACTCCCCCCGCCTCCCCTAGGCTACCTGCCTCCTCTGGATCATGGGGTTGGCGGCGGTATGCCAGGTGGGGAGCCTGCGACTCCGCCGGGTTCCGGTCCACCGGTGGAGGCCGGCCCGCAGCCGACGAGGTTTCGCCCATCACCTGTTCCGGCACCAGCGCACGAGGGCAGCTGCAGTCGTGACCCAGGTACTCCATCTCTCCAGCAGTTCTCCCGAGATACCGGTTTGGATGCTTCTATTCTCAGCTTGGGCGCGAGTGGAGGCTTGCCTCCCTTTTCTTTTGATGGTGTTCTTGATGCTTGCGTGACGATTCCCATCAACCCCTTTGCTGATGAGCAAGAGGGCGTTGATGTTGGACCGGTAGAGGGGGGCCCACAGATGGGTTCCCAGGTTGATCATGTCCCTATCAACGTGGTTTCCCCCACTTTGGGGGAACCGCTTGATCCTAACTCTGTTGTCGGCAGGTGCGATGTAGCAGAGCAGGGGAATGGAGGGGGAGGGACTACTGTTGGGACCGAGCAGGATTTTGGAGGCCGAGAGGCATCCGCGGAGAGTGGCGGCGCTGGCCATTTTCAGTCGGCTAGGAGGAGTTTCAGGCAAATTTTGCAGCGGTCCTCAGACGATCCGTCGCTTGCCCAGGCTTTGATCCGGTCGAAGATGCGTCTTTTGGAGCTGGACCAAGCAGACCCTTCGGTTTCCCTCCCTCTTTCTTTTCTGGATGATGATGTTATTTTAGACATCGCTAAGAAATGTGGGTTCATAACTACTCCGGAGCTAGAAGGTGTGCGTTTCTTTCTTGATTCTCTAAGAGCCATGGAGGAGAAGCGGGCTAAGCTAGCCGCTTCCTCCTGAGGAGTGGCCTCAGAGGAGTTGGTGGAGGTGGTCCTTGTGCTTATGAAGATTCTTTCCTGGAATGTGAGAGGGTTAGGGAAGTCGGAGAAGAGACGGGCAGCCAGTTCTTTCGCCTCCATTCATGATGTGGACATCATCTGTATTCAGGAGTCTAAGCGGGAGAATCCGACTAACCATTTCTTCCGCTCCCTCAGCACTAAGAAGATTGCGAAGTGGGAGGCGAAGGACTCTACGGGAGCGTCAGGTGGTATTTTGGTGGGATACAATGACGACCTGTTTTTGCTGAAAAGTACGAACGTTGGAGTTTTCTCTCTCTCCCTTATTTTTCAGAACAGATTAGACGGAGATGAGTGGATGCTTTCTTCCGTGTATGGCCCGACAGATCATGGCAGAGGGGATGATTTCTGGACGGAGCTGTCCCTGCTCCGGGTTAACTTCAACGGGCCCTGGGTGATTGCTGGTGACTTCAATGTGACGAGAGGGTCCAGTGAGAGGATGCGTAGCGGAGGTGATGTTTCGGCCATGAGTGCCTTTTCTTCTTTCATTCGTCAGCAGGAGCTTATTGATCTTCCTCTGTCGGGGCGTACGTTCACGTGGAGTAACAAGAGGGAAGACCCAATTCTAGCCCGGCTTGATCGGTTCCTTATCTCTGTTGATTGGGACTCGAAGTTCCCGGGCTCGATCCAGACTGGCCTGGCTTCTTGCGTGTCAGACCATGCTCCGGTCCTTCTGTCCACTGAGTCTATCTCTCCCGTCCGCCCACCATTTAGATTCGAGTTGATGTGGTCCTCGGAGGAAGGCCTCAGCGCAATGTTGGCCGGATGGTGGGCTGAAGCGGCCGGTCACGAAAACTCAGCGCTGAACATGACTAGCAAGCTCAGGTTCGTTAAGAAGAAGCTCATTTGCTGGAGCAGGGAGCATTTTGGCAGTGTTCTGAGGCATAAAGCTTCTGTGCTGTCGGAGATTCATTCTCTTGAGGTGAAGGGGGAATCTTCCGATTTGTCAGCTACGGATAAGGAGAGATTGTTAGAGCTAAATGAGAGCCTTGTCTCCCTTCTGCGGAATGAGGAAGTGATGTGGCGTCAACGTTCGAAGGAGCAGTGGATCAAGCAGGGGGATGCAAATACCTCTTATTTTCATAGAGTGGCGAATGCTAGGAGGAGGAGAAATTTCATCACCACGCTTTGGCATGAGGAGCAATCGCTAACTTCAACTTCTGATATTTTAGCTGCGGCTTCCTCTTTCTTCAAGAGCGCCTTTCGTGAGGATGGTGTGACGTCTGGTGTCTCTTTCGATTGGGCCGGCGTTGATTTTCGTAGACTACCGGACGACAATGGTCTTGATTCGGAGTTTACTGAAGAAGATTTCCGCAGGGCGATCTTCCAGTCTAAGGGCGATGGTGCGCCAGGACCAGATGGTTTCCCTATGGCGTTCTACCAGAAGTATTGGGACATATTGAAGGGTGATCTGTGCCGTTTCCTGAGTGATTTCTTTTCGGGCAAGGTGCGTCTTCATTACCTAAATCACTCTTGGATTATCCTGCTCCCTAAGAAATCTTCTGCAGAGACCATTAGAGATTTCAGGCCGATCTCTCTGTCTAACTGCCTCTACAAGATCGTGGCGAAGATTCTAGCGAATAGATTGGCCGATAGCATCTCTATGCTGGTCTACCCTTCCCAGACAGCCTTCATTAAGGGGCGTCTGATCCTCGACAGTGTAGCGGCAGCCCACGAGACTATCTTCCACCTGCGGGAGTCCGGAGAGGAAGGGGTATTGCTCAAGATCGACTTCGAGCGGGCCTTTGATCAGATTCGGTGGGACTTCCTCCTTAGGCTTCTGGAAGCCAAGGGATTTTCTGCTCGGTGGGTGTCCTGGATCAGAGAGATTTTGGTCTCCTCTAAGATTTCTTGCCTTATAAATGGGGAGCAGGGTCGTGACTTCAAAGTTTACAAGGGCCTGAAGCAGGGATGCCCACTTTCCCCTTATCTGTTCATCTTGGTGGTCGAAGCTTTCGATGCTGCGGTTCGCAAGGCCAACGCTGAAGGTCTGGTGAAGGGAGTGGGCGGGCATGGTTGGACTACTTCGAATTTGCATTATGCGGACGATTCGTTACTCTTCGTCAAAGCTTGTCCCTTTCAGATGGTCTCTTTGAAGATCCTCCTATACGGGCTGGAATTGACTTCAGGGCTGAAGATCAACTTCCAGAAGAGCAGCCTGTACTACATCGGTTCAGGGGAAGCCGGCGGTGGTTTGGCCAGGTTGTTGAATTGCAGAGAAGGTACCTTGCCGATGAAGTATCTGGGTCTTCCGATCAGCGATAAGGCTCTCAGGCGGGAGGACTGGGAACAGCTGATTTTGAAGATAGAGAGGCGTTTGGAGGGTTGGAAGGGCAGATTTTTGTCCTCTGGTGGCCGGCTTGTTCTGGTGAATTCTGTACTTTCGTCAATCCCATCTTACTACCTGTCTTTCTATTTCCTGCCAACCTGGGTCATTGACAGGATCGACAAGATCAGACGCTCTTTTCTGTGGCATGGTACGGGCTCTTCTACAGGAGGGTACAACCTCATGCGTTGGGACCAGGTCTGTCTCCCAAAGAAGCTGGGCGGGTTAGGTGTCCTGGATCTGCGCCGGTTCAATATCTCGATGCTGGGGAAGTGGTGGTGGAGATTACAGCAAGGTACGGATGCCTCTTGGAGGGAAGTTATTCTGTCCCGTTATTTCCGGAGGTTTTCACCACTCCACGTGCGGAGTAGAGTCTCGGGAAGAATTTCGCATTTTTGGCGAGGCGTCCTCAAGGTCAAGGACCTCTACAGAGATGCAACCACTCTCTCCTTAGGTGACGGACGGGCCATCAGGTTCTGGCGTGACACTTGGATCGGTGATAGGCCATTGGAGCACCTCTTCCCGTCTCTCTTTTCTTTGGCCCGAAACAGGGGAGCGTCGGTCCGATCCCAGGCTTGCCGGAGGGGGGACTCTATCGGCTGGAAGATTAGACTCCGAGCTCCTTTAGATCGGGTCGGTCGACGAGAGCTGCAGGATCTTTATGTGATTTTGCAAGCGGCTAGCTTCAGTTCCGAGCGGGATACGGTCCGGTGGAACTGCTCTTCCTCCGGATTATTCTCTGTGAGATCCTTCTACGAGCACCTCCTACCTCGAGTGCACAAGCATAGACCGTCGAAGGCTATTTGGAGGACGAAGGCGCCTTCGAAGGTCCAGATTTTCTCTCTGATGGCCTCGAGGAATAAGATTCTTATTAAGGCAAACCTGTTGCAGAGGCACCATCCCCAGGCTGTGGACGCTCTTTGTACTTTCTGCAATGCAGAGGAGGAGACCTCATCGCATCTGTTACTTGGGTGCCCCTTCGCTCGGCAGTTGTGGGACCATTTCGAAGGCAAGGCTGGTATTCTCTCGCACCCTCGATCTCTTCGAGGTCTTTGGAGCTCCTGGAGGAGGAGGGTTCCGCTAGGCATCAGGAAACCTTGGGATGTGTTGGTCATGGCGATTGTGTGGGTGATCTGGCTTGAGAGGAATAATCGGATCTTCAATGCCTCTTCGGCCGGGCAGGAGAATCTACGTCGTTCAGTGGTTTCTCTTTTCGGGACTTGGATTATTCCTTGGCGTGACAAGCTAGGGGAGGAGGCTTCCCTTTTCTGTAACAGTATCATTTCTTGAGTTTTAATTGATTCTGGTCGGGGTCCGCCAAACCCTCCCTCCCGTTGGAGGGGTTCTCAAAAAAAAAAAAAAAATTGGGTTAGAGAGCTGAAACCTGAAAAGATCCTTTTACCTTAAAGAATGAAAATCTCTAAACTTTATAGTCAATGAAGGTCCATGCTAAAGATTAAACAAAAAGAGAATATTAATAGCATTGCTTAAATATGTTGAAGCTTAAGTGATTCTTTTCTTGTTGCATGCACAATCAACATTCTGAATCACATAAGCATTCTAAATCTTGCCTTGTTTTTCAGTTAACTCTGGTTTGCAGCATTTTGAGTTTTGATATGTAAATCTAACCAGTTGTGAATCTTACTGTTGTATATCTGCAAGTTATTGATGTTTATGTGGAGTCCAATGGGAAGTAACTGCAGGTTATCTTTTACATGCAAAAGTTATCGCTCTATACCTTAAAGTAAATAGTATTAAATCTCTTAGCAGGAAATAGGGTAAATAGATCTACTAAAATGTCTTAAAGATAAAAGCCGTTGAAGTTTTTGACAGCATGTAATTCTCTCTGAACTCCCTTTAGGTAACACCGATGTTATTTATTGAAAGCCAAGTACCTGATTTCAACATTATTTCTGCCTGGCCATATTGGACTCTACAAGTTGGTTGGGACCGTATTGTCACCAATGGACCAGATACTACATCATATCTGGCAACATACAGCTTGTTGCAGGTTAATCTAGGATGATTGGTAATATGTGTTACCCTATCTATTCTGAATTATGGTAGGTGGTGGCTGCACTAACTGATGCAGAACTGTTGTGTATGGTTGTTAGCCAAATTAATCACTGATGCTTGTCATGCAATAAATGTGGCTCATATATTTATTTATTACGACGTTTGTGATTGTTGTTGGATGTATTTATATGATGTGCATAGGTGTTGGCTTAAATTATTTTATGAAGGTTGGCCTACTTGATAAAGTCAAATAGGGTTCAAGTACCCCTTGTTTAAGACAATAATATTTAATATGCCTCCTCACTTCTACGAAAGAACTGTTTGCTATTTGCATAAAATGTCAAGATTTTAGTTAGAAAATTGACCCGAATGGTTAATTTTGCTAATGACCAATATCTACTTTTACCTTTTTTTATTGGCAATGTGCCTTTTTTTTTGTAGACAAGTTCGTGAGCAATATTGTTCAGTATGCCTTGTCTGAAACTGCATTTTTTTTTCTTTCTATTAGCTGCGTTTGAAAGTTGACTGACATGTGTGTATCTCTTAGATGCCTCATCTTGCAACCACATATGCTGCAGTGAACACCCTTGTTACTTTAGGGAGCGAGAGGGCATTGGCATCGATAAATAGGTTCTCAATCTTATTTCATGATCTCAATTTTTGCTACTGTTTAAATGGGACAAGGCTTGATAGTTTTGCTGATGGTTTTATTGTTTCGTAGTATTCCACTTGTTATTTGAATAGAATGGTAATTTTGTTGCTCTATATTTTCAGAAATAAAATGTACAAATTTCTGTTGCGGATGAAAGATACATCAGGTGCCTTCAGGTTTGTTCATTGTTTCTCATAAATTGCTCACTTGGCTAAAAGAAGATTTATATTTATGTTTGTTATTTAGAAGGGAAGATCTAACTAATAGTATGGTCAAACCAAGAAGAAAATGTTTACTTAACATACATAAATTGGACATGTACAACTAATTCTGTGCCTCACATGACCTATATAAACCATTTGATCAATCAGGCATCTTTTAAATGGACCAGCCTAAAAATAAAACTCATAAAGCACGTCAACATTTTGGCTTGGTTTTTTGTTGCGGAACTCACTCGTTCTATAAGGAGGTTTTAGCTTGAAATAGACGTGATGTGAAGGGAGACTCTTTGATGACCGGCATTATGACCCCTTACGTCAGGGATGTCATATCACCGATGTCCAATGGTTTGCCTCACTAATCGTTGTATGTATTAAATGTTGTACTGACTACTGAGTAATCACTAGACATGAGAGGTGCCATTTCCTAATTTAGTTGTTTATACATCAGGTTATCAACCTCCTTTAAATATTATTGCACATTAGCAATATTCCAATGTTGGTTCACAAGTAACCTTTTTCATTGATTTAGGGCCCATGAATCATCTTCTTCGGCTCTTTGAGGTAGTTATGAAGAGTGACAAGAGATTGGCTCCCTGATGAGGACATCAGGCCTCAGGCACGCGCCTCTACGGTCGTCGTCGCAGGAGAACAGTCCGAATGGTCTTTCTCTAGCTTGGATGATGATAGGCCCAACTGTCGGGGCACATCTATCTTTATTTTGTTACTACTAGTGCATGCCCGTGCCTGTCAGCATTGCAGCGGGCTGCCTTCGGCGGCAACATACATGTCGGCACTGCAGCGGGCCGCCTTCGGCGGCAACCCTCCTCGGGCATCACCACCGCCACCCACACCGTCGTATTCAGCGGCAACGAAGAAAATTTCAAATAAGAACAACAAGAAAACGATGCATACCGATCATCTCGTCCTTCATCTTTTCGCGCTTCTCTGTGTTGGAATTGGTGTGTTCTAAGATTGTAAAACTTTGAGTTTTGATCTAATAATAAAGGATAAAAATTATTCTATGAGATGCATGTTGGTACGTAATATAATTATGTGTTCCTATAGAAACAGAGAGTCATGGCTACATGGTAATTCACTGAGTCAAAGACTAAGTGGATAGGTCCTATGTAACCTAAATCAGTTCGTAGCTATGATTAGGTTGGTCGTCTTATCATGATAAGCTGTTATGTAACCTAAATCAGTTCGTAACTATGATTAGGTTGGTCGTCTCATCATGATAAGCTGTGGAGGATGACAGTGTATGAGGAGTCTTCACTATGGTCATCACCAGGCACAGATTCTGTGGCCGACCAGAACCAACACGGTGCACAGATCAGTGAGCAGATACTGATGCACTAAGCCGTGTTTCTGCTTAGGGTAAAACGGTTCTAAATCCTGAGAAACCATGTCTGGCGGGCTAACCAGTTATATGATGCTTTGGTGCACCAATGTGTGATGATCCAGTTACGTGATCCAAAACTACGGTGTACTGGGTTGCCCGGCTGGCGTTGCATCAGCATGCCACTCCTGCAGGCTATCCACACCCCTAACGGGAGATGCGCTCCTTGGTGTGACTTACGTCGTACCAAATCCAGGCCTGGTGGTCATCAGTTAGACTGTTGATCGGGTTTGATTACTCGACGGAGAGAGAGAGAGAGACGGAGAGAGAGAGAGGGAGTGCACGGTTCTGAGAGAGAAAGAGAATGGGAAAAGAGAGAAAATCGCAGAAGAGAGGATGGGACGTCTCTGCATGGTTGTGGACGGGTTTGATGGCTGTGATAAGTTTCTAGAGAGAGAATCGAGCGGATAGGGAAAGAGAGAGAGAGAGAGATGGAGAGAGTGAAACGGAAAGAGAGATGGAGAGAGAGTGAAACGGAGACAGAGAGAGGGAGTGCACGGTTTTGAGAGAGAAAGAGATCGAAAAGAGAGAAAATCACAGAAGAGAGGACGACGCGTCTCTGCATGGCGAAATGGGACGATTGTGATAAGTTTCTAGAGAGAGCATCAAACGGATATAGAAAGAGAAGCTTGGTTAGAGAGAGAAAACTAGGAAAGAGAGATCGGACGGGATTTAGAGAGAGAGTGGGTCGATCGCCAGGTTTTTAGGAGGAGAGAGATTCACGATGAGAGAAAGAGAGAGGAGACGGGAAAGAGATTTAAGGAAGAGAGACGTTTGGTGGGGATCTTGGACGGTTGGGATCGGCTTTAGAGATAGAGAGAGAAGAGAGACAAAAGGGGGAGAGATCAGTAGATTCGATACAGTTGGGTGTAAGGGATGATTATGGAAGGAGATTAATGGAGAGAGAGAAGAAAGTTGGGCTGCGATTGGGTAGAAGAGAGAGGGGGTTCGGGATGAAGAAAGAGGGGTTGTCACAGGATTTTTAGGGGAAGATCGAGAAAGCTATGCAAGGAGAGAGGATCGGGTAAGATGGACGGCTGCAGTCGGGTTTAAAGAGATGAAAACGTGAGAGAAGAGAGAGAGATAGAAAGAGAGAGATGGGAAGAGAGAGAGAGAGAGAGTGAGAGGGGAAGAGGTTTTTTTTTGTCTAGTCAGCTTGTCCTAGTTAGCTTTTGGTTCTGTTTTGTCTAGTCAACACAAAACTGGCGTCCCTTGTTATATAAATTAATGCATTTTCAGAGTATTAATTAGTGTTAATTTTCAGTCTATCTGTTTTGGCTTTTCAGTTGGTTTTTAGTCCTGCTGCTCCCGCATCATCTACGAGAAACATTGGTGGTTGCATAAAGGGTTATTTATGGCCCCCTATGCCTTCATGTTATCTTCATGCTATGAATAATAAAATTACTTTTTGCAAACTTGTGTTCCTGATGAAGGATGCAACCTCTCTTGGTGCTAAAGTGTCGTGAAACTTCTAGGCAGTGATACCTAGTGCTCTCTCTCTCTCTCTCCCCCCCTATTCTCTTTGTCTCAATTCTCTTGTGGTAGAAGAAGAAGCAAAGAAGAAGAAGATGAAGGAGATGGAAGGCCAACCGGCTTTATCTCTTTCTCTTTTTCTTTCCCTCTCTTTTCTTTCCCGTGTGGCAGGCCTCCAGCCCCTCCTCCGTGCGTCAAAGAAGGCCGATGCCTTGATTTGTGACAAAAGTTGCACAAGACCGCTTTCCGGTTCGCTACAACAAGCATACACATGAATTTTAAATTCCCGTGCCTTCTTTCCCGAGGGCATCCTTGCGCCATCCATTATCCCAGGGCATCATCCGAACTTATTTGAAGACATGCGCATGGTGTCCCCAAACACCTGGATAAAACCGCATGGCCTCCCAGGAACTCGATGACTTCTTTGTTGCTCCCGACTTCTTCCTGAGATCTTCTAATGCCCTCGAAGTTCCAGATCTTCTTCATTGCGTGCGATTTTGGCTCCTGTTCATTCGAGGATTCATCAAAGCTTCTTTGTGCTTGCTTGCATCCGTGTAGAATCATCTGCCTGCAAAAAGCTTGGTCAGAATTACTCAATTCATTAGAATAATTCTTCTCATCTTTATAATTGTTGGTTTGGTATAGATCCTGCAACAATCAAATAAACGCATCACTTGAAACCTATTCGAACCATATACTTGTCTTGAAATTCAATATTAAATCTATTACTCTCCCTGGCCCACGGAAATCTCCTGATATCCAAATGATCAATCGTTTCATTAATCTGAATACTAGACACTTATTACTTGCTTTGCCTTCTGATCATTGTTTAATCATTTATATTGAATATTTTTATAATTGAAAATTGAATCCTAAAATTCTATATTGAAATCACTTGTGAGAAGACTTGCTGAGATATCATCATATGTGATCTGCATTAGTGCCCTGCATCACTCCCTTTGGCAATCATCAAAGTTGAATATGATTGCTTCAACATGCTCATCATTGTGGTACCTTCAGAGATTCAGGACCATGAATCATCTTTTTATGCACATATGAATTCCTTGTTTTATGTGCAGTACTTGTGTAAACAAACTTAAAGCAATCACACCCATCCAAGGTAAGAAAAAAAAAGGACTAAAGTGCTCCATGGATAAGAGAGAGGAGAAGCCGAGATGAGACATGTCTCTCTTTAGACGTTAAAGATATCTTCAAGATCTCTTTTGCAGTTTCTCTCGGTAACTGGCCTAACATGCTAACAATTTTATGACGTTGCATATAAGGTTGATGCTTTAACTTAAAGATAAGCCACATCAACAATGATCTAAACCATTAGAATAATAGCAAATTTTTATTACAATTACACTAGAAATAGGAAACAAGCCATTAAACTAATACCAAGGCAGGTTTAGCATGATGGTTGGCACCCCTCGTTTTATTGAGAATGTCCGTGGTTCGAATACCACTATAGAGTCCAGGCTTAAATTTCTGTAGTAATGTAGAAGTGGGCTATAGCTGGTTAGGGTCCATGTCAAACCCGAGCTTCCTCATAGGAGGGGTTCTTTAAAAAAACACAATGTCAAGCAAAATAAACCTCATTTCTTTATCATTTGCAATCTAATCTCCTTCATATGAATCTTGATTGTGCGCCCAATACTCGAAAGGTCCCGTATACACCAAGAAAACACTTCTTAGTTATATCCACCGATCAAAGTAAACCCATTTCAATTTTTAAGCCAACGAGGTGCAAAGAAATTCTTATGATCTTTTAATTATGCAGAATGTTTCTGCATACGCCGTCTGGCTTACCACTTTTTACAAAATTTATCAAATGCTTCCTGGGCACGTCAAAAGGTAATGTTTCTTATTCAATCAAATATAAGAGATGCCCAAACAATATTAATTTTTCAGTTTTTGAGAGGTGCCGAATATGATGATCCTGTATTTTGATACTAGGAAATTTGGTTAGCATTTGTGGGAATTGAAATAATATTTACTAATATCTTATAAGGGGAATGAAGCAAAAAATATCTTGTTATAAGAGAGTTGCTTTTTTTGAGTTGTAAAAACACCATGATGCATCTTCATGACTTTTGTGCACACTCCATAGCGTATCTACATATAGACAGCCCAGTGGACATGTGTCCCAAATATTGTAAATACTACTGTAGGCATGCAGCTATCTTAAGTTTTTTATTTTTTCATAGAATAGAATGATATCTAAAACCATGTTTCTTCTTCTCCCTCTGATGTTCTTATGCAGATTAAGAATCAGCTTAGCTACCTTCCAAAAAAAAAAAAAAAGACAGCTTAGCTATTGTAACTTATTAATGGTTGTAGACAAGATGGAGGTCATAGTTGGTGATTTCACTGTCTTATCTTTCACCTTTCCTATTTTTTTGTTTCCAAAAATTTGTATTTCTATGTGCCCCAACATTGTTGGGATTACGTCTTCCAGCAATGCCATTTTTCCTACATAACATGCCAATCAATCAACTTTTTTTTTTACTTCGCCGTAAACTTCTCTTGTGATACAAATTCTTCTTTTTTATATTAGAATGCATGATGCAGGCGAAGTGGATGTTCGGGCTTGTTACACTGCGATTTCTGTAAGTTTTTTGTAGCCCCCCACCCCTTTCTTACATGTAAATGTTATGGTGCTACATACTGGATTCTTAGAGGAAGGATGTCTAGTTTGGACATTTTTGACATGATTCTAAAGAGTCATCAAGTTATGTTGCAAGAGGCCAAGTGTTGAGCCTCGAGCGACATAAGAAGTTCATGTCATCCAATTCTTCATACCTAGAATTGTCTGAACTGAAAACGAGGGTGGGCACTAGCATGGATGCATGAAATCCAGTGCTTACAAGGGTAAAATTAAACCATCAAGACTCTCAGCTGACAGGTTGTGTGCTGTAAGCACGTGTACTTTGAAAGAACTATCGTACAAGTGCTGGGCAAGGTTTAAAATCATGGTATCGGTCGGCCCCGAACTGGTATGTACTGGCCGATACGTACTGGTACCGGTCGATACAGATCGATACCGGTTGAAAAAAAAAAACTCGAAATAAAAAACTATTGGTTCCGGTTCGTACCGGCCGTACAAGTCAGTACCGGCCTAAACTGGCCGATACGTACCGGTATAGGCCAGGTATCGGGATCAGATGCTGTATCAGTCTCGAACCGGCCAAAACCGGCACGTACCGGCTGGTATGTACCGGTTCATCCTAGATTTGAAACCCTGGTGCCGGGTATACACTGGGTACGAGTACGGTAATTCCTGTACTTGGTACGTCGTTTTGAATCAGGTACGGGTACCCCGATTTGGGTACGACGTCGATATGTCATGGTACTTGTACCCTGCTTTGCATACGATGCTGGTACTACGACACCGGTACGGCATGTATACGGGTACGTGTACAATAAATTAGAAAACAATTAGAAACATAGAGAAATTTAGAGAAAAAATCCAAAAAAATAGAATAAAATTAAGATACAAATAATTTTTAATTTTTTGTTACTTTTTAATTATACTAAATTATAAAAAATATCATTAATGTTATACTAAAATTATATAAATTTTTTTTTTTTATATAGATACCCCGCCGTATCCGTATCGTACTTTTTAATATTTTGTCATATCAAAGTACCCGCATTGTACCTGTATCAGTATCCGTACCCGTATCTGTGCTTCATAGGTTGTGTAGCATTCACCCAGTCATTGGTGTAGTGATATGTTGGTAAAATATTGAAGTTGATCATGGTAACTGCTAGATCCTATGGTCCACCTTAAGGCACGGTAATCCCTTGACTTGAGGATGTTATTGTCTACCATGGGTCATATAATTTACTTTTGGGTCAAACAAGGGGACCAGAGTGTCTATAGACTAATTACACTAGTCAGTTATTGGGGAATTCAAGTATAGAGGGGCAAATGTCTACTAAGGGTTCACCCTTGTGAATTTCTATATCAAAGCTGAGATGTGACATGATGTTTTGTCTTGGCATGGAGCATTCAAGAAAGCATTTTCTAAGAAGTTTATTTATTATAAATGAGTATTTATATGTGAAAATGTTTCATATGTTCACTGTTTTCACAACGGGACTTTGCTGTTTATGCTGGTTAGTTGCATGTGCGGTTACACCGGCACATGTAAGATTTGTGCTTATTTTTGTTAGTTTGGTCAAAAAATCTCCAAAACGCACAACCTCAGAAATCCACCATTAAACTTATGAACAATATAATGGGAAGTTCACTTGTTTCAGTGTAACTGATTTAAATAGTGCATACAAATGTACCAAGTACACATAGTGAAAACCAAGGTTCAAAAACTCAATATTGGTGTCCAAATTGGCCGACGAAAAACCGAGTCAACTTGGTTGGTGTAACTCGGTATCAGCTGGCTTTGGCTGATACTGGAAAAGGCCCCTTTTTTTATCTTTGTTTGGTTACATCAAGTTAAAAAAAATTTATATCTTTGTTTGGATACATCAAGTAAAGTAGGCAATTGCATTCCATGGCACGACGACCCCCGTTATGTGTGAATTAATCGTAACAACCTCCTTATCTGATACCAGTCACTTCATACTTGTGCATCCAAGCACCCACCAATGCAAACATCTGTTCGATTTCTTGAATTGTTGTGACTTATTCAGTAAAGGCTTGCTACACAACTCTTTCCTGATTTTTTTGAAAAAATTATGATTTTGTAGGGAAAAAATCCCATTTTTTGTGTTTTAATTTCAATTTATGCATTTTAATCTCAATTAGCAGCGTTTCAATCATGTCGTGTTTTGCTTGGAAAACTTGTAGGAACATCTGTATACAAATATATTTTAATTTCTACTGTTCCCCCCCCCCCCCCCCCCCCCCCCCCCGTCTCCTCGAAATTTTCCCACTCTTTGCCCATTTTTTTGACCTCCCCTAGCCGTTTTTTCGCGACTTCTAACTTGGTAATTTTATTTGTATCAGCACTAAACTGACATGGTACATTACCGAACGATAGCTAACACAATTTATGAGATTCTTTTCTCACAGACAATTAGGTCTTGAAATGGTCAGTTATGACCTTTGCATCCCAAATAACCACTTTATTATTCAGAAATCGGTTTGACTTGATTGAATGGCCATGAGTCGAGACCTACCCTGATTGGCCTGATCAACTCAAACAGAATTAGGAACCGAAGCTACAATGTTGATTGCAATTAGGAAAAGCATATCAAAGTAACGGAAACCTGAATCAACCTGTGGTTTTATTTTCTTAGTTTTTTAAAAATCATAAAATGATTAAAAACCTAAACCATTTTTTATCGGAGTTGTATCAATTGGTAATTTAGTAGAATAATGCAATTTTTTAGTTATGTATCTTGTGTAACGTATGCACTATAATTTGTATGCATACATGGAAACCATAGTTGTTTCTGTTGATATTATGAGTTGATTTACTAAGATTTGTCTATCAAAGTTTTTTTTTCTCTACTTATCGAGGAATCATTGGAAGTTATCTAGCTCTTAGCTAAATGATATGTGATTCAGTAATTACTTAACTAGTAGTTGGAAAAATACAAAAGTTCCATGCAATACTTTGAGCCTTGCTCCATGATCAACCCTATTTGACAGAAAACTCTTAGTTGTTGTAATGAGTTAGTGTAATCAAGAAAAATGATGTTTTATTGTGTCTCTATAGGTACCTAACCAGTTATCATGATGTATTCTAATTATATATATATATATATATATAGGGTCAGGATCGGGTGACCCAGCAAATTTTGACCCAGCAAATAACCCAGCACCCTTTGATGCACCTAGAGGGTTTAGAATGGGCAGCTGGGCTGATTTTTTGTAGACATATTGTCTATGGTATGTTGATCATCCTCACAAAAAATCAGCCCATTCTAAAACCTCTAGGTGCATCAAATGCGATCTTCAAATCAACGGTTAAAATTGACAGTCGAAAACCGTTGATTTGTAGAGCGCATTTGATGCACCTAGAGGTTTTAGAATGGGCTGATTTTTTGTGAGGATGATCAACATACCATAGACAACATGTCTACAAAAAATAGCCCATTCTAAAACCTCTAGATGCATCAAAGGGTGCTGGGTTATTGCTGGGTCAAAATTTGCTGGGTCATCCGATCCCGACCCATATATATATATATATATATATATATATATATATATATATATATATATATATATATATATATATATATATATATATATATATATATATGTGTGTGTGTGTGTGTGTGTGTGTGTGTGTGTGTGTGTGTATTCTTTCAGATGACATTAGGTACTAGCAGCCAATTAATACCTTCAAGTTTACACCTATTTCTTATAATTTCAATATCCAAGTCCAAACATGCATGGTTTGAATTGCTTTGTGTGTGCCTTGTACATCTTGGGCACACTTTAACCCTTTGTACCCCACTCTGGAAACAAGCTTACCTGTTTTTGCAATGATTCGATGCAATTGGGAAAATCTGACAATGAAGGATAGCTTCAATGGTAAATACTGTAGTTCTTAAGATATTCTAATTCTTTATGTTCTTTGACATGATAGCATCAATTGATTTAGGTGTATGGTTCTCTTCCACATGTTATATGGTTCAGGGTATTGGGTTATAAGGAGGGTTCTAGTGTACAAGATGAGTGCAGGAGAGAGGAGAATGCTGAAGTAGATATGAGGTAAACCTGAGAGGGATAAGATGAGTGAGTACATTAGAAGAAGCATATGAGTTTCATCAATCAGGTCAAAGTGATGGAGAACCATTTAAGATGTTATGTGAATGTTAAATGGATAGTGGATGCAGCCTCAGTGAAGAGAGGGTCCTGGAATTTGGTTAGAGCAGGAACGAGAAGGGGCGACCTAAATCAATTTGGATACTAGTTGCAAGAAAAGAATAAAAGCTTTCAGTTCCCGTAGTGGCATAGAGGTAGCACTTGGTTGGAATTACAGGTGAAGAATAGTTCATAAAGCCGACCCCAAATAGATGGGACAATGCTTGATGGTGATGCATAACTTTTGGTCATTTACTGCCGTCAATTAAAACCTATGAGATTATACCTATTTCTTGTAACATAAATGTTTGACTCAAAATTGCAAGACTCAAATTAGACATTCATGTGAAAAAGCAAACAATAAATGCTTTTTGGTTCATATATATTTCAAACATGTTCCTTACCTATTTCTTATACACCACTATATCCTTTAACAGTTAGAACTCCTTTTTTTTAAAAGCAGGTTGCAAGTATTTTGAACATTCTGGAGTATGAGCTTGTAAAAGATGTTGGAAACTACATCTTACGGTTAGTTTATTATAATATATTTTTGTATATCACCTCATGTCTTTGCTGCTGGACCTTCTTAACTATTTTTGACACTTAGAACCTCTCCTGATGGTGTTGTTTTATAAACAAAAAGTAATAATGCATCGGATTAACTCTTCACATCTCCTATTCATGAAAGTATATTAGGATACTGACAAGACTTAGCTGTACTTATGGCAATAATTTATGTTATTATAGAGGGTACAAATGTACAATAAGCTTCACGTCATCGGTTTGTTTGCATGTGTTATTTCTGGTTGATTATTTTCTTTTATTTTTTTTATTAGGCTAATAGTCACTACATTTTGAGATTATAACACTAATGAATGATTGTCTTCATAAGTCCGATTTTGGGTCTATGCGAACTCAATATGCCATTCATACTCAGCCTTTCTCTTAAGGAGTGGAGTGTTTGTTAGCGCAAAATTTGCAAACACTCTTCTTGTCATAATTTGTGTGCTCAAAACACTCTCGGTCAATGTGGTGTCCTATTGTCGTGGTCAATGTCAGATCGATACCCATGGATTGTGATTTCGGTCGAAATGCCAAAATTTTGGTTTCGGCCACTACCGAAACGAAACACCAATGCAAAACCCCAAAAGTCTGGATTTCGAGTGATTTTGGGGTATTTCGGTGGTTTTTGGTGAATTTCGATCGAAACCAGCAAAATTTCGATCGAAAGGTGAGATTTCAACGAGATTTTGATGAAATTTCGACTAGATGTAATGGGTCCCTTGAAATGAGATGTCGGTTCTTTCGGTGAGATTCCCTCCAAAATCATGTGGGTTTGAAAAGCAAGGGCATCTTTCAGACGGATTTTGAGTTTATGTAAATTTATGTAAATATATGATGATTATTAAGGTTTTTTTTTTTTTTTTCAGTTTGTTGGTATTCCACATTGGTTATCATGGTTCATGCAAGCTTATTATGTGTTTGGTGTGTGTTTTCTTCAAACCATTCAAGTAAATATGTATGCACAACTTTAAAAGACTTAAATTTAAAATTTAAAAAAGAAAATCCACAAATTCGGCCCTTTTTTACCACTTCAAATTTTTTTCCACATTTCCACCGAAATTCTGAAATTTTGGTTTCGGTCAGGTTCGAACCAAACACGAAATTGAAATCTCAAACCTTGTCGATAGCATACATGATCACATCAAGCTCGGCATGCTTCAGTTGAAGACTCAAACACCGTCTCACACACCGACCCAAGGTATATGTGGTTTTACTTACATTTGGGGTTGTAGGACAATTTTCTAAGCTTAGGTTAATCTGTATTGCGTATTGTTTTCATGTATCATTGATTTTTCGATTCACGTATCATGTATCGTTGATTTTTTGATTCACACGTTGTCTGAAATTATGTTTCTAAATGTTTTCAAATTCATGAGTTTACATATCTTTGATAGTTTTTGACTTGATTCCTTGATTTCAGACACTTTAGTTTTAGGCTTTTCGAAACGATTCCTTTAGTTCTCGAGTTCACAATGTTTCACGTTTTCAACAAATTTGGACTTGACTCTCGATTTTCAGATTTCTTGGATTCACCGTGTGCACTTTTGCACAAGCCTCAAGTTTCTAGTGAGTCCCAATGCATGTACCATCAAGTACATAGGTTGCACTTGGCGATTTTCACACTTAGAATTTTTCTAAGCTTTGAAGAGTACACTGGTCCGAACCTTTGTCCGGACTGTGTGACTGTCGGTTCGAACAATGGTTCAGACCGTAAAGTTCAAAGTTGAACTATGCTATCATGGTTTCGACCAACCTGGTATGCTGACAATAGGTTGTTTGAACCATTGTTCAGACCCTTAAGGCTGCTTGTCCGATTTCTTGGGTCTAGCGCCCGAACCATTGTCCGGATCGCAAGCTAGCTGTCTGGACAATGGTTTAGAGTTGTACCCTAAGCGACTTGGCTTTGGGTTGCTTGCATTGTTGGCCTGTTTTAAGCCCTTGGACGATAATCTAATGGCCTCCAGTCATTGGGGCTTGATCTAAGGTATATATAAGCCTTAGAGAGCATATTTCTATCATTTCTCACTTGTTTGCTCTTGAATATTTTTGGAGAGACATTAGAAGGGACTTGAGGATTTTCTTGAAGATGTCCAAAGTGGGTTAATGTGATTCCTCTTCTTGGCAGCTCTTATCGTCATCGATTCCTCGCTTGATTAAAGCTTGGATTCCTCCTCGAATAGTTTTTGGTGAGTTATATAGTAATATCTAAAGTGAGCCTTAACGGTGAGTAATCTCCGTTAAGGGCAATTGGAGTTGTAGCTTCAGATTGCAGACCCCCTCTTGGTAGTTAACCTTGAGGCTGCGCGGCGAGTAATATCCGTGCGGAGCGAGGTCCACTAGGGATCGATCGTGGGAGCATCGACCATGGAAGAGCAACTGGGGTAAGGAGCGCAATGATCATGTGTGCATCGGTCTTGACCTAAGGATTGCATGTCAGAATTGTTATAACTTCGAAATCATAGTGGATTTGCGTAGGGCTCCGTGCTTGGTCAACAAGGGTTTTCCCTTTTGGGTTTCCTTGTAAAATCTTTCGAGTACTTTCTGCGATTGTTGTCATGATAGGACAAAGCCTTGTATGTCTCCACCCTTTGGCCTATCGCATGCAGACGTGAGAGACTAGAGAGAGAGAGAGAAGAGTGGGATCACCCCGTGATAGATCTCTCATTATTCTATTATAGTAGCTTCCGCAGCGCTTTTCGTAATGAGATTATCCATCCGGATATCCCTCCAAGAGTTAGGGAAACTTTCGGTGTCTACTATTGAACCGACCATCTGAAGACAGAGTTTAAGATTGTTATGGTTAAGGATGTCTTCAAGATGATATTGACTTCAACATTTAGAAGTTAATAGGTGGATTATGGATTGTGTAATTTGTAAGGCCCTAACACATGATTTCTTTGTGATAAGGGTTGGTGGGGGATAGTATGATATCAGGACTTTGAATAGTTACTTTCAAGATGCTATGTAGCATGAAAATCAGGTATTATACCTGGCCATGCACATAATAGTGCATAATAGATTAGTTAATGTCGTCAGCTAAAGTATCTTGCTGGGATGGTTAATCGATGAAATAGGAACCATATATGCTGATCTGATTGATGTTGCCCAATAAGATGGATCAAAAGAGGAGGATTCCAATCCCTGTTGGAGCATTAGACCACGCCGGCCCGTGATCCAAACGGAAGTCCTCTGGTTTTATTAGTATCTTTGTTTACTGTCCAAGCACTATTCCGTTGGAAGAATAGGGTGGAAAATTGGAGGATTTCAACTTCTTTAGGAAAACCCAGTCATTTTGGGGAAGTCCTTGGTCCCAAGATATGAATTCCAAAGGCGAACACAGTTTTCGCCGCTGAAATTGGCTGAAACACTTGCCGAATGAGTTTTCAATACGATAAATATTTATGTCATAAGTGGTCGGAGGTAGCTTGATGCTGCCCTGAAACTTCTCCAAAATCGACCAAAACACTTAAAAGAACAATTACAAGTTGGAATCACTTCAGAAACAAACTGAAACCATATCAGAAGGATGTCATTTTAGCCAAAACATAATCCAACATAATGGATGAAATGACTAGTCAATTTTTAGGATATACTTTGTTTCGCCCAGACAAAATTCGTATTTGAAGTTCTAGACCATATCAACTTTGTGAAAACCAAACTTATCTTTTGTTAGACGATGGTTTTTAAGCTGTTGGCATTAAAACAATAACTTGGTGAAATAGTCTAGCAGCACCATGACGCGAAGAGAACGTTTTTAGCACCAAAGCCAACAAGGGATATGAGCTATGGATGCATGAAACCCATCACAAAAGGTATACGAATTGTTACTCAAACAAGTGGCAAGAATGGATGACATTCCCTAATGAGGGACAAGACTATGATAAGCTTGGTATACCGTATAATATACAGAATTTATAGAAGGTGCGTGACCTTATATAGTTTAGTGATTTGTGTAAACTAACAAGTAAAGTTTTCTTACCTCAAATTTCTTGTTGGCTCAGTGATTTTCCATCCTGAACCTTGACCGTCAGCTCTAGGTTTGGATCTGTTCATCTAAGTGTAATGCTTTTATATGCATCTTTGGACTCCATTGGCTTGTGAGATTTGGCACTTGACATCTCTGCATGTGCAAAAAACTGCGTAATTGTTTTTTATATGTAATAACCTTTTCCAGATACAATACCACTGTTGTTTGGGTGGTTTATAGATGGAGTATGCGATGGATAATCTTTGCCTATTCCCAAATGTGATCCACACTTCTTAAGTAGATGTCTTTTCCTGAAGCCTATTGAACATTGTGCCCACTTAATGCTATAATTTTCTGTCTCGATATATGTGACTATAAATTGGCTGTATGCAAGGTTCGAAATTTCCATTTCGGTCAATATTTCTACACTCTGGATATGGAAATATTTCATGAAAATATTTCGACAGTGTGGAAATATTGTGATTTTATAGAAATTGTGAAAATATTGATTTTTTAATAGAATTTTTCAATGAATCTCTGGATAGTCATAAACCAAGTATATATACACCATTTGGAACACTCAAATAATATTTGTACCCTATCTAGGGATGTAGATATACTTGTATTATGTATTTGAGTCTTGTGCAGTCTTGTTTGGTCCTGTTTTGATCTATATTTTTCAAATGGTTTTTAATCTTTTTTGTGGATAAAGATGTTTTCAAAATAAAGATTAGTTGATTGTTAAAATAATGTTTAAAACGATTTTGAAAACAGACTTAAAACAAAAAAGTTGTGCAAGCTTGAAATTGTGCAAAAATTATGTTAAAATGTGAAACACTGTTTTTTTACTATGTCTGGAAAAAAGAGTTTTTATAAAGAAAAGTTTTTATTCATTCAAAATTTCCTTTGACGGACCATGGTTTTTTAGATGTACTTGTAGTTTTATATCTTGTGGAATTTTTTGAGCTAAAAAGGAGTTGATTTTACCACTTTTCTCAACATACAAATTTTATGAGAAACCGAAAAAACTGTTTTCTCCTACTAAAATTGAAAGTATACTTTTTAATTCACTTGGTTTTTATTTTTTTGATATTTTTATTGAAATCAAATTGGGCGGGGGGGGGGGGGGGGTATTTGCTTATTTACATATAATAACTTAAAGTAAATAGAGCATTTACTTAAATGTTATTATACGTAAATAAGCTGCCGAGAAGCAGGACCCCAGTCCCCTTTTATAACCAGTCAGTCCCAGAATTTTGGTGCAAAAAAACCCAAAATTTTGTGAAATTTTAACGAAATTTATGCGTCTCACTGTCTTTTGGCACGATAAATCGTAATATTTTGCGCCGATTAATATATCGTGCGAAATATCGTGATATATTGCGATTTTTTCTTGAATCCCATTCCGTTCGATGAGATTTCGTATCGTGGTTTGGCTAAACTGAGATATTTCCTGATATTTCGCGATTTATTTCGAGATTTTGATCCTTGGCTGTATGCTATGCTATCAAAGTCGGGACTAGTCCCGACTAGTCGCTGGGCGGCATTTTGCCAACCGATTTATTTGGATTTTGTCATTGCTGGGCGGTAGCCCGACTAGTCCCCGACTAGACCCGACTAGCCTGACTAGTCCCCGACTAACGACTGCCGACTAGTCCCCAGGCAGCATTTTGCAAGCAAATTTTTTTTTGAAAGAAGTCTTTGTAAGCAATTTTGTTTGGATTTTTTTACATTGGCTCACAGTCTTGAGTAGCAAGACTCACAACTATGGCTCTTCCCTGTAATCATCTGTTGAGCACCTGAGAATCTCCGATAAAAACATAGACAAATAATTAGTTTATTTGTTGATATTCATATAACCCTATAATCAAAATTGGGGTTGTTCACTGATTAAACATCATCAAACAAACATTGTGATGAATTCTTAGTTCTGAGTCTTTTGGCATGGGCATGAAGCCAATACAACTGTGTTTTGTTAGACTGTTACTTATGTATTTATACCCATGTTGTGAAGTGTGAAGGTATGTATTGTTATTAACCGACTAATATCATATACTTATTGACATTTATACTAGTTCATATATCATATATGTTTAGGGAGGGGGGGAGGGGTTAGAATAAGTTTTGGCCAACTAGTCCCGAATTAGTCCCGACTAGTCCCGACTAGTCCTAGTCGGCCCTTGGCCGACTAGGGCCGACTACCGACTTTGACTGCATAGGCTGTATGCAACTGTCTTCATTGCAGATGTCAAACATATGAAGGTGGTATTGCTGGAGAACCTGGTTCTGAGGCTCATGGTGGGTATGTTACATTCTCCTGAAGCTTTTCTGTAGCTTTTGAATATGACATTGTAGGAACATCATTTTTTTTATTTTTTAATGATTGCTTTGCTGAGTGTGCTGGATCAGTACATATGACCCTTATAATCTTAGCTTATTTTTAACAGCCTCCTACTTGGTGCTTCCTGAAGGTACACATTTTGTGGGTTGGCAACGATGATTCTGATTAATGAGGCTGATATGTTGGACTTGCATAATCTGATTGTAAGAGAACTCTAGTTAATGTGCAATGCCTTTTTTGAATTTCTTCCTGTTTCTAAGACAAATGATTGAAAACACTATGTTTTTTTATTGACAGAATATGACGTTTCTTCTTTTTCTTTGTAAAGCCTTTGTGACAAAAGAACGATGAAAACATATTTTTATGTAACATTTACTCGAATTTAATTCTCACCCTACTACAACTCAAAAGCTATAACTCAAATCAGAACTCTTTTTATACTTTTTATACATAGAAGTCAGTCTAGAGCAATCAAATCCATTCTCTATGCTTCTTTCTCCATTGTTATGTGGACGATGATCTCGATGTTCTCAGATATCTGTCCTATGTATATATATTCCAATGCTAATTTGTCATGAAAAAATAAGAGTAAGAAATTAGACACTTGATGTAGGCACCTAAAATGTTCGATGTACTTCTAAGACTTTGAGACCCTTCTAGTCAACAAACTAGATATGTTTATCACTATAGCATAGAAACATCTGGAAAGAGAGCGAATATTAATTGCTTATTATAGTTCTGGTGAAGATATGTAAGCAACGACCGTTAGGAATATAAATCTAGCAAGGGAACGTTAATTCCTACAATCAAAACTGAATTCTAGCAAATATAGTACTAATTGCAACAACAAATTTTCAGAAAGGGGCCAAGATGCAGCAGATTTTAATGTGAAAATAAGTCTAAACAAGCCTACAAAGGTGCACGACAGTCGGATCAATATAGGCAATGATCTGGGCACTTTATGGGCATCAAATATGGAATAATAACCATTAGGGACATCGTGAAGGCGGAAAAATAAAGAAGATTGAAGGAGTGGAGATGACAGATAAGGGGAATATATAAAAAAGAAGAAAAGAAAGATAATACTTCTCACGGAGCAAGGTCGGATGCCGAGATGGGTTGGATCCTTCGGAATCGCAAATCCTAGGCTGTCTCGACACGAATTCGAGGAAGATGGAGCTAATTGGGCATGAACCTCTCTTAAGCATCTCACAAAGAGGAAAATAATTTGAATAATCTAAATTTTTCTATCTTTTCCACCCTTTTTATAAGTTCCAATGCAGGGTGTGGATCGAATGGAAATCAAGGATCAATGGTGAGGACGCAAGTAAATAAGAAAGGAAGAAAGAAAAGAAAGTAGGGAGAGAATGGAGGGTCAACTAGGAGAGAGAGATGGCAACGAGGAGAGAAAATAAGGCGTACAATACATTGGACAACTTGGAGAGAGAGAAAGCGGCGAAAAAGAACATGTGATGGAAAAAATCCTTCACTCGTGGGCCTATGGATGTTTTAGAAGGCTATTAAATTCAGCCAATGACTTGCCACATCATCAGTGACTTGAATGATTGAATCATACCCATCTGACTGTTGGATCGAATTCTAATATCGATCGTCGGTGCCTTGCAGAAACCTATTAGCGTATTTATATTAATAAAAGATGGAAAGAATCCAGGATGTCCCCCCCACCCCACCCTCACCCCCACACACACACACACTTGCATCCGTTAAAACCCATAGGTCATACGAAAATTGTATAAAAACTAAACATAAGGCATAAAACAGCAAATAAAGGCCCAAGTCCAGCATAAATAAATGCATGGAAATAAACGCCATCTCTTGAGCAGATGTTGTAGCATTATTAATCTAGAGAACCATAAATTCGTTGATTCTCCTGACCATCAAAATGAAGATCCCCATCTAAGGCCTGGCAATAATGTAGAAAGCTCTAATGTTTTTTTCTTTCCATAAAGAAACAATAATAGACACTATAACCACCTTGTTGAGAAATACTCAGGCTGATTTCCCACTAGTATAGCTTTCGATAATATTCAGTTTTCGTCTCAAAGAACCACTAGCGAGGAAGACGCCCTGAATCATAGGACATTGTTTCCAGTATGCCGAGGTGTCATAGGTGAAGAAGGGGTGTGAGTTAGATTCGTAACCTTCCGACAAAGATACCATCTATTCATCATGATCGGGTAGGTCAAGAATTGGCAGCCGATCTGAACAAGCATGTCACACACAGAAAGAGAATCTAGGAAGAATTATAGCATCCCAAAGAACCATTTTCCATTTCCAAGGATTCCCAATAATTCTTGAAAAGTCCATGACCGAGGCATAAGAGAACTTATCACATGATATTCATAAATAAATGATTAATCCTGTTGTTCCCCAGATTTAAAAACACACATCTACCTTCGACAATGAAGTCACCCGCCTTAGAAAAACCAAACTATGTTTCAACAAGGAAATCTGATAGTAGAGAAGAGAATGTTTTTAATTTTCAGCTTGAGCAATTGAAAAATCAAACTATGTTCCAACATGGAAATCATTTAGAAGAAATCCGATAGTAGAGAAGAGAATATTCTTAATTTTCAGGATACATTCCCAAGCAATAGAATTAACCGAGACACCCTAATGGTGTTAGAATGGAGGCATCTATATTTGATCAACATTGACCAAATAACTTTATCATCCTTGGAAGAGTCCAACCAAACTTGAGCAAGATATCAGTACCAATATCACTTACTTTCCTTAGATCCAGACCACCCTTTTTCTTTAGGCAACAAAGTATTGTCCTAACTAAATCTAGTTGCCACCTTGCCTATAGGAAATTCCTAACAATGAAATCTACAGTGGATTTAGTAGCTTTAGGTACAGAAAGGTTGATGATCAAAAATATATATAACTTGGTAAAACCAATTTAATTAGTTCGAGACTCCCTCCAGAAGAGAGGATACTTGAAGAGAACCATCAATCTTCCTCTTGATTTTTTCCACGAGAGCATCATAGTGGTGAGAACCAACCTAATTGAGCATAGAGGTAGACCCATATACTTGTATCGGTTGTGGTTTTCTAGTAAACTAATACGAACCGGTATCGACCGAGTTTTTAAACCATGATTGGAAGTTGGACCCAACGACAATGTCAGTGTGTAGTCACCAACACATCTCTAGTGGTGCTTAAAGTTTCAACATTGAGAGAGAGAGAGAGAGAGAGAGAGAGAGAGAGAGAGAGAGAGAGAGAGGGGCAATGACGGGGATGATTGGGAGCGAAGGAAGTGAGTGGGGGCAATTTGAGGAAATAAACAAAAATCAGTGGGTGCGTATTGGATTGCCTTTATTTTTATTCATACTTCTATTCTCAAAATATAGGATCCATCCATTTGTTGCTAGGCAAAATATTGTCATCTGTTTATGGCTGCGTATAGGACAGGTATGTTGTAAGAACACTAAGAAATGAATGCTATTCTACTGGCTCTATTCTCATCTTCTATTGCAGCCTCCTAAACAATTTAAATGCTAGTACTGTTCCTATAATGTTCTGTATCACTTTCCTCAGCTTTAATTTGATTCTTTTTCCTTTACTGCAAGAAGCTGATGTGACGGTGCATATAAGTGCTACTATCCTCAATTTCTACCTAATCCTAATAGTGGGTAGCATTTATCGCTGCAAATAGGACTGGGTGGCATTTCGTCAAGCAGTCGAATGTGGATTTCAAGGCAGAACAAATAAATTGGTTGATGGTTGCTATTCCTTTTGGCAAGTAATTCTCTTTCGGATCTTGTCATATTTTTTCTTGATTTCTACATTTCACAGACTGAAGTTTTGAAATATTATTTAGGGAGGTGCTCTCGCTTTAATGCAAAGGATATTGACAATTGTTGACAAACGATCGGAGGCACCATTGGGGTGTGGAGGGCAATTTTCAAGGGCAAGTACATGCAGAAGTAAGTCGTCTGATTTGGCTGGAGATAGACCTGGTCTGGATGGGAATTTATTACGAGTTGATGAGACTTCTTTTGAAAGTGAAGGTATGTAGCTTGAGTCCATAGAAAAAGAAAGCATTCTTGTTTTGAAAAATCTTTGCTTAGTAGAGAGAATAAAACCGTGAGTTAGGGTTATAACCCTAACTCCTTTTATAACAAATTAAGCATCAGATTTACAATAAAGTCCTCATAGAAACACTTATTAATAATAAGGACAAACACATAATAAAACTCCAATACTCCCCCTCAAGCTGGAGCAAAGACGTCAGACATGCCCAGCTTGGAAATTGTAGGAAGAAGACGAGTTGGTCCAACAGCCTTGGTAAACGCATCAGCAATCTGGTCAGCAGACGGAATGAACACTAGAGTAATGGTACCAGACCGAACATGATCCCGGAGGAAGTGAATATCGACTTCAATATGCTTGGTCCGCTCATGAAGAACAGAGTCAGAAGCAAGCAAAATTGCTGACTGGTTATCACAAAAAAGAGTTGAGCAACTTGACGTAGGGAATCCAAGCTCTGATAAAAGAGAATGTAACCAGATCAACTCCGTAGTCCCATGTGCCATAGCACGATACTCAGCCTCAGCAGAAGATCGAGAGACAACATGCTGCTTTTTTACTTTTCCATGAAACGAGATGCTCACCATAAAATGTGCAGACGCCAGAAGTAGAACGACGATCTGTAAGGGAACCCGCATAATCCGAATCAGTATAACAAGATAACTTGGATCCATCCTGAGCCCGATAAAAAAGTCCAAGGCCAGGAGCAGCTTTAAGATAACGTAGAATCCGAATTGCAGCCGCCATATGGGATGTTCGGGGTGCATGCATAAACTGACTCACCACACTAACTGCAAAGCTGATATCAGGTCGAGTGTGAGTGAGATAAATCAAGCGACCAACAAGACGCTGATAGGAACTGGGATCAGAAAGAAGAACACCGGATTCTGCATGAAGACGATGATTAGCATCCATCGGTGTACGAGCCGGTCGACACCCAAGAAGACCAGTATCATGCAAAAGATCAAGTGTATACTTCCGCTGAGAGATAGAGATACCCTGGCGAGAGCGAGCTATCTCAATTCCCAGAAAGTAACGAAGAGGTCCAAGGTCCTTCACTTCGAAGGCAACCTGAAGAGTATTCTTGACGGCAGTGATCCCAGCTGCATCATCCCCTGTAAGAATAATATCATCAATGTATACTAGAACAATAGCACGTCGGCCCTCTGCAGTGATCTTAATAAAGCAGGTTGGATCAGCAGAACATCGAGTGAAGCCGATACGAAGAATCACAGTACTAAAGCGCTCAAACCAAGCTCTGGGAGACTGCTTCAAGCCGTAAAGGGACTTGATTAAGCGACAAACTCTCCCCGAATACTCCCCCTGAAGACGGTACCCTGGAGGAGGATCCATATATATCTCCTCAGCGAGATGACCATACAAAAAAGCGTTCTTGATATCAAGCTGATGAAGAGGCCAAGAGTGGCTAGCCGCAAGGGAAAGCAGTAAACGAACACTGGTCAACTTGGCAACAGGAGCAAAGGTAGCTCCAAACTCATCAGCAGTCTGAGTAAAACCACGAGCAACTAGTCTGGCTTTGTAACGTTCAAGAGAACCATCTGCACGATACTTGACAGTGTAGACCCACTTGCACCCAACAGTACGCTTCCCAGGGGGAAGAGGAACCAAAGCCCAAGTTCCATTCTGGCGCAAGGCAGACATTTCAGCATCCATAGCTTTGACCCACTCAGGATCACGTAGAGCCTCAGTAGTAGAACGAGGAATACGAATAGAGTCTGTGGCAGTTAGATAAGCATGATATGCATGGGAAAGGACCTGATAAGAGACAACACTTGCCAAAGGGTGAGCAGTAACACAAGTACGCTTACCCTTGCGAAGAGCAATGGGCACGTCATCAGAAGAAGCAGGAGGGATAGAGGAAGGAGGTATACCTGACGTCGGAGGAGGCTCTGGCACAGTGAGAGGGCTAGGTGGGACAACCGGAGCCTGGTGCGACCGCCGGTGATATGTCTGCGTAATAGGCGGGCGAGGAGGCAACATACCGGTGGTAGGAAAAACAGGCATAGGCTGAGCAGCCGTAGATGGCACAGGAACAAACAATGGTGAAGGCTGATCCCGAAAGAAGGACTCGTCCTCATGAAAAGTCACATCCATAGAATGATAAACCCGACAGGATGTGGGGTCAAAACAGCGATAACCTTTGACCCCATAGGAGTAACCAAGAAAGACACATCGAATTGACTTGTCATCAAGTTTAGTCCGGGAAGGACGACGATCTTGGACAAAACACACACAGCCAAAAACACGCAGAGGAATAGAAAAAAGGGGCAGGGTAGGATGAAGTATATGAAACGGAGTTTTAACAGTAAGAGAACGGGATGGAGTCCGGTTGATCAAATAGGCAGCAGTAAGGATAGCAGAACTCCAGAAAGACTTAGGAACCAACATCCCGCGAAGAATGCAGCGAACAATATTCAATAGATGACGATTCTTTCGCTCCGCCACACCATTTTGCTCTGGTGTATAGGGACATGAAAACTGATGAAGAGTACCCTGTGCTGCAAGGTAAGAGGTAAAAGAACAAGACGTATATTCACTACCATTTTCAGAGCGAAGAACACGTATGCGAGCCCCATACTGAGTTTGAACCATTGCAGAAAAGTGACAATACATAGTAAACACATCAGACTTGCGCTTTAGAAGATAAACCCAACAGCAACGAGAATAATCATCAATAAATGTAACATAGTAACAAAAGCCATCATAAGATGTCACAGGAGACGGGCCCCAGACATCAGAGTGAACTAACTCAAAAGCAGAAGATGACCGAGTAAAAGATGGAGAATAAGAACTACGTGTGTGTTTACAAAGTTCGCACACATCACAACGAAAAGAAGAGCTAAATGAGGACTCAGGACAGACAGAAGCCACAGAGAGCGGACTAGCATGACCAAACCGAGCGTGCCACAGATCAGCAGTCTGGGAGGTAGATATGCGGGCAGGAGAAGCAGTAGAGGTAACGGGCAGAGCAGCAGCAGGAGGAACAAGCGGTCGGTCCAGTAAGTACAACCCATCCTTCTCACGGCCCGTGCCAAAAGTCCTCGAAGTCAGGTCCTGAAAAACACATCCACCAGGAAAAAATGTCACAGAACAACGCAAAGAATGAGTCAAACGACTAACAGATAACAAATTAAGGGACAATTGAGGAACATGCAGAACAGAATCAAGACTAACACCAGAAGAAAGAGGAACAGTACCCTTGCTGAGGATCGGTGTAACTGATCCATCAGCAAGGCGGACATTTCGCTGACAATAAGGCTCAATATGCGAAAGAAGACTAAGCTCACCAGTCATGTGGTCAGTGGCACCAGAGTCAATCACCCAGGGTGAAGAACGGGGATCAACCCTTGATGCTTGGAAGGCGAACGAAGTACCTGAGGAGGAAGCAGTGGAAGCTGAGGGCTGAGAAGACGGCGGCTGAAGGTGCTGAAGTTGACTCATCAGCTGCTGCACCTGGGAGACCATCTGGCTCAAATCCGAAACACCAGGAGCCGGAGAAGGAGACGTCAACGAACTGGAAATGTCGACAGCAGCCACAGTCGGTGAACGAGAAGCAGGTGAAGGGGTAGTACGCAGATGCGGGTACAGCTGGAAACATCGGGAGCGATCATGAAACTGCTTGCCACAATAGGTACAAGGACCGGGAGGACCGGTAGTGCCACGACCACCAGGAAGACCACGCCCACCAGACAGAGAGCGACCTCCACGACCACGAGCGTACGAGAATGGGGGGCGGGAACCAGAAGCAAGGGCCATCTGCTCAGTCGGGAGATCACCGGAAGGAGAAACAAGCACTGGCGGAGCACCAGTGAGACGAAGGCGACGCTCTTGATCAGCAACAAGAGAGAAGGCGTCAAGAAGATCAGGGAGAGGGGACATCCCAATAATTTGAACACGAATAGCCTCAAACTCGGTTCGAAGTCCCATCAGAAACTGATACGTCTCCCTTTTCTCCTGTCGTCGCCGAGCAAGTGCAGCATCAGTAGGGTCCTGGAAAGCACTCAGAGGCTCTAAATCGGACAGCTCGAGGAAACGACTTTGAAGAAAAGAAAAATACTCCTGAACAGAACGACCGCCCTGAGTAGCGGCAGTGATTTCCCGATAGACAGCATAGATCCGAGCATCAACCCGAGTGTGGCCATAAGTTCTTTGGAGAGCAGACCATAAACCAGAAACAGAATCATACCGCATGAACTGCTCATAGATTTTGGGCTCCATCGAGCATTGAAGCCAACCAAGAATCTGAAAGTTTTCGGTGGTCCACTTTAACACATCGGCCGCCTCCGCAGGTTTCGAGACACCAGTAAGCCATGCAAGCTTATCTCGGCCGGCAAGATATACACGAACAGAATTGGACCAGGAAAGAAAATTCTTGTCATCCAAGAGAACTGTAGTAATACGACGGGCAAAACCGTCTTGAGAGCCAACAAGTGGGGCGACCTTGGAATCCATGGGGAGTGATGAAAGAAAAATAAAACGAGAAGAGAACAAAGAGACCCTTCACAAATTCAGGAATGGCATGTGGAAGAAAAAGAACATCATCCGTGGAGACGAAAAAGAAACTGAAGCACCACCCCCCAAAAAAAGGAGAAGTAAGCAATCAAAAGAAAGAATCGGACAACCGATCAAGCATCGTCAATCGCCAAAAGCACGAGCGTGGACGCCCATTGATGGCAGCAGCAACATACGGCGCAGGAAGGTCGCAGGGAAGGCGCGGGAGGCATTGTGCTGGCGCGGGAGGGCGTGGTGTGGCGCGGGGGCGAACGGTGTGCCTCGGCAGGGCACAGGGGAGGCGTTGGGAGGCGCGGGAGGCGTGGGAGGCGCTGGGGAGGCGCAGCAGTGCGCGGGAGGCGCTGGGGAGGGCGCTGCGGTGGCGCAGCAGGGCGCGGGGGCGAACGGTGTGCCTCGGCAGGGCACAGGGGAGGTGCGGGAGGCGCTGGGAGGCGCGGGAGGCGCTGGGGAGGGCGCTGCGGTGGTGCAGCAGGGCGCGGGGTGGCTCGGTGTGGCTCGGGGTGGCGCGGGAGGCGAGCGGAGGTCGGTGTGGCTCGGGGTGGCGCCAGAGCGGAGGTCGGTGTGGCTCGGGGTGGCGCCGGAGCAGAGGTCGGTGTGGCTCGGGGTGGCGCCGGAGCGGAGCGGAGGTCGGAGCGGAGGTCGGTGTGGCTCGGGGTGGCGCCGGGGCGAGCGGAGGTCGGGACTGCTCTGATACCAAGTAGAGAATAAAACCGTGAGTTAGGGTTATAACCCTAACTCCTTTTATAACAAATTAAGCATCAGATTTACAATAAAGTCCTCATAGAAACACTTATTAATAATAAGGACAAACTTATTAATAATAAGGACAAACACATAATAAAACTCCAATATGCTTTACCCCTCATATATGCTGTTCCAGTGGTTTGTTTATGGCATTTCATATTTTTCTCCATGAATTTCATGTCATCACTGTGAGTTATCCACGGATGAATTACAATTGTGGCCTTTTAAAATAATATGGATTGCTGTGCGGGTCAGAGTGTTGTCCAGTTCTTTGGTGAGTTGATGTAAATTGAGAGGAAAGTGAAAAAATTCTCTTTAGTGTTTAGGAATGGATACTTGTGGAATTGAATGATTACGATGTTGGATAGAAAAGATGATAGGAATTAATGTTACTTGGGGAATGCATCATAAAAGATTGCTGGCTGAAGCAGAAATTCGAGAAAAAGTTTAATTTCTGATTTTGTAGATGATCATGTGGAATCCACACATTCCTGGGTGTAATCCTTGATTGATTGGCTAACCCTAAGTCACGTCTAGTCAATTCAAAATTAAAAAACACCTGAATAAATAAGTGGAGAAACTTAAAACCCTTTAGAGCATCTCCAACAATCTCCTAGGCTCTGAACTCGTTCGCCACAGTAGCATTTCGCTACTCTCGTCGCTACATGCAGCGAACAAAATAACATTTGCTACTCACCTGAGTGAATCACATCGCTACCGCCCGAACGAATCACACATCCGAGTGAATCCCTGCTACTCTTATCGCCACATGCAAAGACGGATGGGATTGGTCCCCGAGCGAATTACACGCCCCTTCACATCAAATAGGGAAGGGCTCTAGGTCCCCGTTGGAGTGCTCTTCAATCCCCACCCCCTACTTTGTCTTCGTGGCAGCTAGGACCTCCTAGAATAGGGAAGGCACATAGGAGCCTGTTGGGGATGCTCTTAGCCATATGTGTGTGTGTGTGTGTGTGTGTGTGTGTGTGTGTGTGTGTGTGTGTGTGTGTGTGTGTGTGTGTGTGTGTATATATATATATATATATATATATATATATATATATATATATATATATATATATATATATGGGGAGGGATACTCTTACTCATGGCCTCTTACTCATACAGTTACCTATGATCCAGGCCGTCCATTAGATCCCGATGTATGGTTCGGATTAGATGGACAATTAAAGCAATGATGTCCGCATTAAATGCCCGTATTAAAAGCCTGTATTAAAAGCCTGCATTTAATGCGGACTCCATTAATTTAACTCCCCATCTAATCCGAACCGTACGTCGGGATCTAATGGACGGTCCGGATTATAGGTAACTATATGAGTAAGAGTCTCAAATCTCAAATTGCATATCTATCGCCAAAACCTCTACATAACCACTTGAATCACCACCTAGGTATTTCCTGTCCTCTATAATTCCTGGCACTAATCCATTTATTTTTTCCCAAAATGGCTTCTTTTCCTTCATATGTACTAATTAGTAGACCAAAGGTGCTAGCTACCTTAGCTGGTAAAGTCTCTTGGTGGTTGTACCAGAAACCTGGGATCGAATCCCGTCTTCATTGACTATTTAACTGGTAAGGTTCCAGGCCTTTTAACCCTCCTTGGATGCAACGCTCATGGATTTTTCCAAACAAAAAGATGAAACTTGATAACACTTTGTTTTGGGATATGCAAAAGCCAAATAAAACTTCAAACAATGTTGTTATTATGGTACTTAAATCCTTTCCTGGCCAACAGAAGTTTGTATTGTAGTGACACTCTTGCTAAAGAAGACAATCAGAGATAGGCCTTGGTGATCAGGGCGTCATATCCTCTTATTTGAGCTGATCTTTTTACTGTGCATTGTGTGCTTTGTGCTTTCATCAATGTTTGAAGCCATAGATTGTATCACAGTTCTGAAATGAGTTGAATTCTTCTTTAGGTCCGTATCTTGTCTAATTGTGTGATGCATTGATCTATTACCATCTTCTGAAGAGGTAAATATTGGCAAATGGTTGAAACAATGTGGTAACCTTGTAATGTCATACTTCTGATACAGGAAAACTTTCAGATTTTGGTTTTGCTTTCATGAAAAGACATACTGAATGGGGTCCTCTATTCCACAGCATCGCATTGCAGCAATACATACTCCTAGGGTCTCAGGTACTTTTGCTGAGGCTACAGGAATCATGTTCTTAACATGTATTGAACTTTTTCTCTTACTTCATTAATGAGGGTATACTTGTCTTTTCATCGATTCTAACTTTTATTGAAAAGACGAGGCCATCCCTTTTTTAGCGATGAAATTGAATCCTCCTGATTTCTCTACATCTAGAATTTGTTAAATTTGAATTACTGACATTCATCAATACTCTTAACTCCTGTAATTTTTATCATGTACGGTAATTACCTCACAACCACAAATCTTGCCCCTTTTTTCTTCTACTGGGTGTTTTGATTGTCGAGACATATTTTCCGAATTATAGTAACTTGACGTGAAAAGAAAAACAGTTTTAAGTAATCAATTGTTGGTTTGCTACCCATTTTATGTTAGGCGAGGTGTACTATATATGTAAACACGTCATTGTAATCGTTTTATTGTGTGGTATTCTCATATGTAGGTGATTATTATGTTCATACTTCTGAACAATGTTCTAAAAAGCGCTAGTCGGGCGGTGGGGAACCTTCTAGCGTCTAGGCGTTTTTGCTTTTATTAATTATATTGATATTATATATAATATATATTTTTTAACTTACTATAAATTCAAGATTACCCTAATTATTATTTTAAAGAGCATGAATCATTTACATAACCATAAACTCAAGATTAACAAAAACAAAAGCAAGTATTATATTATATTATATTATCTCAGATAATATCATAATATCCAACATTTTAGTATATTCCAAACCATAAATTTATGATTACCAATAAAAGAATAGCATCTATACATGTTTTAGTACCTAGGCAGCCGCCTAGCCCATCCTGGGACCATCTAGGCTGCCGCCTAGCCTTGTCTAGAGGCCTGGGCTGCTTTTCTGCACCGCCTAGGATTAGGCTGGGCGGTGGGGAGCCTTCTAGCGCCTAGGCGGTTTAGAACACTGCTTTTGGACATCTTGCCCTCATAGAAGATGCCATGCATATTCTCCCATCTCCATCTCCATCTCCTGCTTTCTCAGCTAACATGGTACGAGGTTTCATGCTTTGATACCATGAAACCTCTTGTAAGAGGAATCTCAATGAACTGATTTATTAAAAAACCCTAATGGGGTATATATACAAGCGAGTGGAGAGTTAGCTAGCGAACTCTTAACTAAGCAACCTAACAAACTGTTATAGTACGAATTTGGAGATGATTTCATCGGTATGTATTCCCACCGACTCGCGGACTTCTTCATGAACTCCACATCCCGCAAAACTCAGTATGACCCACCTTCGAGATTAGGGGCTGTGTTCTGTGTAGGGTATCCATACACCATTTTGTAATGTATAGCGTTTTACGTTCTTAGTCTTCTTGCCAGTATTTACACTAGTAATCTAAAATGCACTGCATCCTATATTGAGGGATTGTAGGTACTGGAGGGAGGATTCAAGGACAAGCCGGGGAAGCACCGAGACCACTACCACTCGTGCTACTGCCTCAGCGGGCTCTCGGTAAGCCAGTACAGCTGCGTGAAGGATGGCGGTGCGCCCCCGTTGCCCAGCGCGGTGCTGGGATCGTATGCTAACCTGCTGGAGCCCATCCATCCTCTTTACAACGTGGTTCTCGAGCAATACTACAAAGCGCATGAATTCTTCTCGAGGTCCTGAGCATCGAACATGTGCCTATCTGAGGAGCTTGGATTTACGTGCCCACTGTTCTTCCGAGAAATTCATCGACCGACGGGTGGCCGGGAGATCGTGCTCCGTCCATTCTTCGGCTGATCCGTTCTTTCGTTTGTGGGCTCGCTCCACTGTAGAATTCTTGGTGTCTTGTGGTTGATGTTTAGATCAATGAAGTTTAGGGTTGTGGGGTTATGAAAATCCAATGGAAACAGAATGAAACAAGGAAATGTATGCTGCATTGGTATCATCATTGTATGATATTGGAGAAGTGGAATCTGGTTATTATTGATTACCATTCTCTCTAAACTGCTCTGAACTTTGATTCTTACAGTAATGGCATTGCCTTAGTCTCTTTGTCAAGTATTGCTGAGACCTTACTGTAGCCAGATCTAAGTATACTATCTATACTTATATTATGAAGCAATGTTCACGAGTGCCATGTGGCACTCTAAAGAATTGTGATGCCACGTGGCAGCTTTTAGACATAGAGGAAAACATGGAGTGAACCATGGGGATGAAAAATACTACTAGACCACCTATGTTCAGTATTGATGGACTGCTATACCATGCTCGGCACCATTCCTCATTTTCGGAGTTCGCACATCTACTGCGAAAGGAACATTGTTGTAGACCACCTTGCCAGCCTCGGACGTATGGGGACAACATCGCGCCACTGAGCTGTTGAGTTTCCATCTGACATTACCACTAAGGCTCATTTGGATTGTTCTATGTACTATAATATGAGCCGTGGCTGACCTTGTGTATTCTTAATCCAGAGTAGTGTAACTCATTTTCACGAAAAAAAAAAAATACTACTAGCAAATTTTGGCGGTTATGAAAATCTTTCTTTCTACCTTGAATTCACAAGAACCTAATGGCAGCCCTACCCTTACTGTATCACAACTATAGGTAAGGGATGAATTGTTGGTCCATTTAATAACATTCCATTAATTGTAGTTTTCGACAAAACTTTCCTATTAAGAAAGATTTGCGGTTAAAAGTTTTAATTGCAATAGTCAATAGATAGTAAAATGACTCATATACCCTTCCATTAACCATTTAGTTAA
Source organism: Chamaelirium japonicum (assembly GCA_947650365.1). NCBI lineage: Eukaryota > Viridiplantae > Streptophyta > Magnoliopsida > Liliales > Melanthiaceae > Chamaelirium > Chamaelirium japonicum. Next base: position 52,072,617 of record OX393556.1, on the reverse strand, counting down.
ACCAGTTTCACAACACGACAAAAACGTTTCGGAATTCCGAAATGTTTTTGTCGTGTTGTGAAACTATAACCCTAAACCTAGTTCTATAACCTAAATAGTGAGCCCTAAACTTGAACGAACCTAATCCTAACCCTAATTTTATACCCTAAATAGTGAGCCCTAACCCTAATTATATATCCTATATAGTGAGCCCTAACCCTAATTCTATACCCCTATTAGTGAACCCTAACCTAATAACTAAACCAAAATCATTGTATCTGCTATAGTGAAACCACTGTAGATGCATGTTGCTATAGCGCTGCATTGAGTTCACGTGGGAGAGATTCCTAAAGGCAGATTTGATATTTTAAAAAAAATAGCGACAAAAACTGTTGGAAGAATACCTCTTATGTGTTAAAATAGTTGTACACCTCTTAAACGAAATCCATTATGTGAACTAGATATGTAAACCAAAGCCTTTCGCTGGACCTACACCTAATTACCCCATATGTGAACCATGGAGATGAAAAATACTAATAGTGAATTTGGCAATTTTGAAAATCCATCTTTCTGCTTTGAAATCACAAGAGTTTAATGACAGCCCGCGCCTAATGCTGAAAAAGATTTTTTAAAGATTACTTATGCTGACTAGGATGATTATATTTTTGGTATAAAAATAAAGCTTAACGAATGTAAGTTAACGGAGGGGTGAACATGCAGACGGAGCATAGTACAAGGGTTAAGTTGTCCAAAAAACAAACTCACTTGAATGCAATAAGCATCACAATATATTGAGTTCAGCAGAAAACTGTGGATTTTGAAACCAAACCAATATTGTACAAAATTTATACTCCAACGTAATGGAGGTGATGAATAAAGCATCAGAAAACTCCCCATTTAACACAGCAGACTAATAACAGGTTTTTAAAAAAAATACATGAACATAAATTCATATCTTCTTGGTGCTCAACAGAACATGTTATCAGACCAACCAGACCACACACAAAACCATCACTGAACTTTAACCATCATCCATGCAAAGCATAAGCCTCAACACCTCCCACAAAATCTACTCTGGAAGTATCTGCTCATTGTCGGCATCTCCCTCTTCCTCGGCTTCGATGGAGTTGGGCCGCCCCAGGAGCCTGCTTCTTCTTTATCCCGCTCATGATGTTGTTGATCCTCAGTAGCATGCAGGCGGCCGGCCTTGATGGCCGTCTTGAATGTTTGCGCCTTCATGTTGTATAAGTCCCAGATATGAAGCATGGAAGAGGTTTAGATGAACACAAAGATGTCCGAATAGAAGAAAGACATACGGTAACCGAAGGCAAACCTTCAGCTCCTTTATGTCAACGATGGCTTCAGTGTTACTTTCCAGGTGGAGGCGGAGGATGGGGCTCTTGATCGAAGAACTTCGGGGATCCCCTTGTGCGTCGGAGATCTCGCATCTTGCCAAGGCGGCGGCAAGGAGCGGTCCGGGTGTTACTTTCCAGGTGGGGGCTCATGATGAGGGCCGGGCCTCGAGGTGTTGGGTGTCCAAGGGGCGTCGGTTCGGGCGAAACCCTAGGAGGTGTCCCCCTGCGCGACACCCCCCGCTTCCCCTCTTATTTCGCCCCCCCGTTTCACTTCCGCGTTCCTTTGCCGACGTCGTCCGCCTTCCACGTTCCTTTGCCGACGTTGTCCGCCTTCCTCGTCCTCCGGCCCAGGCTCCCTCCCTCCCTTCCGGTCCTGCGTCTGTCCCCCACCGCCCGGCTCCCTTCCCCTTTGGCTCCTGCTTTCGTTGCGGTGAGCGGGGTCAGCAGCGTCGCTCCTGTCGGAACGGGATGGTGTGCCTGCGATGCAGGGGGGTGGGTCACTCGGCGAGGCGGTGCCCGGACCGCTCCCAGAGTCCCTAGCAGCTCCAGCCCTCCTCCAGTTCCTCCAACTTGAGCCTAGCCGTCCCTTCCCCACCGGATCGTCCGGAGATGGAGGAGTTTTCGGCCGGAGCCGCCCACTAGGGCCTTTTCTTGCGAGTAGAGATCTTTTCCCTGCTCCGGGGATCCTCCGACCCCTCCTCCTTCTCAGCTTTCCTCCTCTCCCAGTGGGGATCCCAACAGCGAGGGGAGGACTCTCTGCCAACCCTCTGGCAATGGCCGACCCAAGGGTTGGATGTTGCGGGGAGGCGGTTCCGGGTTCTCTTCCCCTCTGGCCGTCTCCTTGACGAGGTCTCGGCTAGAGGCCCCTTTGACCTTGAGGCCTTCACCCTCCGAGTGGAGCGCTGGTCGGAGGAGATCGGCTCGGTGGGTCGGCTCCCGGTCGCGATCGTGGAGCTGCGCATATCGGGTCTCCCCCACCACGCTTGGCAGCCCTAGGCTCTCTCCTCCTGGGCGGCTCAGTTCGGGACGGTCCTCTCCTCGAACTGCGATCTAGAGGGTTCCTCCTCCTTGGCCAGCTGCTCCGTGCTGCTGGAGACCCGATTCCCCCACAGGATCCCAGACAGCCAGCAGATCCTGGTCGGGCAGCACCTCTACCTCCTCCGGATCAGGCAAGAGGTCCTTCACCGCCGTTTCTCCTCCCTGCCACCCTCTCCAGATTTGGGGGGTTCGAGCTCAGGAGCAGGCATCCTGGGGCCGGCCCCTCAGCAGCAGCCGCTGCCGGCCCGGGCGGAATCCTCCTCTGGCTCGGCGGGGTCTCCTCCTTCTCCGGGACCCGCTTCTGGGTGGGAAGGTATGGTTAGCACTCCTGAGGACTTGGCGTTTCTCGTTGGCCATGCAGAGAATCATGACGTTTTTTTGTCTTCCCCTCCTTTATTCTATTCTTGTGGCGAGGGATTGAGGGTGGGACATCTGGTCCCCCTCATTGATCTCGGGGATTCCTCGGACGTCTCTTCTGGGCCGCCTGGGTTTCCAGAACCTTCAACCTTCCAGGCCCCCACTCCCGTAGCTTGCTTTGAAGGCTCCCCCTCCTGGTCCGACCCGTGCTCGGGTCCTATTGTTGCTGATGCTTGCTTGGCTCTTGATCTCAGGAAAGAGGCCTCAGACGTAGAGGCTGCGGAGGTGCCTCCAGTCGGTCGTCGGGGTGGCCACCTGCAGGCGACCAGGAGGAGCACGCGCCAATTTTTGAGGAAGGTGGAAGAGGGGCGCCTGAAGGAGGTGGACTTCCTGGACCGGGGGATCGGGGAGTGCTCGAACGCTCTGCTGCCGCTGAACTTTTTGGAAGATAGTCTGATCCTCTCCCTAGCAGCGGATTTTGGCTTCTGTCCCCCCAACTCCTGTAACCCTGAGGAGGCCCACCGTTTTGTAGAGGCCCTCAGACATTTAGATAAAGATGTCTGATTCCGTATTTCCTTTGTGCTTTCCCCCTCTGGTTGTCTCTTCTCCCTTCTATGAAGATCATTTCCTGGAAAGTCCGATTGTTTGGCGGTTCCTCCAAGAGGCAGGCGGCGAAATTCTTCGCATCCTCTCATGATGCAGACATCATCTGCCTTCAGGAGACGAAGACAGTTGATCCGTCGAGACATTTTCTCCGCTCTCTCAGTAACAACATGATTGATGCATGGAACTCCAGGGGTTCCGTTGGGACGGTGGGTGGCATTCTGATTGGTTGGGACAGTTCGCTGTTTACCCTCGTGGATAGACTGTTTGGGGATTTCTCCATCACTATCTCTCTCCGTAGCATGGCAGACGGGGCGGAGTGGACTATCACTTCAGTTTACGGACCTTCCGATCACCGTATTTCGTTTGAATTCTGGGAGGAGCTAAGGGCGGTGCGGGGGGCGTTCCCGGGGCCTTGGGTCCTCAACGACGATTTCAATGCTACCAGGTTCGTGCATGAGCATAGCGGTCACCACGGGAGCTGGAGAGAAATGGAGGCTTTCTCTTCTTTTGTGTCGGAGTTCGGCCTCCTTGACATCCTGATGGGGGAAAGGTAGTTCACCTGGTTGAATAGGAGAGAGCAGCCAATCTTCGCGAGACTGGATCACTTCCTAGTTTCGACGGAGTGGGACGCGATCTTCCCTCTTTCTTCCTCAATTGCTCTATCCTCCTTCATCTTGGATCACGTGCCTGTTCTGCTTGATACAGGAGTGGGGATAAGACGAAAACCCATGTTTCGATTTGAGTCTATATGGACCCTCCAGGACGGATTTGATGATCTGGTGGCAGCTTGGTGGGCGGCTGCCCCAAGTGCCCTAGACTCAGCGCTTAACCTTGCGGGGAAGATGAGATTTTTGAAGAAATCGATCACCGGTTGAGCCAGGGATCACTTCGGGAGTGTCAAGAGGCGAAAGTCGGATCTGGAGAGGGCCATTCGGGAGCTGGATATTCTTGAGGAATCCGGACCTCTCGACCCCTCGGAGAGAGGCCGCAGAGAGAGTCTCTCTTCGGAAATGCTGGGGGTTCTGAACATGGAGGATGTAATGTGGAAACAGAGGTCCAGGGATCGATGGGTGGCCGAGGGAGATCAGAACACCCGCTTCTTCCACAGCGTTGCGAATGGCCGCCGTAGAAGGAATCTAATCTCTTCTTTGGAGGTGGACGATGAGGTCCTTGATGATCCGAGTGGTGTTCTCCATGGAGCGACAAAGTTCTTCAAGAGGGAGTTCGATCGAGATGCCTTGCTCCCCATACCGATCGACTTGGACCGCCTGCCTCTCCGGCGGATTTCTGACCAGGAACCGCTGTCCAGACCTTTCTCGGAGGAGGAATTCAAGAGCGCCTTCTTTGAGCAATCGGCGTTGGGAGCCCCGGGCCCAGACATGTTTCCCTTCCTCTTCTTTCAGAGGTATTGGGACACCCTTCAGACTGATATCTTTCGCTTTCTCTTGGATTTCTTTGCAGGGCGGGTCCGTCTCACGAGCCTGAATCATTCGTGGATCGTCCTTATTCCGAAGCGTGAAGGAGCTCACTCAATCTGGGACTTCAGGCCGATCAGCCTGTCAAACTGCATTTATAAGACGGTGGCAAAGATCATCTCTTCCCGGTTGGCCCCGTTGCTCCCGGACCTGATCGGTCCCTCCCAGTCGGCCTTCATCAAGGGCATGAGCATCCTAGATAGTGTGGCAACTGCTCAGGAGGTCCTTTACTTCCTCCGTGAGGGGCATGAAGAGGCGGTGCTGCTCAAGATGGACTTTGAGAAGGCGTTTGATATACTTGGCTGGGGGTTCCTTCTGGAGAGTCTTCGGCGCAGGGGGTTCCCCCCTTCCTGGGTAGGCTGGATCGGCGACTGCCTCCTCTCCTCCAGACTCTCGTGCCTTTTGAACGGGGAGGTGGGCAACTCCTTTCTGATTCACAGAGGGGTTAAGCAGGGTTGCCCCTTGTCCCCTTTCCTCTTTATTCTGACGGTAGACATCTTTGATGTGGTGTTGCGACAGACGGTCCAAGTGGGGCTCCTGAGGGGAATCAAATCAGATACCTGGGAGGTCTCCAATCTCCACTTCGCGGATGACACACTGCTGTTCCTTAGGGCGGACCAAGGCCAAGCGATGATCCTCCGACTGCTCTTGCAGTGTTTCAGGCTGGCGTCTGGGTTGAAGGTCAACTTCGCGAAGTCTGCATTGTTCTACCTGGGAGGTGATCAAAACTTCTCCTCGGACCTTTCTCTTATCCTTGGCTGCGGTGTAGGCTCCTTTCCCTTCCGCTACTTGGGCATCCCTTTATTCGACAAGCGCCTACCCCGGGATGGATGGCTGGAACTGATCCAGAAGTTGGAGAAGCGTCTGGCCGGGTGGAAGAGGAACCTTCTCTCGATCAGTGGGCGTCTCACCTTGGTCAACTCCGTCCTGTCGTCGATCCCGTCCTATTTCCTTTCCTTCTATCATTTTCCGACTTGGGTTATCAACCGGATAGACCAGATCCGGAGGAACTTTCTATGGAGAGGGACTTCGGACAAGGGCTCCTACCCTCTCTTGGCTTGGGGCAGTGTCTGTAAGTCTAAGGAGCAAGGGGGCCTGGGAGTCCTCAACCTGAGGGACTTCAATCAGGCGATGCTGGCGAAGTGGTGGTGGAGGCTGCAGACGGGCGCTAGAGATACCCGGCGGAGTGTCATCTCGGTGAGGTACTTCAGGAGGCTCTCTCCTCTCCATTCCAGATCTCGGGTCTCCGGTCGGATCTCGCTTTTCTAGAAAGGCATCACCAAGGTTTCCAGGATTTTTCGCTATGGGTCCAGGTTGGTCGTGGGGTCGGGGAGGACGACTAGATTCTGGGAGGATATCTGGTTTGGAGATCTCCCATTGAGAACGGTTTTCGCTAATCTTTATGGCCTAGCTCCGATACCTTAAGCCTCGGTCAGGTCCTAGGCCACGGTTCGAGGAGGGGTCACTATCTGGAGGCCCAGGTTTGTAGGACCGATTCCGCAGGATCTAACTCAGGACCATGAGGACCTGTAGCAACTTCTGAGTGGGATCTCCCTCTCGGATTCGCCTGACCGGGTGGGCTGGCATTGGACTAGCTCGGGAGACTATGCCGTCAAGAGCTGTTACGCCTTCCTCAACTTCAGGGGGGTCTCATGTCCCCCGGCTAAAGCCATCTAGCGGTCCAGGTGCCCCATCAAGACGAGGATCTTCATGCTCCTAGCTCTTCAGAATAGGATCCTCACGAAGATCAATCTTATGCGGCAGAATCACTTGGGGGTCTCGGACCCGACTTGCGGCAGGGAGGAGGAGACTGCTGACCATCTACTGATGGGTTGCGACTATTCGAGGGCAGTATGGTCCCACTTTACGACCGGCCTAGGGGTTAGGCAGGTCCCGGGCTTCATCTCCGAGTTGTGGAGTCGTTGGCGGCGTAGACACTTCCGGGGCAAAGACAGATGGGCTTGGGACTCGCTAGCAATTGGTATTTCGTGGTCCTTATCGATGGAGCAGAATCGGAGGTCTTTCGAGAACTGCCACCTGCCGGTGGATAGAGTCATCCTATCCACGAAGTCGCTGGCCCACCTCTGGGCGTCCTGCGCACCAGAGGGAGTGAGGGCTTCCCTACAGAGAATTTGTACTACCATTACCTAAGCTGTAACTCTCTCCTTCTTTCTTTCTATTAATAAACGAGTTGGGGTCCAGGCCGAACCCCCCCTCAACATTTGAGGGATTTCTCAAAAAAAAACAATGGCTTTAGTGTTGCTGTCGATCCTAGCATGGAAGCAAACAAGTCAGACGTATAAGTATAACTTCTGGGTAAGCATTATGACTGATTTGATCAATCAGATTTATAACCCAGCTTCTTTTTCTCCCAAGGGGACCGTGGTTTGAGGGTTCGTCCGAACTCGAACTGGTTCATTTTTGCCGATCTGAACCCCCGAACCCACACTATGCCCTGAACCGGGTTGATTCGGATTTGCCTCATATATATATATATATATATATATATATATATATATATATATATATATATATATATATATATATATATATATATATATATATATATATATATATATATATATATATATATATATATATAGGCATGCTATAATGCGGCATGCGGTAAGTGCGGCACCACACCGTAGCCGTCAGATACACTCACTGTGTGCATCGCATGCACGCAGCTGTGCATCAGACGGTTGTAGTGTGATGCTGCACTTACCACATGCCGCATTATATATATATATATATATATATATATATATATATATATATATATATATATATATATATATATGAGAAGTGATACATTGCGCCGGGTAACGTGCGGGATTAACGTGCGGCACCCCCTTCAGGGGTATTTTTGGAATTTTTTTTTTTTGGATTGATCACCTACCCTTGGATTGGACACACAAAAAAATTCAGCCCGATCCAAGACCTATAGGTCGTCCAAATGTGTTGATCAAAATGGCAAAAAAAATGAACAACACATTTGGACGGCCTACAAGTCTTGGATCGGGCTGAAATTTTTTGTGTGTCCAATTCAAGGGTGGATGATCAATCCCCAAAAAAAAAAATTCCAAAAATACCCCCGAAGGGGGTGGCCGCACGTTAAGCCGCACGTTACCCGGCTGCAATGTATCACTATTCATATATATATATATATATATATATATATATATATATATATATATATATATATATATATATATATATATATATATATATATATATATATATATATATATATATATATATATATATATATATATATATATATATATATATATATATATATATATATATATGTGGCATACGGAAAGTGCGGTATCATACCGCAGCTGTCTGATACACCCGCTGTGTGCATCGCATGCACACAACGGTGTATCAGACGGTTGTAGTGCAGTGCCACACTCACCACATGCCGCATTATAGCATGCCCATATATATATATATATATATATATATATATATATATATATATATATATATATATATATATATATATATATATATATATATATATATATATATATATATATATATATATATATATATATATATATATATATATATATATATATATGGGTGCGGGGAGCCTGCACCCAAGGTGTAGCATCATTGCTGCACCTATCGCTTGTTTACCCCTCTACAAGTTTTGGAATTTGATGAAATTTGGTGAGGGTGTTGTCTAGGGTAAGATGATCATCCTCACCAATTTTTATCAAATTCCAAAACTTCTAGTGGGGTCAAATGGTTGAAGCAAAATCTGCAGATTTTAACGGTGACTACGGACGACTGATTTTGTTTCAACCATTTGAACCCCTTAGAAGTTTTGGAATTTGATGAAAATTGGTGAGAATGATCATCTTACCCTAGACAACACCCTCACCAAATTTTATCAAATTCCAAAACTTCTAGGATGGTCAAATAATGCCTGAGGTGCAGCAACGACGCTGAACCTCAGGTCCAGCATCCCTTTTCCCTATATATATATATATATATATATATATATATATATATATATATATATATATATATATATATATATATATATATATATATATATATATATATATATATATATATATATATATATATATATATATATATATATATATATATATATATATTTATATTTATAGCGTCAGGATCGGCTCACCCAGAAAACATGTGTCATTATATATTCACATGATGTTTTCATGAATTCATGCATGAAACATACACCAAAGCGTGCTCTAATACCAATTGTTGGAATTGGATCCGCTTATCAGAGTCGCAGCGGAAGCAAAAGAAAGATCCGAAGATCATACGGTGTATGTTTCATTACAATTAATTCTACAAAACAATCTAAATGCAAATCTATTATCTTAGCATATGTGCGGACACCCTAGAGGCATACTACGATCTACGGAAGACATGCATGCATCTAGTTTGGTGTTTAGAATCATCATACCTTTTGGATCTATGATCCGGAGATGACGGAACGATGAAGAACCGCACTTGAATCGCAAGGGAAACTGTCGGATAGCACATTGTCCTTTGCGAATTGAAGAATCATCGAAATCCCGTCTCTGAGTGCAAGAATTACGAGCCGACGGAGGAATACGTTGCGAAGATGATGGCGAGCCGTGAGATTTCCTCCTCCTTTTTCTCTCTTCTTCCTTCTCCTTCCTTTCTCTTTCTTCTTCCTTCTTCTTCCTCTTTCTTCCTTGGCCGAAATCACAAAGGAGGAGCAAGGGGGGGGGGTTTCGGATTTTTGGAGGAGATGAGCCACTAAAGGCCGGCCCCTCCCCCTCCCCCTCCCTATTACTTATAGGGCCGGTCTTCCATGGCTTCAAGGAAGCTAGGGCCGGCCCTAGATAGATTAGGATAGAGGGGGGTCGGTTTTTAGGGATTTCCAATGTCTATCGTGAAGCCTGGACGAAAACGCCCTTCACGAAAAGTGAAAAACTGAAAGAGAGACTGAATGAGGTGCGCTACTCGGAATCGAGTTCCGTCAGCGCCTGTGAGCTTCTGGAATTATTTTGCTCATTCTAAGATCCATATTCAATATGTTCTGAGCCATATTTCATTATTTACCAAAATACCCCTATGGCCCGTAACACATGTGAATTAGGTTATTAGGCTCCGGGCTTGCGCTCCATCCGCTACTTCGCATCCAACGTATCCAACTAGGTCGGGGAACAATTCCTATACGCAATGACAGGGTAGAACCTTCAGGGTTCAGAATCTCTAGCTCCAACCGGATCCCTGATTGACTGTTCCGGTGACACACCGAAAGTTCCGTTAATCAGCCCTAATCCAATTAACCCGCGTAGCCACCCAGAGTGCGACGCGAGTTGAACTCTAGTGATCCTAAACTTATGTTACTCCCTCATAACCCTGTTCTCTACTATACTCCGATAATCCTCAGTCCCTCCTATTACTGGTGCCATGATTCGACTAGGACGGTGGGGAGCACTGTCAGATCCCGATTGATCATCTGACTAGGGTTTGATGACTTGTCATCTATAACACCACACACCTTCCAGTGCTATGCCTAGCATCCGGAACATCGTCAGTCATACTGACAACCACCAGGCTTGGGTTAACTGTGTGGACAGATTGACTCATCAAAACGCACCCATCCAACACTGGACATCGGATAACCTGTAGGAATTACATGTCACTCAAGCGCTAGCCGGGTAACCCAACATACAGTGGTATTGGACTATGGAAGGTTCGTACACATTGGCACATCAAAGCACCACACAACTGGTTGGCCCAGTGAACATGGTCCCTCAGGGTTAAAGACAGATTATCTATAGTAGTAAGACGGTTTATGCACCAGTATCTGAATCACTGAACTGTGCACCGTCTTGGTTCCTATTCAACACGATCATCGTGCTTGATCAGGTGAATGAGAATCCCGCGTTTCCATGGTGGAGACTTCACCACATCCTCTACCTGCCAACAGCTTGTTCTCGGTAAAGCGACCGGCATCACCTAAGCTGTGAACTAGTTCTAGGTCTACACAGAATTGGTCCACTGGGTCTCCCAAGCATGGATCCTCCATGCGCCTCAGTGGCCTACTGTGTTCCCAAGGGTCCTTTTATTATATGAGTATTATTATATACCAGAGTAGTATTCTAATTAAAGCAATAACCAAAGTCATCTTTATTAATGTTAATACAGAAAAACCACGCTAAGGACACACGAGCTACAATACTTAAAACTCTTAATAAGTCCAAGACCCATGAGGTGGGGTGTCACCTTGCTCACACCCCTATTAGGACTTACCTATATGTATGTCATTGTGAGGCCGCAAATCTGGGACCAGGGCTGCTCCCTAGAAACATACAAGAGAAGATATATGCGCAAGGCTATTAATAGTGCAACTCGCTTAGAACCATCGAAACCTGTACTACGTGTACTATTTGTAGAAACCCGATAAATGAGGCTGGTTCAAGGCGTAGTCCACAAAGTCCTTACGGATGTATACAACTGTACTAAGTGGAGGTTCAAACCGGAAGGTACCTACACCTACCGCGTAGTATAAGGAATCCAGCAAAGTCTTTTTACTTTACATTTTGAAATTTTTATTATTTAATATTTAGTGGTTTTAAATACATGTGGGGGATTATTGGATGTGTGTTTGAAAACCACACAACAACCAAATGTTTAGTCCCATATCGGTAAGGCGAGAAATCCTCTACCGCTTTATAAGGGATTGCCTACTTCCCCCAACTAGTCATCACACTAGAGGAGGGGCTCCACTAGCTCACACACGCGTGCACGTGCGTGCCGTGCCGGGCCGGGCCGGGCTTGGGCTTGGGCATGGGCTGGGCGGCATGTGTGTGTGCGCCCGCAGACCCAGACACGAACGATAGCACCTCCGAAATGGACTGGTCCGCACTTGCCATATTTTTGTTTTTGCTTTTAAGTCCTCTACCATTTATGAAATTCCTTTTGGGATACTAGCCGTTGCTGCATGCGACCCGTTGCTGCATGCTAGCCGTTACAAGGCTGCTCTCTGCGAGCTGTAACGTGCGAGGTTAATAGGCTTAATTGCAGCCCATTAACTGCTCCCCTCTTTCAGCCTCACATTAACAGCCCGAGGCCTATATAAGGCCCGCAGCCATGGGATGAGAACACTACGAAAAGCTGAATTGCTCCCTCTCTCTCCTCTCTCTCTCTCTCTCTCTCTCTCTCTCTCTCTCTCTCTCTCTCTCTCTGTCGGATCAAAGTGCTGCGGTGCTGCCCCTTTGCTTCGAGAGAACTCATTCTCCTACTTTCAAGTCACTGGGTTCCTGCAAGTTATACGAGGTTCGCAAAGCCTTCTTGGTGTCCTACCGACGAGAAGGAGGTCACCTGACCTGGGTCGTCGTATCTCCGAGAACCATTGCCACGAGACCCGCACGAGGGGGGCAATAAGTTTCTTGGGACAGTGCCTAGCACGCTTCGACCACAGGCCAGAGTTTCTAACTCTTCCTTTGTCCTAACATTAGATCTAAATTAATCGACTTGCATCTAATAGAGAAATCTAAAAAATTAGAGATAATTTAGATAAATTATTTCTCTCTTTTAGAAAAGTTCGGCAAGGTGAATGACGGTTCCATAGAACCCGCTCTACCTTGGCAAACAATTTCTAAAAGAATATTGTGACTTGCCTTTGCTTGCGTGAAAAATAATATTTGCTAAATAATCAATTATTTAATATAAAGTATTTGATTAATTCCTAAGTTTGCTAGTTTAGGACAATTATTTTCCAACAAACATCACTTTTGAATTTATATAAAGTTATAACAATATTTTAATAATTTTATATTTTTAAAATATTATTTTGGAAAAAATCCCACAGACGTTTTGAGTGTGTGGAGTCGGAAAAAAGCGCGGGTCGTCTTTATTGCGAATCACACGAGATTACAAGTGTAGCCGGGACCCGGGTGGCTCGGGTGTAGCGAGTCCGGGTTGCGGCGAGTTTTGATCAGGGGATTGTGGGAAAGATCTTCTGGGGGATCCCTTTGATCCGCGTCTCCACGTGGTGTTCGTGCGAGAGCTCTGAAGGAGTTGCCCAGGACAGGGGTCTTTACAGGGAGAGGGTTTTGGAGAGGCTAAGGAATGTCCACCGTTGCTTTGTCCCTTTCGTGCTTCGCGCTTTCTCGGCTAGGGGGTTTTCGGCTTCGTTCCTCGGTCTTCGCGTCTTCCTCGTTCCTTGCTTGACCTCGGTGTCCTTGATCGTCGGTTCGCGGCGTCGATCGAGCTTTTGGCGTTGGCTTTGGCTTTGGCTTTTTGGCTTTGGCTTGGCTCCGGCGTGGCTCTGGCTTTTGCTTTGCTTTGGCGCTTGCACTTGGACGTAGCTGGGAGAGACTTGCGATGCTTTCGTTCTTCCGGACTTCGCGTCGTATCAGCTAGAATGTGCGGTGCTTTTGCTCGTGGCCGGCGTAGTCGCTTGGCTTTGGCACTTGCGTTGCTTTGGCGCGGGCTTTACTGGGGCTTTGCTTTGGCTTCTTGCGTTGGCTTTAGCTTCAGCGTCAACTCGATCTTCTTCTTCGAACGACGTGGGCTACTTCTTCGGTGCTTCGACGGTTTGCGTGTCAACTGGACTTCTCTTCTTCTCCGGGCTTCTTTGGCGTGATCGGAGTCGAAGAATGCTTTCGAAGATAGTGGGGGTAGCACCGATCTCCGTGCGACGGTTGTGGCGTCGGCTTTTGTTGATGAAGACGACGAGGGTAGCGACGGTCTCCGTGCGACGGTTGTAGCGTCGGCTTTTGTTGATGAAGACGACGGGGTAGCGACGCTTCAGACGATCTGCTCCAGGCTTTCTTCTTCGTGGATGGCGCAGGCATTAGTCGAAGACGACGGGGTGATGACGCTTCGCTTCTCTCCTCCGGGCCTTGGGGCTTGATCGGGATCGAGGATTTGTTGGAGCCGACGGGGTAGTGCCGCTCATCTTCTTCTCCGGGCTTTTGGGCTTGATCGGAGTCGAAGGCTTGTTGGAGACGACGGGGTAGTGCCGCTCCTCTTCTTCTCCGGGCTTTTGGGCTTGATCAGAGTCGAAGGCTTGTTGGAGACGACGGGGTAGTGCCGCTCCTCTTCTTCTCCGGCCTTTGCTTCTGGCGTCTTCGGAGTCGAAGGGTTCTTCTTCTCCGAGCTTTCTTCTTCGTGCACGGAGTCGAAGGGATGATCTTCGTGTGCAAGGGTCTTCACGTTGATGAGGACTTTCAGTAAGCCGATCCCTCGGGACAGGCTTGACTGTGCCTCGTGAAGCCTTGGGTCGATGAAGAAGCGTCTCCTCTTTTGCAGAGCTCCGGCGTTTCGTCTTCAATTTTCCGACCATTTTTTCCTTCCCCCACCCCCTCTATTTATAGGCAAAGGGGAGGGGAGAGAGATATGGGAACTTTTAATTTTAAATCCCTTTTGTATCTCTCTCATAATTGCCCTGGATTTATTCATCCATTGATGAGGGGAATAACGTTTAGTTGTTTTCCTTTTCTGGCGGGTGCAATTATGGCTGGATTTCGCACACGAAATCGATGGCGATCGGGCGCTTCTTCTTGTGCGTCGGATCGAGGGATCGGCGCAGATCCGCGTGTGTGCAGATGTCATACGCAACCTCCCTCCGCGCATGGCGGTATTTTCTTCATTTTCTTTCTTTTCTTTTCTTTTCTTTCTTTTCTTTCTTTTTCTTTTCTTTCTTTTCTTTTCTTTCCTTTTCTTTCCTTTCCTTGCAGGACCGGCCGGCCCCTCCATGGGGTTCGGGTCCCAATAGGGCCGGCCCCCATGGGGTTCGGGTCCTAGTAGGGGCCGGCCCCATGGGGTTCGGACCCTAGTAGGGGCCGGCCCCTCTTGAAGTGGGGTCCGCTCCTCTTTTGCTAGGCGCGAGTCGGGTCCGAGTCGTCGGGTTTGCATCCACGTCGGCACGCGTAAGTCGGGTCTGGGTCCGAGCGCGTCAGGTTTGCGTCCACGTCGGCACACGTAAGTCGGGTCCGGGTCCGATAAAATTCGTGTGTCTACAAATGCCCCCTCAAGAACGAGTGCGTCGATGAGAGCGTGTAGGGTTTGGACACGTAGGAATCGTAGAGCGCTTGTCCTTGATTCCTTTTGTGGGCGGGGTCGGAGGTCTATTTAAGGACCCCTACTCCCTTCATTCGTCATCGTGCTTCTTTGCGAAGGTTCTGCCGGCTTCTGAAGACCGTTGTCGGAAGAGAGCTGCCTGGGGTTGCACGAGACTTGCTCCGTCTTCCCGGTGTCGCCTCTTTCGTCAGCGTTGTGTTTCTTCGCGAAGGTTCTGTCGGCTTCTGGAGACCGTTGTCGGAAGAGAGCTGCCTGGGGTTGCACGAGATTTGCTCCGTCTTCCCGGTGTCGCCTCTTTCGTCGGCGGCGATGGTGCGCGATTTTGCGGTCGTTGCGAAGGCGGGTTCGAAACGGCGTTGTGGCGATGACCGAGGCGGGGAGGATGTAGGAGCGCGGCTGAGGTGCGGGTCGCCTTCGCCGCCTCTCTCTTCCTCCTCCTTCTTCTTCTTCTTCTTCTTTTCTTTTTCTTTTTCTTTTTTTTTTCTTTCTTTCTTTCTTCTTCTTCTTCGGCTCCGGGCAGCATGGGCAGCAGCGGCAGCAGCGCCGGACGCACGCGGGGGCTGCGAACGGGTGGCACGAGGCCGGAGGCGGCGCGGACGCAGGCGGCCGGCGGTGCAGCGGTGCGGGGTGCGCACGGGGCTGCGCGCGGCGGTCGGGGTCGCGGGCGGCGCGCGGAAGCCGGGGCCCGAGCGGGTCGGGGTCGCGGGCGGCGCGCGGAGGCCGGGGCCCGAGCGGGTCGGGGTCGCGGGCGGCGCGCGGAATCCGGGGCCCGAGCAGGTCGGGGTCGCGGGCCGGCGAAGAAGAAGGAGAAGAAGGGGGGCCGCGGGGCCCCCCCTTTTTTCTTTGGCTGTCGGGTTCCCATTGAAGGAGGGCCGCGGGCCTCAGCGGCTGCTGTGTGGCGCGCGTGGCTTTTTTTTTTTTTTTTGACTCCGAAGGCTCCGACGGTAGCTGTAGATTTGCGGAGCATATGTGGTGTGTGCGCCCGCGGGGGCGCATTGCGACGGCTCGAGCGCCGACGGTGGCGTGACCACAAGTCGGGTGGTCCTCTGGACAGGGGTGCAGGCCCCCTTAGTTTTTTTTTTTTTTGCACGCACTTGTCTTGACTTGCCTCCCTTCATGGTCCTCCAGGGCTCGCGTCTTCGAGAGTTTGACTTCTCTGGGATGGATAGCCGAGGATTTCTTCGACGGGAGGAGGTGTCTTTGTTTTCCCCACACTCGTGTGCGCCGTCACCGCAACTCAAGGCGGGAAGACCTTCTGTCGTTGCTCCGTGTCTTTGTGCATGAGCGCATCACGGAAGATGGAGTCGCGGATGCGACTTGTGGGATGCCGAAATTAAGTGAGAAGATTCACACTGACGAAGGGATCTCCATGAGGCTTCTTCGGCCGAGTTTGAGTCTTCCGTTCCACCACTGTGATGAAGATTTCGTGCCTACGCCAGTTGTTGCCTCGAAGATATGCGCCAGGCTGACCCGATGGGGCACCGATTCTTGGCCTCGGGGAGATGTCCAGTACCTTTGTGGCTTTCGCGAATGGATGGACGAGCTCTACGAGGTCTTTGGCGTAGAACCTGAGATGAACTTATTGGCCAAATTTCTAGCGCCGGCTCGTCGAGAGTACAGTCGTCCTGAGGGGATGTACCGCGCGCTTTGTGAGCTTTGGTGTCCGGAAACTAACACCTTCCTTACTGGGGCGGGGGAGATAGGCATCTCGCTTCGCGACGTCCATATCGTTTCCGGGTGCCCCGAGGTACAGAATTACTACCAAGAGGAGGTGCCAGCCTTGAAGGATCTGTTGGACAGCAGCTACGCTCTGAGCTCTTACCTTCTTCTGTTCAAGGCACATGCTATCATTGCGGCGCGAGATCAATCAGATCGAGTGCGTCCCTCTTCTTGGGTCGACTTTTGGTTCAGAGGCGAGTATAGGTCTCCAGCGCCTTCAGCTCACCCAATATGGAAGATCGCTCAGATGCAGAGGCCTCCGCTTCGCTCTTTTGTGAGGCCTATCGACTCCTTGGCCCGAGAGAAGCATTCAATGGAGGGGAAGTCGTGCCCCTGGGAAATCCTTGGCTTGAAACGCGACAGCGAGGAGTGGCGTTCGGTTTACCGAGCTGCCGGGCTGGTCATCTTCCTCTGCCGGTTCGTGCTTCCGTGTTCTGGGGAGGTTATTCGTCCGGGGACCTTCCTTGCTGCTTCCAGGATGGAGAGGGGCGAGCTCTTCAATCTAGCCCCGGCCATACTATGCGCCTTGTATCGGGCTCTCAGCGGGACTTACTGGGACTTGTCTGGCTCAGATAAGGCCAAGGAGGAGCTTGGCCGGTCGACTGCGTTCGGACCCTTGCATTATTTGTACGGCTGGATAGCTCTGCATTTCCCAAAGGGGATCTTTGCCAGACGCGGGCATCCAGCCGAGCTGCCTTTCCTGCCCGGGGTAGGAGGGATCTTAAACTCCTTTATCAGTTGGGAGCGTCCGAGAGAGTGTGCTCGCACCCTTTTGAGGAGGATGGGGAGCGTCGATTTTGAATTTCTGTCGGAGCATTCGGTGCTGCCCTTGGAGAGGTCGACTGTGTATGATAACGAGGAGCTCCCGGACAGCCTTTACTGGAACATGGTCAGCTGCCGTCCTGGCTACTTGGTCTGGCGCAAAGGGGATGTGGTGGAGGTGGAGCAGTACTCCCCCCATCGCTTTGCTCGCCAACAGGGGTTTCGACAGGAAGTGCCTGGCATGCCTCAGCAGTTGCAGGGGCGCATCAGTCCGCAGGAGGGTTACCGTCTGTGGGCTTCTCTCTACGCTCGCTTGACTGGCAGCAGTTTCTTTCCTGGGGCCAAATCCGGGTTTCGGGACGCCGCCACTCCGGAATACTGCAAGTGGGTTGAAGGGCGAGTTTCCCCTTTACTTGCGAATTTTCCGGTCGACGTCTTGGCGAGTAGCGGGTTCAGGAATTTCTGCTTCAATCATTCTGCGGGAGTGGAGGACTGTTGTGATTTTAAATTGTTATACCGCAAGTGCACGGCGTCTATCTGATAGACAGTGGCAAATACGGGTCGATCCCACAGAGACTTGATTGAAAACTAATTAAAGAAAGATTAATGATTAAACTGGTACGGAAAGATCTCCAGAGGAGAGCGAGTGGATTTATGCTAATTAAAATAAACGCAAAGAGGAAAAATAAAATGAAATAAAGGTTATGGAGAATCAATGGATGAGAACTAGGGTTTCGGGGTTACGCTTGGACATTCACAAATAATATTGATTATTTATCTCAGTTGGGGTAGAATGGCGTGTTCATCCCAACCGGAAGATTTAACAATTAAAATCTGAGAATCTTTAATCTTAGATCTAGACAGTTGACGATTAGCGTGAAGGAACTTGTTGCACGACACAGGGACTCTCCCTAGCATCCGGCGTAACCTGGGTCAACGCCGAATCTTAAAGAGTTTATAGAAGTGTCAACGTCTCTTTGAGAAGTTGAATCACAGAGCAGTCTATTTCTATAGATTAAAGATTTGAATTATAATAAAATGATAATAATCATACGATGGTTATTCAAAACGTTCAGAACGATACTACAGTGCTGTAGAAACTTCCCTACGCATCTACTATGACCGGAATCAATAATAGAAACAAGCGAATATGCAAGCATGCGGTATTTAATATAGATTATGAAACAACCAAAGACGAAATTACATTGAGGTATAAACGGGAATCAATATTATTCATAAATAAACCAAGTTTCACCCCTAGCCCTAGCTAGGGGTTTAGCTACGCATATTCATACAATTCATAACAAAAATATAAATGCGAGCAAACTCCATTATGGATGACGAGCGTGTGTGTGAAGCTTCTGGCGAGGATGATGGCGCGTCTTCGACGATAGCGGCGTCGCTCGGAATGATGGATGATGGCCGGCGGCTTCGAGATGCGTAGTCCGGGTCCGTAGATGCTGGGGTGTGGCCCGGGTGATGGTGAAGATGAAGATGGTGGGCGGTGTAAGGTGGTCAGATGGCAGCCCCCCCTCCCTTCGGTTCGTCCGTGCCCCCCTCTATATAGGATAGAGAGAGAAAAGAGAGAGGTTCGGTTTTGGGTAGAAAAGGAAACAAAAGGGCCGGCTGGGTGTGGGTATCCTGTTTTAGAAAGAGAAAGGAGAGCAAGAAACGGAAGAGAGAGAGAGTTAGAGAGAGAGAATCCAGGAGGGAGAGAGAGGTGTGCGGTTTAGATCTAGAGATGTGCGGTTGGGTTTAGAGAGAGAATCCCGGAGAGAGGGAGAGTGTTCGGGTGCAGGCCGTTGGGTCTCGATCGGGTAAGAGAGAGAATAAGGAAAGAGAGAGATGGAAAGAGAATCCGAGAGAGAGGAGTTCGGTAGAGAGAGAGACGTTCGGCTGCTGCGTTTTCGGGCTGCATGCATTCGGTTTGCATGCTGGGTGCACTGGGTCGGCTGTGATTGTGTGGGAAAGAGAGGAACGGACGGCTGTGATTGGGCTGAGAGAGAGAGAGTGCTTCGGTGTGCAGGGCTGCATGGGTTTTGTATTTGGATCGGACGGCTGGGTTTAGGTGGAACGGTGAGATGGTCGGCTGTGAGTGGTGGAGTGCTGGCCGCTGCATGCATGGGGTTTTAAAGGGTCCGGGACGGCTGTGATCGGGTTGGAGGGAGAGGAGTCCGGAGCTGGGTTGAGTGCAATGGGCGGCTGGGATTTGGACTGAGAGAGAGGGTCGGCTGAGATAGAGAAGTCCGGTGCACATGCATGTGTCTGGCCCGGTGCAATGGAGGGCTGTGATTAAATGAGTCGTGAGAGAGAGTTGGGCAGCTCGGCTTGGTGTCAGGTGTATATGCATGCATCCATGCATGCATGAAATGATGGGCAATCGGACGGCTGCGATGAGGTTTGGATCGGAATAAAACTAGGGGATGGGATCTCGAGCTCGCGATCGGGTCGGTTAGGGAATGGACCGGCTGCGATCAGTTGAGGTCCGTCTGGGTGCAATTGAGTTGTTTAGAGAGGGAGATATAGAGATGGAGGATCGGGTGGTCGTGATCGGGTGCACAAGTGGGGACTTGGGTGTCATGCGATGCAAAGGAGAGCTGGGATGGAATAGAAGGGACGATGGGTTCCAGAGCTCTGATGGATCTCGATGGGGTGAGGTGCGGATCAAGTGGTGCTGGCCGGGTAGGTTGAGTCTAGTGTCATCTGGTTTTGATCGGGAAGAGTGAAAAACAAAAGAAAATAGAAGAGAGAGAGAAAATGTGGCAGGAAGAGGACGACGACCATCCAGACTTCAATTCCATTATCCATTCCTTTGCGCGTGTGTAGCCTTCGTTCATGTGGCGAAACCATCTACAGAGTTTTGCTCCATTGTAGCCATGTGCGTTGAAAGCAAGCTCCAATTCCCTGAAAATACACATAAAATGAAGTCCATAAGGTTCCGGGGCATTAATCGATAAAAGGATAATTTGGATTATCAGGCAGTATAACTATCATGCATGATGTGTATGAGAGCGAACCAATATGCCGTTGGGTTCGTATGAGAGTCTACTATATCGTGGTGCAAAGAAACTAATACAGTTTACGTGTATTATGAAAGTTTTACGTAGCAAACTGACGATATATGCTTGAGAATAATGGGATAATTAGTACAAATTGGCCGCTCAACAAGGACCGCCGCCTCCGACTGGGGCTTCAAAGAGCGCAGAGGAGCTGTAGTCATCTTTCCAGTGCTCGTCGTGTCCCTTCTTCCGTTCCGGTGTTGGATGCCGAGCTTACTAGTGTCCCTGGGGCATCTTGCTTCCCGAAGGCCGAAGTTGAGGGCGCCCCTCCCAAGAGAAGAAAAATTTGCATTCCCCGCGGGATGGTCCCAAGGGTCCCTTGTTTGGTGGAAGATGCCGAGGAGCCTGGACTTCTGAAGGATAAAGTGATTCCCCCGTCTAGGGCCGCTTCATCTGACCACACAGGTATGGAGTTCTCTTTATTTTATTTGCCCTCTATGTTTAGGAAGTTTTATCACGCTAAGCATCGGATCTTCCTTTTGACCAGATTCCGTTGTAGTGGTAGAGCACAAGGCGAACTCTCCAGAGGCGCCTCTTGGGCACTCGTCCACTGGCGCTGCGCAGGAAGTGCCTGAAGCCTGTGGGCTAGACATCCATCCGGATGATCTGGATCTCCTTGGGCTTTGCGGGGAGAATTTCCCCAGTGGTGACATTGACCTGGACGACAATGACGTTGATGCTTTGTCCTTCCACGAGGAAGCTGAAGTCTCTAGCGTCGATAAGCGGCACTCCCCAGTTACTGTACCCTCGTGCCCGTTGGAGGAGACGGTGGTTGCAGCGGTAGCGGCGGTTTCTCCGGTCCTACCATCCTCGTTGGCGCAGGCGGCTCCTGTGGCAGTTGCAGCGGCAGGGAAGGTCTTTCCTACCTACTCCGAGGCACCTCGCCTGGTTTTAAGGCCGAGGAGCAGGGTCTTAGAGTTCCTTCTTTCGAGCTGCCAGCAGTATATCAAGTAGACGTTGGAGCCTTTCCAAACTGCCGACCTTGGCGCCCTCCAGGACTGGTGGTCGACGGACGGTGCGGAGTTTTGTGCGAGCCTGGGGGAGTTCAAAGTTGACAGCTCTCTTTTCGTCACTCAGATGAACTTGCTTGTGACTGATAGCGAGGCTTATCGATCCCGGCGGGCTTTGCTGGAGGGGAGCTCCCTTTCTGAGCTGGAGGCTGCTGAGGCGAGTCTAAGTCAGTCCAAGCATCAACTTGCGGAGGCTACGTCCAGCCTGTCGAAGGCTCAGAGGAAGATAGAGTCTGTGCGCGCCTCGCTTCGAAAGGCAAAGTCTCGTCTGGAGCGGGCCGATGCCGCGGAGAGCGTTTTGAAGGCGAGTTTCTTAAGGCAGCAGTCGGACTTGGCGACCCTTCGTGAGCTTCTGGCCGCTCGTCCCGAGGAGCTTCAGCGGGTGGAGGCGACTAGGGAGGAGCTGCTGCGCCATCTTCAAGCTCTGGACACCTTCTTTTAGTTGTTCCTTGTTTCATTGTGGCTTTCTTTTCGGGACTTATGCAATGTACTGGCTTTTCTTCATTATCTAATAATATCGCCTCGTTTTGCCACATCCTTTTCATGGAACTTTGTTGTCTTTTTCTTTTGGTCGGACTGAACCTGAAGTAACTTCTCAGGCTGCCTACGTACCCCCCTAAGGGGGATCAAGTCGCACGTAGTTCATTTTTTTTTTTTTTAATTTTTGAACAAGGGGTGTGGCATTGCTTTAGGCATAGTACCTTTTGAGGTACTTGCTGTTGATAGGGCCGAGTGTCAGCCCTTCTGGCGTGGTGAGGAGATAGGCGCCGTTGGAGTAGACTTCCTTGACGGAATGCAGGCCATCCCACTTGGCATCAAATTTCTTCCCTCCTCGATGCGAGAGAATGATGGGGCGTTTGACCGCCAGCACCAGTTCCCCTATCTGGAATGATCGAGGACGAATCTTCTTGTTGAAGGCGCGAGAGAGCCTGGCCTGATAACACTCCAGACGCTGTTGAGCTTCGAGGCGTCTTTCATCCAGTGCTTCCAATTCTGCTAGGTGGAGCTGGGCGTTGTCGTCGCTGGTGAGGCCTTCCTGGACTGCTATCCTGAGTGACGGGATCTGGAGCTCGAGTGGGAGAATGGCTTCCACACCATAGACGAGGGAATACGGCGTTGCTTGCATCGGCGTGCGGAAGGATGTCCGGTAAGCCCATAGTGCTTCGCCCATGCGTTCGTGCCAATCTTTCTTTGTCTTCGAGACGGTTTTCTCCAGCAGCTCGCACAGAGTCTTATTGAAGGCTTCTGCTAGACCGTTGGCCGAAGCGTTGTACATCGTCGAACAATTCTGCTTAATGTTGTACAATGCGCAGAACTGGCTGACGGCAGCATTTTTGAACTGCTTCCCGTTATCTGTTACGATGTAGCGGGGGACTCCATAGCGGAAGATGATGTCATTCTGGATAAAGCTGATGACGGAGTACTTTGTAACTTCCCGCAACGGTATTGCTTCAGCCCACTTGGAGAAGTAGTCCGTTGCCGCCAAAATATAGAGATGTTGCTTGGATGATTTGGGCAGAGGACCGACGATATCGAGACCCCATCCGTCGAAGGGCCAAGATGCGATGGTTGGGTGTAAAGGCTCCGGAGGTTGACGTATGTAGTCCCCGTGCATCTGGCAAGCTTGACATCTTCTCGCGTACTCCAAGCTGTCCTTGATCATGGTAGGCCAGTAGTATCCCATCCTCCTGACGCGGAAGTGAAGCTTCGGACCGGACTGGTGCGATCCACAGATTCCAGCGTGTACTTCTTCGAGCGCGGCTTTTGCTTCTTCTTTCGCGAGGCACCTCAGGAGTGTGCCGTCGTAGCTTCGTCGGTACAGTTCGCCATTGAAGTGGTAGAACCTTAGAGATCGTCGACGGATGTCACTTTTGCGCTTCGGATCTTCGGGGAGTTTACCATGAATGAGATACTCCACAAACGGTTGCCTCCAGTCTTGTTCTTTAATCTCGAGGACATGCACCGCGTTGGTTTGAACTGGTACTTCAGGCGGACCCTCTTCTTCGGTGATCACGAATCTCCTGCAGACGGGGACAATGAGCGAACGTTCATCTGGGAACGGGAGTGTAGCCGCCAGATTTGCGAGTGCGTCAGCCTGCTGGTTAAGGTTTCGGGAAACGTGTTGGATGGAAGTAGCCTTGAGTTTTTCGAGGAGCTTCACGGCTCGCGCGTGCAACGGCACCAGGTCTTCTTTGTTGACTTCGTATGCCCCCAGGACTTGCTGGATCACTAGTTGAGAGTCGCCAAAGATCTCTAGTCCTTGAAGCTTTATTTCGTCGGCCAGCTCGAGACCGATGAGTAGGGCTTGATATTCTGCCACGTTGTTGGAACATGATTCCGAGAGCAGGAATGAGAAGGGGAGTATTTCGTTGTCCGGAGTGACGAAGATGACTCCGGCTCCCGCTATGTCTTGCCTAGCTGCGCCGTCGAAGAATATTTTCCAGGATGGGGCGACGTCGATGGAGAACACTTCTTCATCTGGGAGATCTTCTGATAACTCCCATTCTGCCGGGAGAGGGTACTCCGCGAGGAAGTCAGCAAGGGCCTGCCCTTTAACCGCTTTCTGAGGCACGAAGGTGATGTCGAATTCAAGTAGCAGCAGGGCCCACTTGGCCAGACGTCCGGAAAGCACTGGTCTCGACATGATGTACTTGAGTGGGTCAGCCTTCGAGACGAGTCTGATGGTGTGAGCGAGCATATAGTGTCGCAGCTTTTTCGTGGCGAAGATGAGCGCTAAGCAGACCTTCTCGATTGGGGAGTAATTCAGCTCTGCGCCGACGAGAGTGCGACTTAAGTAGTAGCAAGCTGTCTCCACGCCAAATTTATTGTTCTGGGCCAGGAGTGCCCCCAAGGATTGCTCCTGGGCAGCGATGTAGAGGATGAGCGGCCTCCCTTGAACCGGTGCTGATAGGACTGGCGGCTTCAGTAGATATGCTTTGATATTTTGGAGTGCTTCTTGGCACGCTTCATCCCATTTGAACGGCGCTCCTTTCTTCATGAGGCGACTAAAAGGGTGGCACTTTCCGGCCAGGTTGGCGATGAATCTTCGGATATACGCCAAGTGCCCCTGGAGGCCTCTGAGGTCTCGCACTGTCTTTGGTGCGGGCATATTGACGATAGCATCAATTTTGGATTGATCTGTCTCAATGCCACGATGTCGGACGACGAAGCCGAGGAACTTGCCCGAGGAGACTCCGAACGCGCATTTGAGCGGATTCATGCGGAGTTGGTACCTTCGAAGTCGTTTGAAGATTAGCTCGAGATCTTGTAGATGTGCCGACTTCTTCTTGGATTTCACCACGAGGTCGTCGACATAACACTCTACGTTTTGATGAAGAATGTCATCGAAGATTTTCTGCATAGCTCGCTGGTAGGTGGCTCCCGCGTTCTTCAAGCCGAACGACATTACCTTATAGCAGTAGATTCCTTTCGGTGTGCGGAATGCCGTGAGCTCCTCGTCCTTGGGTGCCATCCGAATCTGATTGTAGCCCGATGATCCGTCCATGAAAGTGAGCACCTCGTGACCTGTCATCGCGTCGACCATTAGTTCCGTGATCGGCAAGGGGAAGTCATCCTTTGGACATGTGTTGTTCAAGTCTCTGAAGTCCACGCACACTCGGATTTGGCCGTTCTTCTTTTTGACGGGGACGACGCTAGAGATCCATGTCGGGTACTTGACCTCTCGAATGAAGCCGGCTTCGATCAATTTGTTGACTTCGCCTTCTATTTGGGGTACCAGTTCTGGCCGGTAGCGCCTTTGTCCTTGCTTGATAGCGCTGGCTCCGTGTTTGACGCTGAGCTGGTGGACTGCGATTTTGGGATCAAGGCCCGGCATCTCCTTGTAGGACCATGCGAAGACGTCTCTGTACTCTCTAAGCAGTTTGATGTATGCTGCTTCCTCCTCAGGGGTCAAGAGTGTGCTGACGAATGTAGGCCGAGGCTCCGTCTCCGTGCCCAAGTTGATTTCCTTCAAGTCATCAATGGTGGACTGCCCCCCTTCTTCAAGGACTGGCGGGGCGTTGGGCAACTCGTCGTCCGAAGTAGAAGTGTCACCGTTGTCGGGATCCGTAATGGAGATATGATTGACGGCAGCCATGGGTGGGTGGGTGGGTGTTGAGACGAAGTCCTTGATTGGCATCCCTAGACGATCGAACGCCGACTTCTTCTTTGATTGTTTGACTGGCTCGAGCCTCTCGAACACGGATGTGCGTTTTTGATTCGACCAGTCTTTACCACCTCTGGTTTGCTTCCGGAACAAGGCTTGGCATCGAGCCCGTCGTCGTCTTTTCCTGCTGTCTGGATGGCTGAGGTAGGTAGAGAGTGCATCGGAGATTGTCGATCCTTCAGCTGCTTCATCTACCATCCTCGCCTCGATGTAGTTCGAGGTGAAGGTCTTCTTTGCTGCGGTTCTGATGACCAACGGAGCTTGACTGGAGCCGATGCCTCGGCGGTTCAGGGAAATTTGTTCTCCGTTTTGAAACAGCCGAGCTTGAGTTCTCGTCATCCCATGTGGAGTTGCTGCTGGTGGGAGTGTGCCCATGGTGCTTTCTTCGTTGTAGCCGGCTTTGAACAGTAACTTGGCAGCGTTTTGCCCCCAACTCCCTTTTGGCTTGAATCCAAGTTGCTCGAGGTCTACCGATTCGACAGGTCTGCTCGGGTTCGGAGCTTGCGTCAGACTGGGTAACGGCACCGTCATTTCTTGCAGAGTGATGACATTAGCCTGAGATAACGACGGGGCCAGCTTCCTTGCCGGAGTAGAAGGCGATCGCTCGGATTTACGGAGCCACTGCGGCGCGAGACGCAGGACAGGCGCCGTTTGGATTGGCAACAGGGTATGTTGCATTGCTCTTGGCTCGAAGCTAATGTGCATCCTTTGCCCAGGTTTCGGCGTTCCTTGGACCTTGAGTCTTGCCTCGTCGGAGGGTAGCGCCGGATTCGCGGGAAGAGGAGTCTTGTCCTTCTTTACTTCTTCAATTTTCTGGACTCGAGGGGCTTTAGCTGGAAGAACTTCCACGACTAAGCCCTTTGCTTGGTAGAACTTAGAGTCGGCCAAGTGTGCCTCGGCCTCGTTGAATGGCTTGTCGTCCGCAACTATGCACCTCTCCACGCCTTCTTCGTAGTACTTGAGGCACTGGTGCCAGGTGGATACCACGATGCTGTCCTCGTGCAGCCATGGTCTTCCCAACAGGAGGCGATACGACGTCTGGCAATCGATGATGTGGAAGAGGACGGTTGTATCTAGCGGGCCGATTGACAGCTTCAGACGAATGATTCCAATAGTGGACTGTCCGCCCTGGTTGAACCCTTGGATGACCAATTGACTGGGCGAGAGCTGGTCGTTGGTAATGTCGAGTTGCCGCATTGTCTGGATAGGCATGATGTTGACGGCAGAGCCACAGTCCAACAGGATTCGGTTCACTAGCTTCTCCTTGATGTATCCCGAAACGTAAAGAGGCCGGTTGTGTAATCGCGTCCCGAGTTGCAGGTCCTCATCCGAAAAGGTTATCGTTGCATCACTCGAGGCCACAGCTTTGCGCCTTTGATCGTCCTTCCTCTTCCTCTTGTAGCTATCCGGATTGGCCAAGGCCGCAGCCATTGCCAGGCGAGACTTCTTCGGGAGATGCAAAGCCTCTACGAGCGGCATGTGCAAGATCGCCTCGTCGTCAGAGGCGGTGCCCCCTTTGTCGGAATCGTCTCCCTCATCTGTGGAGTCGCCTTCTCCAGAAGTTTCGCTCTCGTTCTTTCCTTCCGATGCCTCATGGACTTCGACCATGCAACAAGACACCTTGATGTGTTGGTCCGCTGGGAGGAAGTGATCCGGGAAGAACTCTTGCAAAGTTGTCGGCTCTGGAAGACTCTGCTGAAGGATATCGTCTTGGCTTTCTGGCGGCACTTTGAACGCCTTCCTCCCCGGAGTCTTGCTTTTCTTCTTGTAGGTCTTCCGCTTGGTGAATCCCCTCATCACACGGTCTTGTTTGAGCTTCTTTTCTTGCCATGGCTTTCGCCGCCGCGATAGCATGACCCATGCTTCTTCATCGGTGGATTCCCCTTCGCTAGGATGATGGTCGACAGCAGCAACTGGTTCCCTCGAGGGCACTTGTTCTTCCTGAGGCTCTACTGGCTCGTCTTCCGATCCCCAGCCGGTGGGCTTGATTTCGTCGATTGGAACGGACGGAGGCCTTGAGTAGAGGACGTAATAGTCGAACTTCCCCGAAGGCTGGCCCAGCAGACCGACTTCCAGATCTCCTTGCTCGTATCTTTCCCGAAGAGTGCGTTGGGACATAGCTTGACTGGAAGGGACTTGCTCTTCTCGAGGTTCCACTGGCTCGTCTTCCGATCCCCAGCCGGTGGGCTTGATTTCGTCGATTGGAACGGACGGAGGCCTTGAGTAGAGGACGTAATAGTCGAACTTCTCCGAAGGCTGGCCCAGCAGACCGACTTCTGGATCTCCTTGCTCGTATCTTTCCCGAAGAGCGCATTGGGACATAGCTTGACTGGAAGGGACTTGCTCTTCTCGAGGTTCCACTGGCTCGTCTCCCGATCCCCAGTCGGTAGGCTTGATTTCGTCGACTGGAACGGACGGAGGTCTTGAGTAGAGGACGTAATAGTCAAACTTCCCCGAAGGCTGGCCCAGCAGACCGACTTCTGGATCTCCTTGCTCGTATCTCCTTTGGAGCGCTCGTTGGGATGCAGTATTGCTTGGAAGAGGTGCTGGTGTGAGTGATGGTTGCCCCCAGGGCAGCGGCGTTTCATCCTCGGTAAACGCGGGAATACGTTGACGTCGCTTCGAGACTTTCGGCTGGGAAGTTGACTTAGCGATTGGAGCTTGACGGTTGATGCGCAATTTGGGCATGCTTCGCCAAGCAGAAACGAGCACCGGCGAGAAGGAGCCGAAGGTGATGGACGTCATGTTGGCCGTAGCAACCTCCCCGGAGTCGATCTCTATCTTCCCTTGCTTAGCGAGCGCCATGATTCTTTCCTTGAAGACGAAGCATCTTTCGATGGGATGACTTACCACCCGGTGGTATTTGCAGAAGAGAGGGTCGTCGACGCGATGCATCTGCTCGGGTCTCTTCGAAGGAGGGAGCTCTATCATCTTCTCTTGCAGCAGTTGGTCGAACATAGAGGAGACTTCCGAGTCTGGGAAGGGGTACTCCTTGGCTTCGAGTTCTTCTAGAGTCATCCTTTGTCTCGGAGGCGGAGGCGGCGGTATGGCGACGCCCTTCTTCTGATCTGGCTTGCCACCGATCTTGAGCGGCTTGGAGGTTGAAGCGATGTCGGCAATATTGACTTGTTTCGGTTTCGGTACCGGTGGCTTTTCCTTCTTCTCTATCTTCAAGAAGTCCTTGTTCTTCGAGTTCCCGCGGTTTGCTAGGCTGAGTTCCATGTCATGAGCCCGAGTTGCGAGTTCTTCGAAAGACCGAGGCTTGATACCTTTGAGGATATAGAGCAGGCCCCAATGCATGCCTTGGGTGCACATCTCGATGGCCGAGTCTTCAGACAAGCGGTCTCGTGAATTCAGCGCGAGGTTCCTCCACCTGTCGATGTAGTCGATCACTGGCTCATCTTTCCTTTGTTTGACGGTGGTGAGTTCGGTCATGCTGACGGTTCGTCTGGTGCTGTAGAAGCGATTGAGGAACTCCCTCTCCATCTGATCCCAGCTGTCGATGGTCCCTGCAGGAAGATCAACGTACCAGTCGAACGCGTTACCTTTGAGGGTGCGAACGAATTGCTTTACCATCTCGTCGCCATATGTGCTGGCATTATTGCAGGTCTCGATGAAGTGGGCGACGTGCTGTCTTGGATTTCCCTTTCCGTCGAAGTGCTGGAACTTTGGTGGCTGGAATTCGACTGGGAAGCGTAGCTGCTGGATCCTCACAGTGTAGGGCTTCGAGTATGCCGCCGTGATCGGAGGAAGGCCACTGCCGTGAGAACGCATCATGTCGGCTATCAACGCTTGGACTTGCTGAGCATTCATCGTTGCTGTTGCCGGAGGTTGTGTGGCCACCGAGGCTGCGCTGGGGAGACGACTTCCACTGGGACAGGAGCCGAGGAGAGCGCTGGAGTAACTGCTTGAATCGTCGGAACAACTTCTGCAGGAGCGGGAGTTGAAGATGGAGCTGGAGCAGCTACCGGAGAAGCGACGGGTTGGCTGACTGCTGCAGCGTCCTTCGCGCTTAGCTTTTGAAGTAGAGTATTGATGTGACGATCCTTCTCCTCCATCAGCCGAGTAATTTGCGCCATGTGCTCGTTCATCTGCATGACTTGGAGCTGAAGAGCGGACGGAGGGTGGTGACGGAGAACGTCTCGGTGTTGCATGTTCGTATCCTCGCCGTCATCATCAGAGATTTAATTAAGTCGACTTGCTTCTGGCTGATGATTGATGTTTGCCCCCTGCAGAGGAGGGGCAACGTCTGCTGGAGAACCTGAACGGGTTCGGGGTTGGGGCTGGTCCCCCCCAAACTTCTGGACATGGACTCCAGGATCGAGGCTCGTTTCTTCATGCACCAGGGCCTCGTCGGCGCTTTGGCGAGCATCTTCGGTAGTAGCTTCTGGCACGAAGATGTCCGCAAGAGTCCGAGTACGCCGAGTGTAGACGCGCACCATTGGAGGAGCATCACCCTCCGGATTTACTGGATCACCGTGTCGGAGTAGAGGAGACTCGGCGATTGGTGAGAGGCTTGGAGCAAACGCATCGTTGTTTGTTCCGGCCATCGCAAACTTCAAGCAGCTTCTTCAGTCGTACGGATGAAAGGAGAAGAGGTCCCACCGGGCGTGCCAGAAATCTGTGGAGTCGAAAAAAAGCGCGGGTCGTCTTTATTACGAATCACACGAGATTACAAGTGTGGCCGGGACCCGGGTGGCTCGGGTGTAGCGAGTCCGGGTTGCGGCGAGTTTTGATCAGGGGATTGTGGGAAAGATCTTCTGGGGGATCCCTTTGATCCGCGTCTCCACGTGGTGTTCGTGCGAGAGCTCTGAAGAAGTTGCCCAGGACAGGGGTCTTTACAGGGAGAGGGTTTTGGAGAGGCTAAGGAATGTCCACCGTTGCTTTGTCCCTTCCGTGCTTCGCGCTTTCTCGGCTAGGGGGTTTTCGGCTTCGTTCCTCGGTCTTCGCGTCTTCCTCGTTCCTTGCTTGACCTCGGTGTCCTTGATCGTCGGTTCGCGGCGTCGATCGAGCTTTTGGCGTTGGCTTTGGCTTTGGCTTTTTGGCTTTGGCTTGGCTCCGACGTGGCTCTGGCTTTTGCTTTGCTTTGGCGCTTGCACTTGGACGTAGCTGGGAGAGACTTGCGATGCTTTCGTTCTTCCGGACTTCGCGTCGTATCGGCTAGAACGTGCGGTGCTTTTGCTCGTGGCCGGCGTAGTCGCTTGGCTTTGGCACTTGCGTTGCTTTGGCGCGGGCTTTACTGGGGCTTTGCTTTGGCTTCTTGCGTTGGCTTTAGCTTCAGCGTCAACTCGATCTTCTTCTTCGAACGACGTGGGCTACTTCTTCGGTGCTTCGACGGTTTGCGTGTCGACTGGACTTCTCTTCTTCTCCGGGCTTCTTTGGCATGATCGGAGTCGAAGAATGCTTTCGAAGATAGTGGGGGTAGCACCGATCTCCGTACGACGGTTGTGGCGTCGGCTTTTGTTGATGAAGACGACGAGGGTAGCGACGGTCTCCGTGCGACGGTTGTAGCGTCGGCTTTTGTTGATGAAGACGACGGGGTAGCGACGCTTCAGACGATCTGCTCCAGGCTTTCTTCTTCGTGGATGGCGCAGGCGTTAGTCGAAGACGACGGGGTGATGGCGCTTCGCTTCTCTCCTCCGGGCCTTGGGGCTTGATCGGGATCGAGGATTTGTTGGAGCCGACGGGGTAGTGCCGCTCCTCTTCTTTTCCGGGCTTTTGGGCTTGATCGGAGTCGAAGGCTTGTTGGAGACGACGGGGTAGTGCCGCTCCTCTTCTTCTCCGGGCTTTTGGGCTTGATCAGAGTCGAAGGCTTGTTGGAGACGACGGGGTAGTGCCGCTCCTCTTCTTCTCCGGCCTTTGCTTCTGGCGTCTTCGGAGTCGAAGGGTTCTCCTTCTCCCAGCTTTCTTCTTCGTGCACAGAGTCGAAGGGATGATCTTCGTGTGCAAGGGTCTTCACGTTGATGAGGACTTTCAGTAAGCCGATCCCTCGGGACAGGCTTGACTGTGCCTCGTGAAGCCTTGGGTCGATGAAGAAGCGTCTCCTCTTCTGCAGAGCTCCGGCGTTTCGTCTTCAATTTTCCGACCATTTTTTCCTTCCCCCACCCCCTCTATTTATAGGCAAAGGGGAGGGGAGAGAGATATGGGAACTTTTAATTTTAAATCCCTTTTGTATCTCTCTCATAATTGCCCTGGATTTATTCATCCATTGATGAGGGGAATAACGTTTAGTTGTTTTCCTTTTCTGGCGGGTGCAATTATGGTTGGATTTCGCACACGAAATCGATGGCGATCGGGCGCTTCTTCTTGTGCGTCGGATCGAGGGATCGGCGCAGATCCGCGTGTGTGCAGACGTCATACGCAACCTCCCCCCGCGCATGGCGGTATTTTCTTCCTTTTCTTTCTTTTCTTTCCTTTTCTTTTCTTTCCTTTTCTTTTCTTTCCTTTCTTTTCTTTCTTTTTCTTTTCTTTCTTTTCTTTCCTTTTCTTCCCTTTCCTTGCAGGACCGGCCGGCCCCTCCATGGGGTTCGGGTCCCAATAGGGCCGGCCCCCATGGGGTTCGGGTCCTAGTAGGGGCCGGCCCCATGGGGTTCGGACCCTAGTAGGGGCCGGCCCCTCTTGAAGTGGGGTCCGCTCCTCTTTTGCTAGGCGCGAGTCGGGTCCGAGTCGTCGGGTTTGCATCCACATCGGCACGCATAAGTCGGGTCCGGGTCCGAGCGCGTCGGGTTTGCGTCCACGTCGGCACACGTAAGTCGGGTCCGGGTCCGATGAAATTCGTGTGTCTACAGAGTGCTAGACAACTTATGCGTTACAGCCCCCAAAGCATCTAAGGCAGCCCTAACTTAAAATTGAAAAATACTCAATGTGTTCATGTTTCATCCCTTCTCCTTTTTTGTTTGTAGCCGCCATAGTCCACGTCAAACGCTCCGTCACCGGCCATGTGCAGGCCGCCGCCTGCCTTCATCGTTGGCAACCCACCGCCGTCGTTTCCTCCTCTTCTTCCTCCTCCTCCTCTTTCCTCCTCCCTCTCCCATCCTCCTTCCTTTTCCTCCCCTTCGTTTTCTTCCTCTTTCCCCTCGTCTTCTGAATATACCTTTTGCACATTTCTACCAGGCCGACCTAATGCACAGAAGGTGCGAGGGGGGGGGGGGGGGGGTGAAGAAAGGGGAAAGAAGTGGAGGAAGAAGGGGTGGAAAAATGTGACGACCAAGATCCAAGAGACAATAGCCAAGACTCCTGAGGCAAAAAAAAGTCAAAATGGTTGAGATGTGGTGAGGTATTCAAGGCTATGAATTTGTCCCACATCGTCATGAGAGAGTGATTCTGGGCTATAAATATAATTCTTCATCTCAAATAAATATGACGTATTTTAAAATCATGAGCCGCTACGGATCCCATATGAACTCCGTAGCCAAGCATACTTGGCAAGGAAAATATTAGGATGAGTGACCTCCTGGGAAGTCCTCATGCAAGCACGGGCAAAGCGGAGAATATCATGTCTATGTAGGGCCAATAGCCAAGAGCCAATAGGCCAAGACTCGTGAGGCGGCGAAAGCAAAGATGAATGAGGTGACGTGTGGTGAGGTGTCCAATGCCACGAATTAGCTCAACATCGTTGGAAGAAAAAGAGATTCTGAGCTATAAATATAATTTCTCATCCTCAACATATATGATGCGTTTTAAAATTGTGAGCCGTTGGAGATCCCATAAAAACTCTGTAGTTAAGCATGCTTAGGTAAGGGAAATACTATGATAGGTGACCTCGTGAGAAATCCTTGTGCAAGCCTGGGCAAAGCAGGCAATATTATGTCTGTGTGGGGCAAGATCTTACAAAAAAGGAGGGGGAAGAGATGGAAAAAGGAGGAAGAAGGGGAGAAGGAAACGGACTGACAATTGTATTGGCCAAAAGAGGCAACAAAGAGGGGGCTGCCTTAGGTATTTTGTGGGCTGTAAGAGCATCTCCAACAGGCTCCTACATGTTTCATCCTGTGGCACTGTAGCGAAATAAACAAGGATGGGTTTAAAACAGGGATTCAAGGGGCTCTGAATTTTTTTCACCATGGTAGTGTTTAGCTACTCCTCTCGCTGGGAGGTTGAGATTGGCGAGAGGAGTAGCAAATATATTAGTTGGCGAGTCCCGCGTGTTTGAATAAAATAAAACCTCTTCCTTCGTTGATTTTTCGAATAGCCCCAATTGAATAAAATAAAATCTCTTCTTTTGTGCGCCCCCCACCCCCCGCTGCAACCAAACGCCCAACGACTCTCCCCTCCCCCCCTGCAAAATGCAGTCGTCCTCATTGGTAAAAAAAAATAAGCACTAGACTTTAATTTTTTTTTAAAAAAATAAAAAATTTGAATATAAAGTTTTTTTTAAAAAAATTCTATAAAAACCTATACATTATTGAAGTGAAAAACACACCATTTTCTTCTATTGTTTTTTTTCTTTCCCAACCGATAGAGCTCGATGGATTTGTGTACTACATCCAGCTCGATTCAAGTGCAGACGATCATTGCTCAAAGGAATCGGTAGCTCCCTCAGTATAATATTCATGTCCTATCTCCGGTCAAGCCGCACCAACCACCAAATAATCATGAGACAACCACTTCACCATTGAACAAGACAAGCTTATCGTATCGGCGTGGATCAACACCAGTCTCGACGCAATGCACGGTAACAACATTGGCAACATGTTTATGAATTTTTTCACAAGCACAATGAGTTTGTGTCGGACCGCACTCCGAACTAGCTAATTTATCGATGGTTGACGATTCAACTCGCCACCAACAAATTCTATAGATGCTTTGCCTAAATTGAAGCAAAGACATCAAAGCGGCATCAACGAATATGACAATGTAGCTTTTCCACACTTGTTCGTATTATAATTTTTACTCGATAGCTGAAAAAATCCATTCTTATTTTTGTAAAAACCAAATCCGATGTCTAATGCGACACTTGTATACAAGTAACTGCACAACACAAGTTTCTAGTTCGAGCATTGTTGGAACGAACTCCGCTACCAATCGAAGTGGATGCAGATTGCCTGAAAGAAGAAACTGCGCAACAAAAGCATCACCTCTCCTGCAGCCTTTTCTGTCGATACTCCGGATGCAATCAATATGGTAGAAGTTGGTAGCTTTGAAGACATGGAGCGTCCACCAAGCACGAAGGCCGAAAAGGAGCGAATAAGCAGGCACAAGAGAAATCTAGTCGATAGCTTGCCTCAGCCGTACGTGCGAGATATATCGTGCCTATCATTTTCCATCGAAGCTCCCGACAGTTATATGGCGGCAAGAAATTCAAGATAAAATGAAATAAATAAACCAAAAAATGATGAGCTCAGCTCTAAACTCCTCGGCGCCCCCGCCACTCCTCCCTCCGCCTACTCCGCCGCCGTCGAACCTTACCCTCCTCCACCAGCCGATCCACCGCCGCGACCTACTCACTCCTCTCGTCGCTCCCCTTTTCCTCCTCCTCCGCCCGGTCTCCGCCGCCCACGCCCGCGGCCTCTTCCAGATGCCCCCCGCCCGCCTCAGCAACCGGTAAACCCCCCCCACGCCCCCCATCTCTCTCAACGTGCACCCCGCCACCACCTGCTCTGATCCCGTCGTCTCCCCCCTCTTCCCGTGATCCGCACGTGCAGATACTTCCTGGTGCGCGCGGGGGAGTCGGTGTACGAGCGGGCGGGGGTGGTAAGCACCAACCCCGTGGCGAAGACGTCTGTGGACAGCGGGCTCTCCGCCGAGGGGGCGCGGCAGGCCGCCCGGTCCGCTCTCGAGCTCCAGCGGATGGAGGCCTGCGACGGCAGCTGCTGGATCTGGCCCTCCATCACCCAGCGCTCCTATCAGGCCGCCGAGATCATTGCATCCCTCAACGGTGTAGATCGCAGGTGCGGAATGTATATAATTTACTGCCTTCCCAAATAAAGAGCAAAAAGGAAAAGATAATGGAAAATGTGTAAAAAAAGACTACCCAGAGAAAGAAAAATTTTATTTAATCTTCAATATATATTGCTTCTATAAAGCACCATTCAAACATTATCAAAATAAAAGATTGGTTTTCCAATAATTAATATACCTTGGCATTATATATGGTATAAGTCTTTGAGTATCCATCAATATTTGGTGTATGTATCCTTTTGTGTATTTTGTATACGGATTTCTTTTTTCATGGTCAACTAGTTATGGTCCACCTCGTATCGGCTACTGAAGCCCGAGTATCAAACTACTGAAAGCTCCGATTCAAATGCCTCGGGTCACTCCATGGATCATTTGACTGATGACAAAGCGTGATTTACCGATGAATAGAGGTCAAGCCGATTAGCAAGTCGACCAACTCGTTCACATTCATTCGACCCACTCTCAAGATAAGACTGTTCCCCTTTAGCTCCTTTAGTCAATTCTCATTGTTCACTCTTAGTTGATCGTTCCGTCGGCGTCCAAAAATAGGTAATCAGTAGAACCTTAGGACTTGCTTGGTTGCTGTGTTTTTAGCATGTGCTTTTGAAAACACATGTGCACAGTTTAGGGTTGTTTGGTTAGTAGGGTGTGACTTGTGTATACAGATGTACACTTGCTAAATTTGTACAACTTTTGCACATAAAACTGTGTAAATGAAGTTTCACCTAAATACATGAAATTTTAATTGCACATGTCACATGTGCAAACAGATATATGCACATCATTTGCACAACAACCAAACAACCCCTTAGCATCACTCCTTGATTATCTTTTCTAAAGATCATCTGAGCGTCATAGTGTGATATATTGGCTGGAGTTAACTTTGCCATGACCACTATGATTGGTAAGAAAGGGTATGGTCTCTCGCTCCAGTTATTTATCTTCGGGCAAAACCAGCCCAACCAGACGGCAATCTCCATTTGCACTTGACAAGAAACAATTCCGAAAAAAATCTGACTTGAAAGGGAGGCGTCACTAATTGACTGAGCGAGACTCCATCTAACTATTCTGTATCCGGAGCACATAGCATCATCCTGTTGGGCAAGGATCGTATACGTCATGCAAATAATTTTCTAACTGCTATTCGAAACACTAACTAATTTTCAAAAATCTCGATGACAACATTTTCTCGCCATTCAACATATTCTCTATGCGGCATTTTCTCTCTCTGGCTTTCTCTTTACGACTACCAAGTGTACCATATATTCTCTTTACATCATTCTATCTCTATGACATTCTCTCGCTTGACAACAATTTCTCTTTACAACTACCATATATTCTAGACTATCTACATCATTCTTTGTATAATATTGTCTTTTTATAGCACTTTTTGTCTCTACAATATGCTCTTTACAATATATTATATATATTATCATTTTATAGCATTCCCTCTTTGCAACAATTTCTTTATAATATTTTCAATCTGCAACACTATCTCTATAATATTTCATCTCTATAATACTCTTACTCAACAATATAAATTATCTATATATTACATTTTCTTTCTACATCATTTTATCGCCAACATTTTTCCTCTAGAACATACATTCTTTCTACTACATTTTTTCTCTCTATATAGCATTTTCTCTACAATAGTTTCTCTCGTTACAACATTTTCTTTATGACCCTCTCCACAACATTCTTTGTGTAATACTATTCATAATCGTCATTCGTCTTTTGTAGTCCCTAGTTCATTGTTCGTGGTCCATCTCCGTTGAACATGTTTTCTCTCTATATATTATATAGTCTCTACGTAATATTCTCTTTAATATTTTCTCTCTATAATTGTCGGCCACTGTTGCCACCATCGACAATCAGCCCGTCGTCTTCTGACGCTCATCACCATTGGCTCGTTGATGTTGTCGTCTGTTCGCCACCGTCAACCATCATCTGCCATTTAGGGGTGTAAAACGGGCCAGGTCGGGCCTATAATACGTTGGGCCGGGCTGGGCCTATAAAGGTTAAACCCGGAATGGCCCGTCGGGCCGGGCCTTGGGCCAAGGGTTTGAGTCCGGGCTTCGCCCGGCTCGTGTATACATATATTGAAAGTTTCGGGCCTAGTTTAGGCTAAAGCTGTGTATTTTTTAATAAAAAAATTCTTCAAAGACTTATGTGTGGGTTTGAACTCAGAATCTCATAGAGTTTATATAACACTTTAACCACTACACTAAGTTTCTTTGATGTTTTATATATATATATATATATATATATATATATATATATATATATATATATATATATATATATATATATATATACAGTCTGATTCTCCTAAAGGACGTCCCTCATCCTTAACTTGGGGGACAAAATTTATTGGGACCTTAGAGGTTTCATAATTTGCTGATTTTTGGTGAGGATGATCACCTTGTTATAGATAGGATCCCCACCAAAAATCAGCAATTTACAAAACCTCTAGGTCCCTCAAATATGCACTTCAATTTAACGGTTAAAATAGATGGTCGATAATGAAGAGCATATTTGAGTGACCTTGAGGTTCTGTAATTTGCTGATTTTTTGTGGGGGTCCTATCTATAACAAGGTTATCAACCTCACCAAAATTCGGCAAATTATGAAACCTCTAGGTCCCTCAAATTTTTTTGTCCCCTAAGATACGGATAGGGGATGCCCCTTAGGAGAACAAGACTGATATATATACACACACACACACACACACATACACACACACTAACTGTACAATATTATGATCGAGCTCTCGAGCTTCCTTTCAGGTCAGGCTGTGGGCTCAGGAACCCAACCCATAGTGTTTTCGGGCCAAGCTGAGCCGGGCTGTTGACTGGACCTGGCCGGGTTTGGGTCGTGCTCGGGCCGATGGGCTTGTTTTACACCCTACCGCCATTGCCTTCTATCACTCGCTACCCACCTATCTCCATCATGCGTCATTATTACCCGCCATAGTTAATCATTTGCTCGGCTATAGTCTCCCACCATCTCCACTGCCTGTTTGTCATTGTCGCTTATTATAAACAACCATCGGTCCGACGGTCCAGCGATGCTATCGCTCGTTCGTCATAATGGGTCGTCCGACCTTCTCAGCCATTCACCGTCATTGCCTACAACTTATCGGCGATGCCACCGTCGTCCATTGTCGACTCTTTGATCTCCACACTCATTCGTCGTCCTCGGTTGCCAATTGCCATATGTCATCGCCACCTTCGGTATTGGACAATCTCATGTGATTGCGAACATTGGATAACCGAGTGATTCACCGCTTCAGAAAGCTGAGTGCGATAACATATAATATAATTATTATCTAATCTCAATGGTGGTTCTCTCTCAGAACATTGATTTAAAGGAGGAAAATAGATCAAGAAAAATGCTATTCACCAACCTATATTCGAAGAAAATTCTTCAACCTGACGTGGCACCCAATCATAGTTATCCCTTTGAACGTCGGTCGGGGCCGAGTTTGATTCACTAGTCGAGGCTAGCTGTAAGCCTGTAACAAACAACCAAGATCGTGCCACGTTAGGCTAAAGAAAAAATTGAAAAATAAGTCATCGAATAGCATTTTCCTTCTCATAAGTCATTTTCACATAGAGAGAGGGTAATGATGATTGGTCCTTTTTGTGAAAAAGTAGTTCAAATCAGTAAAGGGATGATGATAAGGATTGTTTACACACACACACACACACACACACACATATATATATATATATATATATATATATATAGGGAGGGATACTCTTACTCATGGCCTCTTACTCATATAGTTACCTATGATCCAGGCCATCCATTAGATCCCGATGTACGGTTCGGATTAGATTGGGAGTTAAATCAATGGTGTCTGCATTAAATGCGGGATTTTAATACGGGCATTTAATGCGTACACCATTGATTTAACTCCACATCTAATCCGAACCGTACGTCGAGATCTAATGAACGGCCCGGATCATACATAACTATATGAGTAAGGCCATGAGTAAGAGTATCCCTCCCCTATATATATATATATATATATATATATATATATATATATATATATATATGTATATATATATATATATATATATATATATATATATATATATATATATATATATATATATATATATATATATATATATATATATGGGTCAGGATCGGGGGACACTATGTTTGCACTAAATTTTTACATCGATTTTTAAATCATTAGATAAAGGTTTCAGAAGTTGGTTTGTTGTGAGCATAATGACCTTGTCTTAGATAACACATCTATAAAAAAATTAGCACACTCTAAAGGTTCTAGACTTATTAAATGTGCTCTTCAAATTAACGATTAAAACGAATGATCGATAAAACCTTATAGATTTGATGTACTTAGAGACTTTAGAATGTGCTGATTTTTTGCGGATGTGCTATCAAAGACATGGTGATTATGCTTACAAAAAGTCAACAACTTCTGAAACCTCTATCTAATGATTTAAAAATCGCTGTAAAAATTTGAGTGCAAAAACAGTGCCCCCTAATCCTTACCCTATATATATATATATATATATATATATCCTCTTGCTTGTTTACCTACCTAGAAGTTTTGGAATTTGATGAAATTTGGTGAGGGTGTTGTCTAGGGTAAGATGATCATCCTCACAAATTTTCATCAAATTCCAAACCTTCTAGGGGGGTCAAATGGTCGAAGTAAAATCTACAGATTTTAACGGTGACTGCGAACGGCTGGTTTTGCTTCGACCATTTGACCCCCCTAAAAGTTTTGGAATTTGATGAAAATTGGTGAGGATGATCATCTTACCCTAGACAACATCCTCACCAAATTTCATCAAATTCCAAAACTTTTAGGATGGTAAAACAATGCCTGAGGTGCAGCAACGACGCTGCACCTTAGGTCCAGCATCCATTTTTCCTATATATATATATATATATATATATATATATATATATATATATATATATATATGGAAAAGGGATCCTACTCCTGAGGTGTAATTTCGTTGCTACACCTCAGGTGTAGTTTATCACCCTACAAGTTTATATATATATATATATATATATATATATATATATATATATATATATATATATATATATATATATATATATATATATATGGGTCAGGTTAAATGGACACTGTTTTTGCACTCAATTTTTTACATCGATTTTCAAACCATTAGATAAAGGTTTCAGAATTTCTTGATTTTTTGTGAGCATAATCATCTTGTCATAGATAACACATCCGCAAAACATCAGCACATTCTAAAGCCTCTAGACTTATTAAATGTGCTCTTCAAATTAACGATTAAAATGGACGGTCGATAAAGCCTTTTAGTTTTGATGTACTTGGAGGCTTTAGAATGTTTTGATTTTTTGTGGACGTGCTATCTAGGATAAGGTGATTATGCTCACAAAAAATCAAGAAATTCTGAAACCTCTATCTAATGTTTTGAAAATCGGTGTAAAAAATTGAGTGCAAAAACAGTGTCCATTGAACCTGACCCTATATATATATATATATATATATATATATATATAGAAAAGGGATTCTACACCTGAGGTGTAGTTTCGTTGCTAGACCTTAGGTGTAGTTTATCATCCTACAAGTTTTAGAATTTGGTGATTTTTGGTGGACATTATTTAGGATAAGGTGATCATCCTCACCAAAAAACATTAAATTCCAAAACTATAGGGACATTGACTGTCCATTGTAACCATTAATTTTGCTTAGCACATTTGATGACCCGAGAAGTTTTAGAATTTGTTGATTTTTGATGAGGATGATCATATTACCCTAGATAACACTTCCACAAAAAATCACAAAATTTTAAAATTTCTAGGATGGTAAACAAGGGAATGGGTGTAGCAACAAAGCTACACCTCAGGTGCTTGGTCCCTGCCTTGATAATGCATTCATAAATATATATATATATATATATATATATATATATATATATATATATATATATATATATATATATATATTTATATAGGGCTCCGGGAAGCTGAACTCGAATGGAGAAGCTGCCACGTGTCCTTAGAAAGTCAACATTTACAGCTGGAGGTATTAATATATACATATATGAGGATATATATCAATATATATACCTAGCCATAATTTGACTTTCTTAGGACGTGGGATACACTAATACTTTGAAACAGGTGTTGTACCCATATCGGATACTTCTCGATACTCCGATACGGCGGGATACGTATCCGATATGGTTAGGAAGTATCGGTGTTTCAAAAAACAAAAAAAAATCCGATATGTCGGGGATACGGGGCCAATACGTTGTGGATACGGGACCGATACGTCAGGGATATGGGACCGATATGTCGGGATATGTATGAATGGTAATGTAGACCAAAATCCAAAAATCCGACCCAAACCCGACTGAAAAGTCGGATATGGGTCTAAATTCTATACGTGACCATTTGCTTAATGATATCATTTATATGTTTTGTTTTTTGGATGATGCATGTGACACTAACTTTGTATTTTGTAATGAATGATGATTGTTAGCGTTTTTTGCGAGGGTTATGGGCAATGAATGTGACACTTGCGTAATGTTGATAGCGTTACGTTTTTGTAATGAATGAATATGACACTAGCTTTGTATGTTTTGGTTATATTGGATGTAAATCATGTAATGAATGATGAGTATGGTCATATTTAATTTTCAAACTATTCACTATCCATATTCTAGCAAAAAAAATATTATATTTAATTATTACTATTATATATATATATATATATATATATATGTATAAATAAAATTACAAACGTATCCCTGTCGTACCGTGTATCCTAATTTTTTAAAAATCCACATATCGCCGTATCCGTATCCTTGTATCCCTATCGGTGCTTCCTAGCTAAGGACATGTGGTATCTTCTCCATTCGAGTTCACCATTTGAATGGTGAACTCGATTTCACCTAACCCTTTCCCATATATATATATATATATATATATATATATATATATATATATATATATATATATGGAGAGGGATACTCTTACTCATGGCCTCTTACTCATATAGTTACCTATGATCCGGACCGTCCATTAGATGCCGACGTACGGTTCGGATTAGATGGGGAGTTAAAGCAATGGTGTCCGCATTAAATGCCCATATTAAAAGCCAGTATTAAAAGCCCGCATTTAATGCGGACACCATTGCTTTAACTCCCCATCTAATCCGAACCATACGTCGGGATCTAATGGACGGCCCAGATCATAGGTAACTATATGAGTAAGAGGCCATGAGTAAGAGTATCCCTCCCCTATATATATATATATATATATATATATATATATATATATATATATATATATATATATATATATGAAAATTCTATGGGACGGCCACCTTAACGTGCAGCTAACGTGCGACCATGCTATGGAGGGGTTTTTTTAATTATTTTTTGAGGATATCATCTTCCCATTGATAGGCCACACATATCAAAAATCAGCTCATTCTAAGACCTCTAGGTGTATCAAATGTACTCCTTAATTTGAACGTTTGATAAAGTCGAGCACATTTGGTTTACCTAGAGGTCTTAAAATGGGCTGATTTTTACATATGGCCTATCAAAGAGAAGATGATCATTCTCAGGAAAAAAACCATCCATGTGCACGGCTGCTTGTTGGCCACATGTTAAGAAGGCCGCACCATAGCATATATATATATATATATATATAATGACAATTGATTGTTTTCACAAAACAGTAGCGGAGAAATGATGCAAGCATCGTTTTTACACCCTCTACCTCACCATGCTTTTATAGGTAGGTAGTGTAGCTGTTGAGATGGAGTGGATTTACTTTTAAACCTCAATATTACTCAGACAACAGCATGTGTATATATTCCCTTGGAAACAAAGATTGCAAGATTACAGGATGGAACTTGTTCACAATATGTGAAAAGCGGAAACATCATTCCTACATTCATTTTTTCGTTCATGCTCTAACAACGTTCATGCTTCTACGATCTAGAAAACCACTTTAACTTTGCATTGATGGGTCGTAGACTCGTAGTTTGCTTTTAACTTAAAAACATAAGCCTTCCCTATAGTCAAACTAGAATTTTACTGCGGGAAGGTATAATTTATGGTTGAATACAACGTCAGTAATTCATGTTTTAGTGGTTGCCATGTTAATAGTGGTGTACCAAAGTTTATTATAATTGTTAGACTTGAATCAATTTTTTTATTTATTTTTCAATCCGACTTGAATCAAAAATTGAAATGTAGATTTTATCAATAAATGAACTTCTTTGTTTTTCAACTTCTTTTGTCTTGCAGTCGTATAGTTCCGGAGTATAGTTTTTTGGATGCACGCGGCTTGGGATCTTACGAGGGACGGAGCTTGGATTCAATTGCTGAGGTGTAGTGTAAGAAAGATCTGTAACCTTTAGCTTTCCTGGTATTCGTTGTCACTTAAAGCGATTAAGACATGATTGTTCTAAAAAATGTTTGATTACTGACTTGAAACAAATAGGCCACAACAAAAACTATGAATTCATGCAGGTTTATGCTTTTAAATTCTTAATGCTTGGCTATGCACAATGCAGTTGACTATTGAAGGGAACATGGTGGTTTCCCAAGACAGGACACGGCTGAGTTTTAAGATAGGTTTCTGGAAACAATTCTCAACCTTGTTTTCACCCTAGGATTTCCCATGCTAAGCACAAGATGTTTAGATATCTTGCAGCATGAAATTGCATCTTAGATTATGCAAATAGGGAAATTACTTGGTGGTTTAATTGTTAGAATCTCTTACATTTGGTTAGAACTGATTATCGTCAACTTCCCTGAGCTGGAAAGATTCCGGTTTTGCCGAGAATGATTGACCTCTTGCCATGGACATTGGGGTCGATTTGCTTTAGCTTTTCGACCCACGTGCTCCACTTAGGATATTTTTTGAGCCGTTTGAGAAAAAGTAATGCCAGTAATGGACCAGTGATGTCGTCTTCAGCATGCCGAGGATTTCTTCAATCACGTCCCTCACTTTCACAGAATTTGAATTTGGTGGCACTTCATGCTCTTAACTCTTCATTTAACCCATGGTAGTCGTACAGGTCAGCAATATTGAAGATCGGGCTAATGCTGAGATCGTCTTGGAAGTCTACCAACCATAAGGAAACTTTGCGGGGCAATATTTTTTACACGAGAATATCTTCATTCTGCAATTATACCACAAGGAGATCTCATTCCTTGAATTCTTTTGTCCTTCGATGTGCATCTGCTTTGGATATTCCATTGCTTAATTTGATGGCGAACTTCTTAGTTTACTCTTCATATGTGATCGGCATATGCTAGCTATCACTTCAGGCATCAAAAAAATTTCTAAGTGTTACACTACACACTTGGACAAGGAAGTTTTCTTAAGTCCTAAAATTGACTCTTGGTGTTTTCAACACTA
This sequence comes from Chamaelirium japonicum, assembly GCA_947650365.1. Lineage (NCBI taxonomy): Eukaryota > Viridiplantae > Streptophyta > Magnoliopsida > Liliales > Melanthiaceae > Chamaelirium > Chamaelirium japonicum. The sequence continues at coordinate 52,027,704 of OX393556.1, read as the reverse complement.
AGAGTCTAGATCCACATAAAATGAGGATATCTAGCTTGATAGTTGAGACTGCACTTTTATTCATTTAATTGATCACCAGTGCTTCCAATATTAAGAAATATATAGTATATACATGCTTATAGAACCTGCACGCATGATGCTTGATGCTCTTACATTCACTATAACTCTTGAATATTCATAAAAGTGTTGGAAAAGACAGCCTTAAATACAAAGGGTATGTTTTGCAAGCCAAGATGAGGCCCGAATAAGATGAGCTTGGATTCTTGCTGAAAATGTAGGAAAGAGATGACCTAAGGAATTTTCTTTTCCTTTTGGGTAAGAGAAGAGAAGACCTAAGGATTGAGAAAGGATTTGAGCAGCTTGCATTGGAAGAGAATCTAGTTCCATACAAGCAAAGGATAGTAATAAAGGATTGAAAAGGATCGCTAAAATAGATGGGAGACTTGTTGCTAATTGTTGATTATGCTGCTTTTAGATAATGTAGTTCTTCATGTAGGTTCTATATATTTCTTTTTATCTGAAAAATATTATTTCAGGTTTATGCATCAGATAGTATTTCGCCGAACATCAAGCCGCCTCCTTTTGATGATGGGACGCCAAATGAGAGCGTTGCGGATGTGTTTGTTCGGGTGACACAACTCATGTCTATATTAGAGACGCAATATTCTGGAGATACAGTAATTATTGTCTCACCAGATTCAGATAATCTAACAGTACTGCAAGCTGGCTTGATAGGATTGGATCTGCGCAGGTAATTTATCTGTAATTTACCCTTTCTTCCACTTCTGTATGTATAATTTGTGATAGCAGTACCTCTAGAAAGTTCATCTGCCACTAGGATCATCATCATCGTCTTTATCATCTAAGTCTTATTTCATCAAGATGGGTCGACTGTAACCTTAGCCAACACCCTTCCGACCATGGTTTGAGGGTTCGTTCGAAGCCCAAACCGATTCAGATTTTAGCCGATCTGAACCCTCAAACCCACATTATGACCCGAATCGGGTCTAATTTGGATTCGGTTCACATCATCATTCTATTAGCCTGAATGATAGATATGAAGTTTGTAGTTATTCTATGATTCATATATCAAAAGGCATGAATTTGAAACAACCGATTCGGGCCTGAATTGTGCAAATCAGACCGTAATTCTTTATTTCCTTTTATGATTTATTAATATGGTTGTCTGAAACAGCCAAACCCAAAACCGAATCGGAACCCGAACCGGTTCATTTTTCTCAATCCAAATCCAAACCCTAATTGGTTGTGATTGCCCTTTGGGCTTCTTTATTTTGTTAAGGCTTTAAAAGCAATTACACTGTGAGAAAACAAATATAGTCTATCTTTATCCAGAATTTGCTTCTTGCAACCTAAAGTTCAATCAGAAAAAAGGATTATCCTGATTGTATCCCAATTATGTGGATCAATCCCTTGATTCTGTTTCCTACATTATGTTGATTAATGTAGTGCAAACATCAAAAGCCTTCCATGTTACAGCAAGTCTCAGATTCCATTAGGGTCATGCAGATTGCCATTGAGTCTGGCAATTAAAATATAGGCAATCACTTTCCCAAGGTTGCACTTCAACTATACTGACGTACCTGATTACCTATTTCCCCACTACTATGCAGCAGTTTGCCTCATAATCATCGGCAACCTGGTACAACAGGTCAAGGGTGATGGATGGATCATGGCAATCTCCTTGCCCCATCTACTATATAGTTGTGATCAGAGGTTATTAACTGATGTTAAGTCAAAATTATGTACCACTAATCAACTGATGTTATTAACAGTTATAGTACTTTTTTTACTTTTACAATATAAATAATAAAATAACAGAAATTGTTTTAATCTAAGTCTCAGAGCCGAACCTCCACCTCCCACACCCGTAGTGGTTGAATAAACATGGATCGGGTCGGGAAAGAAAATTGAAATATGATCCAACCTGGGGTCTATTAATAACCGATTGTTCAAAATTGGACCTATATTGAACTTTTGGGGTGCCCAATTCGATCCAAACCAATTTGAGAGGCATTTAAGGGATTTTAGATTGTTTTTTAAATAAATAATCGATCTCCATTCATAAAGGAAATTTTGGGTCCAATTCAATTAAATCGATTGCTCAAGCAATCTGCTTTGTTTTAATGTTAAATCATTCGCTTCTTACGGGTTTAGGCAAATTTCCGATCTAGCACAAAATAAGTGCCCTAGCAATCCAACCAGTTTCAGATATTCGATTCGATTTTTAAAACACTACATTTTATAATTTACATATTTAAGTCCTATGTTATAAAAACCATGATTTTTTTCTAAGAATGAAAATCGCGGTTCGTTGAATCTGGTCATATACCCAGACACATGCAAACGTTACTCGACAGAGCTATGAATGCTATTCAGTGCGGGAACCATTATTGCATATGGGGCTATATATGTAGGGTGGCGAATAGGGGAATGTTTTGGTTGAGGACCTCTATATAAGAGAGGATCCAAGGAATCCAAAGACGCATCAACAAGCCAAGATCTCCTTTCTCTGCCACTCTCTCTTTATGATATGTTGTTTGGAGTATCGTCTGAGACTAGGGGTGGACATGGTCGGGTTGATCGGGTTTGGAGGTCTGACCGTGTTTGGACCAAGTTGTATTACGTTTGCCCAAATTGCCCAAGTTGCCCGAGGAACTTGTAGAGTGTTTGCCCGTGTTTGGACCATGGAAGTTCATCGGGTTGCTCGGGTTCGTCCGGACCGTTCACTAAAAAGTAAAGGATACATCCGATCTAAAATTTACACCAGTCAATATGGAGCTTTCTCTCACTCGAGCAAAAAATAATTCGGTACAAACCTTGCAATGAAGAATATTACAAGTTTAACTTAATTGTAGAGAACACATGTGCATTCTGTTATTTATATATATATATATATATATATATATATATATATATATATATGTATGTATATATATATATATTCCTCGGGTTCTTCGGGTTGCTCGGGTTGGTCATATGGGTGACCATGTTTGCCCAAATTCAAATTCGGGCAAAAAATTTTTGCCCATGCCCGTCCAAATTCTCAAATATTGTTGCCCGTGATTGTCCAAATTCAAAATTTGGCCGAGTTGCTCGGGTTCGTTCAGACCAAGTCCCAGCCCTATCTGAGACTCCCTGGGCCTTTTTCTTCATGCTGGAAAGAAAGGCCTATCGTTGTATCGTCGGGCAGTACTCCAGACCAAGGAACAAAAAATCGATATATTTCGCGAAATATCGCGAAATATATCGGAAAAATGAAAACCCGATACTAAATACCACCTGCAATCTCGAGCATAACTGAAAATGTCTATCGAGCGATTTCGCGAAATATCACGATATTTCCACGAAATATTTCCATCTCCACAAAATATCGCGAGATTTTGTCGAAATTTCGCAAAAATTTCAAAAAAATTTGCGAAATTTATCCGAAATTCTGTGACTGACTGGTTATAAAAGGGGACTGCGGGGCTTGGATCTCAGCAGCTTATTTACATATAATAACATTTAAGTAAATATCGTTTTACTTAATTTTTAGTTTCTCCATTTACTTTAAGTTCTTATATGTAAATAAGCAAATACCCCCATTTGATTTCAATAAAAATATCAAAAAAATCAAAAAACAAAGGAATCAAAAAGTTAACTTTCAATTTTAGTAGGAGAAAACAGTTTTTATGGATTTTTATAAAATCTACATGGTGAGAAAAGTGATTAAATCAACTCCTTTTTAGCTCAAAAAATTCCACAAGATGTAGAAGTACGAGTACATGTAGAAAACCATGGTCTGTCTTAGAAAATTTTGAATGTATAAAAACTTTTCTGTATAAAAACTCTTTTTTTCAGACTTAGTAAAAAAAACAGTGTTTCACATTTCAGCATAATTTTTGCACAATTTCAAATTTGCATAACTTTTTTGTTTTAAGCCCGCTTTCAAAATCATTTGAAACATTATTTTAACAATCAACTAATCTTTATTTCAAAAATATTTTTATCCAAAAAAAAGATTAAAAAACATTTGAAAAATATTTATGAAAAGCGAACTAAATAAGATTGCACAATACTCACAGACTCAATACATTGAATACATGTTATGTGAAGCTCTACACCCCTAGATAGGGTACACATATTATTTGGGTGTTCCAAAGTGTATATCTATACTTGGTTTATGACTATCTGGAGTTTCACTAAAAAATTCCATCAAAAAATCAATATTTTCACCATTTCTACAAAATTGTAATATTTCCAAACTGTCGAAATATTTCCACGAAATATTTCATATCCAGAAGGTCGAAATTTCCACCGAAATGGAGATTTCGAACCTTGCTCCAGACAACAGAACAAAAAGAGAAAGTGAGAGAGAAGAGAGCTCTTGGCTTGTTAGGGTGTCTAGCTTCCTTGGACCCATAGTTACCAAATCGGGCGTTTTTTTGAAAAAAAACGCGTATCGATCCGAAGTCATAGCAAACAGGAAAAAAACTCGTTTTTTTTTTAAAAACATCCGTACGCATTTTATACGCGTTTAAAAAGGGAAAAACGCGTATAAAACATGTCGGGTTTGGTCCGGGTTTAAATTGGGTTCGGGTTTTATTTTGTTCGTGCTTAATAAACGCATATGCTATATGTTTTGAACTTTTGATTACTTAATGTTGAAAAATGACATATATACGTACTTGGTATAATTTTTAAGATTTTTTTTGTTTTTTCCGATGTTTTCACGTTTTTTTTTCGTTTTCCGACTTGGTAACTATGCTTGGACCCTCTCTTATATAGAGGTCCTTAGCCAAAACGTTTCCCTTTCGTCGCCCAACATCTATATCCCCGCATGCAGTAATGGTTCCCGCACCGAAAAGCATTCATAGCTCTGTCGGGTAACGTTTACATGCGTCTGGGTATACGACCAAATTCAACGAACCTGGCAATGCTTGGGTAATTCGTGGTCATGAGGCTCGCGGCCACGACCTCGACTTGACTCGGCCCAACCCGTTCATCTGATGGATGTGAAGACTACATTCATGAACAGTGAATTAGCGGAAGAGATCTATATGGATCAACCTAAAGGTTTCGTACTGCAAGACTTAGGGCAAAAAGTTTGTAGACTAAAAAAATCTCTGTATGGTCTTAAACAGGATCCAAAGCAATGACATGAGAAATTCGATCAAGTATTGACTTCGAGTGGTTCTCGATTAATGAGTCTGACAAGTGCATCTGCATTAAGGTCAATGATAAAACTTACGTGATCATATGCCTTTATGTAGATGACATGGTAATCTTCGGAACCAACTTGGAAGTAGTATTCAAGACTAAGGACTTTTTGAGTAGGCACTTCGTTATGAACGACTTAGGAGTGACATATGTCATTCTTGGAATCAAAATTATGAGGGATTCTGATGGCATAGCTCTAACTCAGTCCCATTATATCGAGAACGTATATAGAAAGTTTGGTTAGTATGATTGTAAACCTGCTTGAATACCATATGATCCTTCAGTACACCTGAAGAAGAATCAGAAGTCAAGTGTATCTCAACTTGAATATTCTAGGATAATTGGTAGTCTCATGTATGTATATCATGAATTGTTCGAGACCCGATATTGCCTATGCGATAAGTAGATTTAGTAGATACACTATTAACCCTAACAATGAACATTGAGATGCTCTAATCCGAGTCCTAAGGTACTTAAAAACATACCTTGGATTATGTCATTTTTTATGATAGATATCCCACTGTTCTAGAGGGGTACAACGATGCTAATTGGGTTGCGGATTCTGCAAAAACCAAATCCACTAGCCGGTATGTGTTTATTTTTGGAGGAGGTGCAGTTTGTTGGAAATCATCCAAGCAAACCTGTATAGCTCGATCCACTATGGGATCAGAGTTCTTAGCCCTGGATAAGGCTAATAAGGAGGGTGAATGGCGAAAGAACTTCCTTATGGATATTCCTGTATGGTCAAAACCTATTCCCGTGGTCCTTATTCATTGTATAATGAGGGTCAGTAACAATTCCTGTAATAGAAAGTCTCGACATATTCGTCATAGACACAACATAATGAGACAAATGTTGAAAGAAGGGATAATTGTTATTGACTATATAAGGTCAATATATAACTTTGCAGATCTCTTAACAAAAGGACTAGCTAGAGAGTTAGTTCTAAATACATTGAGGGGGATGGGACTGAGACCTATAAACTTAAAAGTCTTCGATAATGGTAACCCCGACCTACGCAACTAGAGATCCCCAAAACGAGGTTCAATGGGAATTGTGGGGTTGTCACCAAGCAAATTACCACTCCTTATGATGTGGTAGTACATTTTGTATCGTTGTGAGGCTGAGTCGTAAACTCTTAGCTGGAATACCAGTGGGGTGTATAGATACAAAGCAATACTCTTGATAGAAAGCACCTATATGAGTGTAGAAGTGTGGCTACTTCTATAAGAATTGAGCCCAATTCTCCACAGCACTCAAGAGAACCGGTGATAGGCTCATGGCCGTAAAGAGCACAACCGTAGGGGACTTTATGATGTTAATATTGAGGGTATGAGTGAAATATGTCGACTAGATTTATGTAAAGCATAATTCAAGACTTAGTTCACTAGCCATTAGCCAACTTGTAAATCCTGTAGATCCACACTAAGAAAATGTTCAAGTCGGAAGACAACTTTTTGCCTATACATACCTCTCATAAGTACTCCAGACAACTTCTTTTGTATTGATTTTCAATATTTCATCTTGTGGGGGATTGTTATAAAAACCTAAGTTTTTCTTTGAGAATAAAAATTGGGGTTTTTAGTTTAGTCCCATATTGCTCGAGGGGAGGACCAGAGTTGCATATATAATAGAACCTCTCACCCGGCCTTGTAGCTTCACTAGAGCCAAGATTTGGCCCACCACACGCGCGCACCGAGCTAGCTGGCCAAGCACGAGCCGGGCCGAGTCAGGTCACGGTCGCGAGCCGCGTGGCCACCAATGGGCTTTGGGCTTCGGGTCTTCTTTTTAATTGATTTTTACTTTTAAATATTTAATGGAGAGTTATTTCTTTCGTTACATACTACCCAAGCATTGCCAGGTTCGTTGAATTTGGTCGTATATCTGAACGCATGCAAACGCTGCCCGACATAATTGTAAATGCTCTTCAGTGCGGGAACCATTACTGCATGTTGGGTCATAGATGCTGGGTGGCAAATGAGGGAACGTTTTGGCTAAGGACCTCTATATAAGAGAGGGTCTAGAAATGTATATCTCTGTAGAAAGCCTATAGGTTCCCCTCCAATGTTCCCCTCCAATACCTTTTTCCAACATCCTATTCATTGTAATTCAAAAGACAAGGGGGGTTCAACCTCACGTTAATGAAGACAAACTTGGGGTAGGTCTATTGACAGACCATGTATTCCTTTTCACACACCAAATACTCTTCACACACCACCCAGGTTTTAAAATTTATATATTTGCTTTCTGCACACCTCCAATTTTAAAAAAACCCTATACTACCCTTCTTCTCCAAATTACTCGACACACACACACACACACAAACTCTAACACCTTATCTCCTCCATCAACTGCTCCGACGAGCTCCTCTCCGCTCTCCGTCCCTCCCCGAGCTCATCTACTCTCCGAGCTCCCAAGCCCAGGCACCGTAGGTTCCTCCCCCCGTTGATTTTCTCTCCGTCTAACACCCTACCTCCTCCATCAACCGCTCCGACAAGCTTCTCTCCGCTTTCCACCCCTCCTCAACCTCCCCCACCTAGGCGTCGTAGGTTCCTCTCCCCGTCGATTTTCTCTTCATCATCGTTTACCGGCATCGAAACCTTATGTTCAACCAACCGGAGCCGAACATTATATGTACATTCGGCAACCATGGCCGAACATGGTACAATACACGTGTTTGGCCAACCATGGCCGAACATGGTACAACACACGTGTTCAGCCGCCCAAACATGGTAGAGTATGTTCAGCTGTGGTCGGCCGAACGTACTATACAATGTTCGGTTCTGTTTGACCGAATATATTGTACCTTGTTTGGCCACTAGTGCATGCCCGTGCCTGTCGGCACTACAGCGGGCCGCCTTCGGCGGCAACACACCCTCCGGGCATCACCCCCACCGTCATATGCGACGACAACACACCTGACCGCCTTCGGCATGCCCGTGCCGATTGGCACGAAGCGGGAGCCTTCGGTGCGACCAACCAACCCCCAACTCTGCTACCCCGGGGGGAGAGAGAGAGAGAGAGGGCCGTCTCAATACAAACTGAGGCCTAAGGCGAAAATTCTAAACCCGAAGTTAGCGGGTTTAGATTTGGCCTAAACGGGTTCAGGTCATATAAGGGTCAACCCGATCGACCCGTTTATTTAATGGGTCGGGTTCGGGTTTGTACTTATAGCCCGATTGACGCGACTTGACCAGTTTACCAAATGAGTCGTGTCAACCCGACCCGACCCGAGCCAACCCGACCCAATCCGATCAAATCCGGCCCAATCCGACTTGTCTTGACCCAACCCGGTAGGTTTACATGGGTTCTGTTGAGCCAACCCGAGCCGACCTGACCCGACACGACCCGACCCATTTAGTAAACGGGTTAAACGGATCGGGTCGGGTTTGGGTTTAAGTTGTTGACCCGTTTATTAAACGGGTCGGGTTCGGGTTGGGTGTTTTGCCCTTATAACTATGTATCAACCCAACCCGACCCGACCCGACCCATTGCCACCCCTACTTGAAGGCAGACGTAGGGCTGCAACTTGGGCGGGCCAACCGGAACCCAACCCGAGTCCAACCCAAATTTGGGCGGGCTAACCTGAACCCAACCCGAGGCCAACCCTAATTATTTCTCCTCTACCATATTGAAGCCGATCAACCCATCCCGCACAACCTGATCAACCTGGCCAACCCGACGGATTAGGCTAGGGCTAAGGAAGTTCAAACAGACCTTGGGTTGGGTTGGGTTGGATTGGGGGTACAAAAGATGCTAAGTTAGGGCTTTGAGGTTTGGGGTACAAAAGAAAAGGGCAATGTTGGTATCAAAGGGTTGCTGAGTAAGTTATTGAGAAACGATAGGGAGACGGGGGCTAGTTACATATAATTTGGGGTATGAATAAAATTTCCCAAAGATTAGGATAAATTACACTTTGCCCCTTGTAGTTTTGCTCAAAAACACTTAACTCCCATGTAGTTTATTTTGTTCCAAATCACTCCCTAAAGTTTGAAATGTTAGCACAATACACCCTTTTGTCAACTACATAATTTCCTTGTTTGGTGATTTTTATCTGATCGAAACTGGATTGAAGGGGGCAAAATGTTGTTTTATAGCTATAAGGAGGTTTAGTGTTTTTAAGTTAAACTTCAGGGGGGCAAAGTGTAATTTACTCTAAAGATTCTTATATTAATTGAGATTTGAGAGTGATTTTTTTGAGGGATTTCGGGTGAATTTTATCTGATCGAAACTGAATTGAAGGGGGCAAAATGTTGTTTTATAGCTATAAGGGGGTTTAGTGTTTTTAAGTTAAACTTCAGGGGGCAAAGTGTAATTTACTCTAAAGATTCTTATATTAATTGAGATTTGAGAGTGATTTTTGTGAGGAATTTGGGATGATTGGGTTGCCTTCTTTGTGAGCCAATTAATTCTGTATTAATTGAGGGACTTCTCTTGTGAAGAAATGAAAGGATGAGCCCCATTCTATGCTTAGATCAAGAGATGATGATCAAATCTATCCGTTCATTTTTGTCTAGTCAGCAAGTTGTTCCGTTTTGTCTAGTCAGCATGTAGACCGCCGTCCCTTGTTATATAGATGGTCGGCCGAACACATCTCGAACAGGAAAAAAAAGAGAGGATGTTTTGGTCACTTTACTTGGGGGTAATTTTATAATAAAAAAAACTTTCAAACGGTGTTTGGAGAGCAAATATTGGTGTGCCAATAGCAGCGCTCACAAACTTGATACAAAGCCAACAAGAATAAAAAGCAACATGGCAGCCTATAATTTTTCCTAAAGGATTTCCAACAAAGATGTCACCAAACCATGACCTAACGAATACGTGAAAGATTTCAGAACTACCCCCAATGAGGCCTGGTGTAGCAGCCATCAGTTAGGCTTTTTATACCTGGGTTTTTCATCGTTGCAAGTACCCCAACAGTGGAATCTTCTGACCCCGACTTAGTGCTTTATCAGTGATCAGACGGTTGTGATCATCATACAAACTGATTGCATGCTATACTATAGTAGCGTTGGAAATTACCCAGATTATAGGGAAGCGTGCTTTCCAGCCCTCTGCTCTAACCAACCGGAAACAGAAAGTGGGACATTGCCTTGCCCAACAAGTGTTTGCTCTTAATTTCTGTAAATTAACAGGCCTCCTGTTCTCCTTACAGGCATAAGGATCTCTTTTATCGCCCGGGTGAGGTCAGGCTTGTCGATCCGAAGAGTATACCCGAGTACAGGCAACGAGCTTCTGGCATTTACAAGTGCACGAACCCGCCAAGCTGCACGTGATTTTTCTATTGCTGAAGGCCGAAAGAATGCTCAATCCTTAAGCTCGGCTCAATCTGTTCATCGCTGCTGTTATTGAAGCTGCTTATCTCGTAAGCTCTGTTGACCCCGAGACTCGAGCATTTCAAGATCTTTGTTAGCAAACTGTGCGAGTGATTATCATACAAATTTCTGGAATCAAGAAGTGTTGATGCTAGGTGGTTTATATTGATCTGTTTATCTTGCTGTTCATAGCAAGTTAGATGGCTTCAGAAAGTTTTTTTTTTTTTGCAAACCTCATAGGGGCTCCTTCAGAAATTGTCACTGGGCGAGGGGTCTGGTTCCGCTCTTCTACGGATGTGATTAATCTCCGCATGTAAATATATCTATTTATTTTCTTCGTTCAAAAGGGTCGGCTTTTCTCTCTCTTTCACCCCTTCTTGCCAATGATCGTCTCCTCCACTATGGAGGTGTTTGGCATGAGGAACAGTTGTTCTGCTTATATCTCGTCCGGAAGAGGATATCCCGTTAATTATTATTTCTAATGTAATTCGATGGTTCAACGTTCCGGTTAGCATTGAAACGTACAGAGTGATATATTATTGTTCTCAACTCCTTCATTCCACCAGAACAAAGAATGTTAGTTTTAAAATATGAAACTGGGAATAAAAACGGACGGTTCTGGAATGATGCCAAACACCCCGTGTTTCCCTCCAAATTCTCCTTCCCTCATGATGGCATGATGGCTTCATCTTGGACGTCCATGTTCGGCATCATCCTTCTTTCTCGACGGTGGTGCTTCTACGTTCTGCCTGATGGCATTACTCTTCCCTCTTCCTGACAGCGGATTGACATCCGCTGTCACGTTGCAACGGGGGAACGCTTGCATCCGATCGGCGCCTTTGGATGAACCTCGTGGAGCGATCAACGCCGTTGACTTGGCACAATCGTCCCTTCACTTACCATAGCCTCTCATTTAGTCCATGTGCCACTAGTGGTTGTCTGGTGTTTTTCCGTTTGCCTAACTATTTGCGTATTTGTTTATAATTAATTTGTTCGGAAAATTAGGATAGGTCCTTAACTATTTTGTAATCTTAGCTACAGGACATCATAATTTGCTATATTAGTTAAGGTCCGGAAAAGTATACATTCTTACCATATATATTCATTTTCAGAAAAAATATGCATTCGATTGGGAAAGAGTATATTCGTTGGAGGGAGTTGTGCTATATTTTGAAATTAACGTGTCCTGCAACTAAAAGTTATCTCTCTTGAAGGACTTATGTCAAACTTCCCCTAATTTGTTTGTACAATTTGAACGTGGTAATCAGGATCACATATTATATCCCGGAAACCAACCAACCTTTGCATGTAGCGACCCGGTTCAGGACTTGCTAAAACTTGATCCGCTTCTGACTTCTGAGCGTGTTGGCCATACCGAACTGAGTCATGTCTGACGATTTGGGGAGCAACATGTGGCAATCCTAAAATGAGCGGCCACGATCTATGGTCATGGGATGAATTCAGGGGATGCCACATCACCTCCGGCCGCCGCCCGTCACCTGTCGCTGCCGGCTACTCAGTTCAGCCGCTGCTAATAGCCGGCCACCACAGTCGCCGGTGGTATGCAGAGGTGGTCGCCAACGGGCGACGTGACCAGTGGCAACGGGTGGTGGCCAGCAGTTGCCAGTGGTGGTCGGCGGCGGTGGCCGGTGGTGGTTGCTAACGGAAAAGGTGGCTGGCGATAGCAGCAAGTGGAGGGCGGCAGCCAGGGGTGGTGGCATCCCTCCTTGGATTCATCTCATGACTTTGTTTTCGGATCATCACATGTCGCTCCCAAATCATCAACGACCAAAAGGGGAGATGATCATCAGTGGAGAGGAGTCAAACGCAATCGCAACCACCTAAGATTTCCTAAAGGTGTTCATCGGTACCCAACTTGGAACCTACCCGGTTTAGGTTTGCAGTAGGTACTCCGTATCTTGTGAATTAGTGTTCTCATATCCTCATAGCATCTCCAATGGGCTCCTACGATTCTTTCCTATTCTTCAAAGCTTATAACAGCCATGTAGTAGGGATGGGACTTGAGCGGGTCTGACCCAAACCCGACCCGCCCAACCCGAGCAATGGACAAATATGGGCAAAACTGATTAAACACTTGGACGGATTTAGACAAAAAAAAATCAACCTGATTTCAATTTGGATGGATTTGGGCACCGATCTTCCAAAAACCCGAGGAAGTGATACACTAAGGTTGAATGCTTTGGTAGTTTTTTTTTTATGCAAATCAAAGACTGTCTGTTTGATGTTGAATGTGAATTCGTTTGAAATATGTGAGGATATGGTTGTATTTTATGTTTTCGTTATGCAAATCAAAGATTTTTTTATGCAATTCAAAAATCTATTTGGTTTTTTTCCCATCTATTTATGTGCACAAGCATTTCTAATTGGTCAACCCTCCCAACCCACCCATTATTTTGTAAATTGGGCAGCCGAAGCAACCCGAACAACTAAAATGAGCAAGCATTGGTTGGACTTCCATGGGTTCCCCGGGTTCCACGGGCAAAACAAGTTAAGGTTTGTGCAAGTCGGGTTGGGCATGGGCGGACCCTTCAACCCGCCCAAGTCCCACCCCTACCACGTAGGCTGGGAATGGAAGAGCACTCCAATGGGCTCCTCAATCTCTCCCTATTTTTGTATAAAATGTCCAAATCAGGACCCTTGAAAACATTCTTTATAAGAGTTGTTCTGAAAAGTAAGAAAGTCAATAAGACTTTCATTCAATACAAACTGGGGTCCACTATTCTTAGGTTTCTCTATCTCTTTTGTCCATCTTAGAAAGAAGAGTAGGAAAATATCGGAGGATTCGGTGTTCCCCGTTGGAGCCCCTTTTGACTGTTTTTTTTATTTCTTTTGGTAAAACAAGAAAGGAAGAAATCCAAAGGAGCCCATTGGAGATGCTCTAACATGATACCGAAGTGACCTAGGTATTAAGAATGTACAATCTAACTCCTTGATACATCAATGTGACTCAATGGCTATTGGTATTTTTAGCCATAACGAGAAATATAAATCAATTCTTGATCACCAAGGCTCTCGAACCTAGGTCAGAAAAGGAGGCTCGATAGATTATTCGACCTCCTCGGTGTTCGATGTTCCGCACATAATAGCCAATCCATAGACTGCCCATCCAGACTGCATCAGAATAGATGTACTTTGTTAAGGAGCAAACCAACGGACTCGATTCAGCTGCGATAACGAAATCGGCCAGTAATAGGCCAGTAGTGCCCAGGGCCGTGCGATGGGGAAGCAGTGGTGGCAATTCACAAGGGTTTAGGATTAATAGAAAACACTAATCAACCCTCCTCTAATCAGCAATTTCTATGAGATTGTATTAGAAATTAACCCTTGCATGCTAATCATTTCATTTGAGAAATAAACCATCTTGTAATTAATTACCATAATTTTTTAAGCTTAGTGACTAATTGAAGCTTAATTCTTGCTTAGTTTACAACACTTTCGTCAATGTCTAGCACTGCGTGCATGGTGGCCGCTACTTTGCCATCACACGGCCCTGGGTGCTACTGGACTGTTACCGACTAATTTCGGGGCTAGAGTCGAGTCCCATACCAACCATATATATATCTCACCGTAGAAAAATACTATTAAGCCATCTTGATTCCATCTTGATGTGGCACACTGATCACAATCATTTGTTGCACCCAGTCCCGAATGGTGGATCACACTAGCGATGACCGATAGGTAAAGGGACGGTTCTAGTAGGTTCCATGTTAGGATCAAGGTTCAAAATCTTTATTTCAGTGGAAATTTTGACCTTCTGGATATGAAAATATTTCGACAGTGTGAAATATTACAATTTTATAGAAATGGTAAAAATATTGATTTTTTGATGGAATTTTTTAACGAAACTCTGGATAGTCATAAACCAAGTATAGATACACACTTTGGAACACTCAAATAATATTTGTAACCTATCTAGGAGTGTAGAGCTTCACATAGCATGTATTCAATGTATTGAGTCTATGAGTCATGTGCAATCTTATTTGGTCCATTTTGATATATATTTCTCAAATATTTTTTAATCTTTTTTTGGATAAAAATATTTTTAAAATAAAGATTAATTGATTGTTAAAATAATATTTCTAATGATTTTGAAAGCGGACTTTAAACAAGATAGTTATGCAAGTTTGAAATTGTGCAAAAATTATGCTGAAATGTGAAACACTGTTTTTTTACTATGTTACGAAGAGAGAGGGAGAGAGAATAGGTTTGGAGAGAAAAACTTCTTGTATTATCTCATCAATCTCATTGTTGTTACATAATACTACCTCTCTGTATATAGAGAGAGAACGCACACCATTACATTACCATAACCGAGGTGGACTAATAGAATACTAACACACTACATCTAATACTACCCGTCAAACTGATGTAAGGTATAAACCGACATCAGTTTGCTTAATAAAAAAAAGAAGAATGAAAAAAAATATATCAAATAACCCTTTTTTATGTTGTAAAGTAAAAATAGTGCTAGGGCGACCTGCAAGCAAGTCGTCCTAGAAACCCGATTGACCTACAAGCAGGACAACCGGGGAAACCCGGTCAACCTGTAAGCAGGTCAACCGGGGGAATTGGTAATGATCACTAAGGATCGGAGTGGAGGAAGCTGACGATGATGGAAGCCGACAATAAAGGAGGCCGAAAAGAGAGAGAACGGCTAAGAAAAAAGGTGTGGATACATGAGACCTTATAGGAGGCAAGCACACGGCCAAAGTAAGCACTTGACACCTCCTAGAAGATCTCAATCATCACAGACAAAGAAAAAAAATAGAGAAAGAAGAGAATATACAGTCGTAGCTCTGATAGGGTCACATGACCAAGGAAACTAAGAGGATCCAAAAGGCCGGCACAAGTATGACCGGTAAGAGAGAGGATCCAATGGCCAACACAAGTATGACCGGAGAGAGAGAAAGAGAGGATCTGAAAGCTAGCACAAGAGTGACAGAAGAGAGAGAGGATCCGAAAGCCGGCACAAGAGTGACCGGAGAGAGAGAGGATCCAAAGGTCACATGACCAAGGAAAAAGTGGATCTAAAGCCGACAGAACTATGACCGGAGAAAGGAGATCCAAGGGTCACACGACTAGAGAGAAAGAGGATCTGAAAGCAGGCAAAACTATGACCGGAGAGAGTAGATCCAAGGGTCACACGACCAAAGAGAAAGAGGATAATGCCAACCGGCTAAGGAGAGAGACACTAGAGGGAAAGAAACTCGATCGGAAGGAGGGAGAAGATCTTGATCGGCAAGAGAAGAAGGGAGTAGATGGACCGGTAGAGCGCCGACCACAGGGCATGACCGGTAGAGTGCAAGATGCAAGGGGGTACGCCCGTAGGACGCAAGGCGAACCGGTAGGGCGTAGGGTGCAAAAATACTGACAAAGCGCAAGGGCACAAGGCACAAGTGTAGGCGTAGGTGAACCGATAAAGTGCAAAGTGCATGCAGACCGGCTAAGAGCAGGCGAAAAGGGGCAAGCTGGTAAAGTGCAGGGTGGTCCGCCGAGCAGAGGATTCGGTGATGGAGGAGGTCGGCTGGGCCGGATCTGGCAAGGGTGCAGTCGGCGAGGGCTGACGGTGAGTGGGGCGCAGGGAGGAGGCCGACGCGGCGAGGGGATAGCCAGAAGCGCCAGATTTGGCCCCTCGTGCTGCTGTGCCGGAGATATGACACGGGAGTAAGGCACAAGAGTTGGTGCAAGACCGATGGGCGCGAGCTGAAGCTGAAGGAGGAGCGACAGCTCGAGCGCAAGGCTGTAGCACCGGGCCGGGCCGGAGAGGACGACGGACGAATTTGGAAAAAAGAGGAGGCCGGGCACTAGGCACAAAGGGTAGGACCGGGCTAGGTGCAAAGGGACAGCCGATCGGTATAGCAAGTCACAAAGCACAGCCGTCTGATGCAATTCGGATGGCTGTGATCACTTATATAGAAAGCAAACGCACAAGACGACTGTGATTCAATTTAAGAGAAAGAGAGAGAGAGAGAGAGAGAGAGAGAGAGAGAGAGAGAGAGAGAAAGAGAGAGAGAGAGAGAGAGAGATTTAAGACAAAAAAGGGATAAAGAGAGAATCGGAGACATGAGAGAGAGATCCGGGCGACAGCGAAGGAGGGCACGGGTGGGTGCGGCGGGCTGAGATTGGTAGGCGCAGGACCGCGATGGGGAAGGCCGAACGAAGCCGGCGAGTTCAGCGCTCGGACAAGGCCGGCGGTAAGGCGTAGGGCTCGAGTGAAGTCGGTGGGCGCATGGCGCAGGCGAAGTCGGTGGGTTCAAGGACCGGGCAGCGCAGGGCGGAACTGGGGACGGACGGTGCGGGATCAGGCTCCGGTGGAGACGATAGGTGCGGTGCAGGGTTGGGATCGGACAACGGGCATGGGACCAGCACATAGGGCTCGGACGACGCACCGGGATGCAACCGTCCCTTGCCCTCTCTCAGGCGACGACCAGATCTGGAGCGGGCGACTAAGGGCCAGAGACGGCGAGCGGCAGATTCGGCACACAGCAGCGGCTGGGCCGAGCGACGATCACCGGTGTCCGAACGCAGGACCGGGCGGCAATGATGACGAGCGACGACGATGAAGGAGGGGGCCGGGTAGAGCAGCTCGGGGCATCGTGAAGGCAGATCCATGTGCCTTTGTTCCCTTGCAGATGGCCTTAATGCCCCCGGCAGGTGCTCAGGCTCGACGACGAGCGACAGATCCGGTACGAGTGGAGGCAGATTCGGGCGGCAGCGACGGCGGGGCGTAGGTGATCAGGCTGGACGACGAACAGCGGTGGAGAGGTGACCGCACCAGATCGATCAGGTATTCAGGAGAGAGAGACGGGAAAAAATATTTTTTTATTATTCCCTGCCTCCTCGATGTCATCGATGACGACCGAGGAGACCAAGGCCGAAGAGGAGAGCGTCAAAACCCTAGGCCAAGAAGGTTGTCTCTAAGACCATGTTACGAAGAGAAAGGGAGAGAGAATAGGTTTGGGGAGAAAAACTTCTTGTATTATCTCATCAATCTCATTATTGTTACATAAGACTAACTCTCTGTATATAGAGAGAGACACCATTACATTACCATAACCGAGGTGGGACTAATAGAATACTAACACACTATATCTAATATACTAAGTCTGGAAAAAAGAGTTTTTATATAGAAAAGTTTTTATACATTCAAATTTTTCTAAGACAGACCATGGTTTTCTATATGTACTTGTACTTTTACATCTTGTGAAATTTTTTGACCTAAAAAGGAGTTGATTTAATTACTTTTCTCATCATTTGGATTTTATAAGAAACCCTAAAAATTGTTTTCTCCTACTAAAACTGAAAGTATATTTTTTGATTCCTTTGGTTTTTGATTTTTTTAATATTTTTATTGAAATCAAATGGGGGGTATTTGCTTATTTGCATATAATAATTTAAAGTAAATCCCTTTGTGTTGGTACTGATATCACGATATTTCGTAGAGATGAAAATATTTCGTAGAAATATCATGATATTTTACGAAACCGCTCGATATTTTGACATTTCCAATTATGCTCGAGATTGCAGGCAGGATTTCGTATCAGGTTTTCATTTTTTCGATATATTTCGCGAAATATATCGATTTTTTGTACCTTGACCAGGATGACCCATACAGATGGAAAACCATATGGTTGAATAACATTGTTCCTCAGTGTCCTCACCATATATAGCTATGTATCTTTAGGATTAGGGACTTTTGCATATAACCCCTGAGACCCCTATCTTTTTAAGTTCTACATCTGGCTCCCTAATATATTTTGACTATTGATAAATCCCCCCCCCCCCCCCCCCCCCCCTCTCCCATGTTTACCAACTATCTCCTTGAGTTGACCTTAGTTGGGTTAGTTGTCAAGTTAAACCTTGAAGTTATATTTTTGCCCATAGGTTAAATTAAACGAGTGAAGTCATGAAACTTTACATTTAACCGTCGATCTTCACCTCTACTGAGCGCGTGAAGAACCCTAGCGATAGAACCCTCTCATCGTCCTCCTTGATTCTTCACCTTATACTGGAAAGAAGAACAAATGTCTTCCTGTATCTTCTATAAGTATTTCCCATCCTATCAAAATCCTAATATAATCTAAAAATTATAGCTGTTGTGGATTTAGGTGATAGTCTTCTCTGTTGAGTGAAGGAAGAACCCTAATTTGCTACTCCCATGAATTCTTTAAGTTCAAGGTATGCTTCATATGTCGATCTCTCTTCTGACTAATATCTAATTATAAACCGTAATTGATTGTCTATCTCCTCTATGCATGTATGCCATAAATCTTGGTTTTTAGAAGGCTGAATCACCCAACATATTTCTTAATAAATTTTTCGCCCAGCCAAGGTACCAATCTTTACCTAATTTCTTATGGTAATGGTTCCAGTTATGGCTCATAGTCTCATTTATGATTTGTTGTTTTAATTGAGCTTGTATTTTGTGTCCAAATTAGAAAATGTGCTTCAACAAATATATATTTTCTTGTTTGGGATCCTAATTAGTGTTGTTTTGGGTTAAGTTTATGTGCTAAACTTCATGCTTATAGATATGAATGTTTGATTTGAGTCTATGCTTGAAGCCGCTTTCATATCTATGTTACTGTGCTTGAAGACGCTTTCATATCTATGTTATTCCTATAGGTGTCTTTGATATGGTTTGAGTTTAGGATATGGAGAGTTGGGATCACGTTTGAAGAGAGTTTCATATTCATACTATATTTGTTAATGTACATTACTTGTGAACATGATATCGACACGGATGTTCATATTCATGTCCATGCTTGAAGAGAGTTTATGATAGGATATAGATGTTTAATATTTTGTACTCTCTTGTATTTTTCTCTTGCAAATCTATAAATTTAATTTGCAAAATTATTCTTCAAAATGGTGACTATTGGAAGACAGTCAAAGAAGAAAATAGGAGAAAATATCATCTTGTTAAATAGAAATATTTTCAGGTTGACATTGATATGTTTTTATATATATTTGGAGTTATGTGATGAAGCTGAATCCTTTTTTAATTGGCCAACGTCACAACTACTTACCTACCTTGTGTCAAATACAAGTCCAAAAGAATATTTATCGGTACGGTCATACCAATAACTTATGGCCATTTTTCTATCAAGTGTTGAAGGCAAGGTTGAATTGCATGCATCATTAAAAAATTTGAGGTACCAAGAGATACACTAGTTAGCAGGAGATCATATTTTATTGTCAGTCTTGTATCCCCTACACAAGGTACATCTCATTCTACTGTCAGCCAAGCAATTCATACACAAGGACCCCAAGGTGCATCTCATCCTAATATGGGAAGAAGATCAGCCCCTGCAGCTGCACAAGGAGAGCAGTCTTCTGATGCGAGAAGAGCAACCCCTCCAATTGCACATGGAGAGCAGATTCTGATATGAGAAAAAGATCAATCCCTACACCTACACATGAAGAGCAACCTTATGGTATTGTCATACCAGTCCCTACAGCTATATATAGAATATAATAGAGAAGAAGAGCAACAACAATGGCGGAAGAGACATACTTAGATGATGAAATTATTTATATAGATGGTGAGTTTGGAGAGGGTGGTTTTGATGAAGATTATGATTTTGACTATTGTCCTTCAGAGATAGTTATCATAGTATGCATTCATCATCTAGCGATGAGGAGGAAGACGAAGTACGCTTTTATGAAGGTGATATACCTGAGGTTTGTTTCGGAGAATCTAAACATGGAGGTTGGATCTGTCTTCAAGGATGTGACATCTTTCATCTTGCCCTTAAGCAGCATTGTATCATGAATGAATTAATAGTGAACTATGAGAAGATGAACACATGGAAGTGACAACAAAATATTCATACAAAGGTTGTCTTTGATGAATTCATGCCTCAACCCATGCTAATAAGATTACATTTGAGGTGAAAACCATTGAATGGGGAGCACAAGTGCAGTTCGATAAATAAAGTTAGTAATCAAATGGTTTCATCTAATTGGATATGTAATAATTTTTTAAAGTTGTTGTCTCAAGAAGCCACTATAACAGTGAAGGAGATAAAGAGAAAACTATATGAGAAGTACTCTCAATATTCCATATCACGAAGTTTGGAGAGGGAATAAAAAAACTTTTGAGAAGTTACATGGTAATGTAGAGGACAATTACAGCCATATACCAGAATTGGAGGCTGAGCTTTTAAGAAAGAATGCATGTAGTGTTGTTACTTGTATGCTTGATAATAACAATATCTTTCAGTATCTTTTTGTTTGTTAGACACCTACATTACATGTTTCTTAGTTGGATGTAGGTCACTTCTTGGCATTGATAAGTGTCATTTAAAAGGCAAGTATCTAGGGGATTTACTGGGAGCAACTGCATTGGATGAAAACAATGGATTATTGTTTATTGCATTTATAGTTGTTGAGGCTGAAAGTGGACATAATTGGGCTTTAATTTGTTTTTACAAAACTTCAATCAAGCAATTAGATATATGCCAAATTTAACTATTATGTCAGATATGATGAAAGGGCTAGATGAGGCAGTTCAGGTGGGTTTCCCTAGTTATGAGAACATGTCATGTGTTATTCATTCATTTCAAAATTTTAAAAAGTAGTCTGGCACTGTATATGAGTCACTTGTGTGGATGGCTGCAAAATCCTATATCACTCCTCACTTTCTCGAGAATATGGAGGAGATTAAAAAGTATCACCTGAATCATATGCATACTTGGTAGGAGTTAACTATATTTGGATCACAGAAGGAGACTTGCTTTGAAATGGAAAGGAAAACTTGTACCAATGACTCAAAGGTATATTAGAGATATAAATAGGAACACCTAAGCTTACATTGTGCATTGATCACCTGATATGAGTGTTGAAGTTGTATCACTTTATCAGATATGGGAGGTGAATCTTGAAGTTGGAACATGTTCTTATATGAAGTGGCAAGTTAATGTTATACCATGTGTGCATACTACAGTCATAATCATATCCATAAGAGGACTGAAGCTAGAAGGTTTTATGGATGTGTATTACAAAATTGATATGTATAAAGCAACATATACCTTAGAAATTGGTTCTATGATTGATTATAGCTTGTGGCCCAAGGTTGAGGTCCAATACAAGGTTCTCCTCATACTTTACAACCTCCAGGGCGTCCTACAAAGAAAAAAAATTAAAGATCCATATGAAAATAAGAAAACAAAAGTGTATCAATGCAAAAGGTGCTTTCCATTTGGCCGTAATAAGGCCACTTGTACAACACTACTTGGACAAACATCTTCGGGGACTCGGGTCGCATAGGAGACCTCAAGAACGTAGGTATCATCCAATGTCCAGAGTGAAAGAGGCAGGGGAAGAGAAAGTGGTTCTAGTATGTATGTAAATTTAGGAGTATTGAGTGTTCAAGCTTTTTTATAAGTCAAGTGTTAACTTTTATATGTTTTTATAGGGGACTTTCAGTGATCAATAGAGTAAGGGGTCATAATGTGTCTATAAGAGGTGGTCCAGAGTGTAGTACATAACAGTTTATTGGTAAGTTGACTTTTAGGTCGTTTATGTGAGTATGTTGGTAGTTATTAACTTACTATGTTGTTCAAGTATAAAACTCAATGATAGCCCCACCACTTTTGCTATTTATAGCAATTTTTATGTTTTAATTGGTGTTAAAAAATCTGAAGTAGATCCAAAATTATAGAGTGACAACATATGGTATGACATGAGTTTTATATCAGATGACATTTTTGGAATAGATTGGAAGCTAGTTTTGGGGTATTGTTGCTATTAAAATATAAAATAAGTTTTATATGGGATGATAATTTTATATGTTATTGCATTATGTTGGGAGGAATTCAATTTTTAAGTTGGGAAGAGTTTAATTTTTTATTTATATATAAATCAAGAGATGACTATAAAAATAAGTGGACTAAAATCTTTCCCTTAAGGTTATTGTGCCTTGTTTGTATGTGCAAAATCAGGCCATTGATGTCATGTTCAAAGGATTATGGAAATAATAAATAGCAGCTACTGGCTGTCTCCTTCCGTTTTGATCTTCAGAACTTATTGAGTCATTGCTCTAGCGCACAGTCCTCTAACCGCCTAACCGATCCAGTTAAAAAAAAAAACATACCCTTGTCTTGGTTGTCATTTAAATATGAATATACTATATTATTTTGTTATTTCATTGTATTGTGAGGAGTTCAGTTATTGTATATTATGTATTCGTTATTCCAGTATTATTGTTACCTTAGATATGGTCTAATTATTAATTTAGTGCCACCATCTATACTATATTACATATACATACAGCTTCACTGGTGGTTGATGTTTTGTGGTTGTTCATGATATAGTTGAATAATTATTTATTTATTTTTTTATGGGCTGCTATTTTTTATGGTTCAAGATGCAGTTGAACTTGGTTATTTTAGAATGATGGTGGTGGTATGTATATAAAATTAAGAATATTAAGTATTTATGTTACTTTTATATTACCTTAGACACAGTGTGCATATATGTTATCTTAAATCTAAAGTAAATTACTGATTCATTGTTTCACAACATTATAGTTACCTTAGATATGATGTAATTACTAATTTCATGCCACCATCGATCTATACTATATTTCATGTATGTATGTCTTCACTGGTGGCTAATGTTAAAAGGTTGTTTATGATACAGTTGAACAATAATTTTATTTTTGATTTTTTATGAGCTGGTATTTGTGATGGCTCCGGATGTAGTTGAAAATAATTTTTTTATAGTGGTGATGGTTGATATTCCAAATAATGATTTATTATGATCATAAAACAATAATTATTTAATAGTGGTAAACAATAGTTGTTTTCTCAATCATTTGGTGATTGTATAACAGTGATTGCATTAGTTTTTGTATTTTCAAATTCAATCATGTGTTTGACAAAGATAAATTTTATTAAATAGAAGCACTTCATTTAATTCAAACAATAGGTCAAGGACAAAATAACAACAAAATTGATTATGCATTGATATTGTACATACACATCAATTTTTTTTTCAAATGATTCCATCTTCTGAAGTTTAATATCCAGCTTATTAAGGTTTTTCTCTATCGATTTCTAGATAGCATCAATTGATACTTACTGTCAATAGTGCTATGGCTGGCATCATCCTCCCAGGCGAAAAAACTGCAGCCATCAATGGTCTAAAAAAAAAACGATCGATCATAAAGATAGTACGTAATACAATACAGACTTTAACAAAATATTACAAGATATCTTATCATTATAGTTACCTTAGATATAGTGTAATTATTAATTTCATGTCACCTTCTATACTATATTTCATGCATATAGGACTTCACTGGTGGCTGATGTTTTAAGGTTGTTCATGATGCAGTTGAACAATGATTTTATTTTTGGTTTTTTATGAGCTGGCATTTGTGATGGCTCAGGATGTAGTTGAAACTGATTTTTTTATAGTGGTGGTAGTTGATATTCCAAATAATACAAAATAACAACGCAAATGATTAGCATTAATATTGTACATTCGCATCAATTTTTTTTTTCAAATGATTCCATATTCTGAAGTTTAATATCCAGCTTAGTAAGGTTTTTTTTTTATCGATCGAGTTCTAGATAGCATCAACTGATACGTGCTGTCAATAGTGTTATGCCTGGCATCATCCTCCCAGGCGAAAAAACTGTAGTCATCAATGATCTAAAAAAAACGATCGATGATAAAAATAGTACATAATACAATACAGACTTTAGCAAAATATAACAATATATCTTATCATTTCTTTCTTATACCCATAAAATCATTGCCCTTTCAATATTTATTTATTGTAGACAAAAACTTTGCAAGGTCCTCTTCTACAATCTCATACTTGATTTGGTGTTGAGTTGTGTAGAGAAAATCTTTCAATGATGCTCATCTTGAAAAAATAACTTGGTGAGCTTCTATACAGTCAAGAAAGGGAAATGGTGTCACTAAGATTCGAATGAGGAGCAAGTTTGTCTGTAGAATTAGAAAGAGATGAGTCTCATGAGCTTCAGTAGAGGAGCATGATTTGTGGTGGGCTTTATGCAAATAAAATGGCAGAACCATAGAGAAAAAGAATGAAATATGATCGTTGATAGATGAGAGTCACCGAACAATTATATGCGCGCCAGTTTTGGAGGGCAATTTTGTCATGTCAATAAGGCCAAGGTAAAAGGGTCTTAATCTTTTCAACCGTTTGTTTTTTGAAGAAATATTTTCTAAAAATCCAATCGTTCACATGGCTGCTTAATCGGAGGGGGGTTTTATTAAAAGTCAGAATATGTCAGGGAGCCAAATATAAAGCTTAAAAATACAATGTATCAAGGGGGGTATATACAAAAATCCCTTAGGATTGCGATGGATGCCGGGAATTCAATTCATGTTCAGATTCAACCATTGAATTTAAAGCAAACCCTCGAGAATCTTACCACGAAATCAATTCAACTGATATCACCTTCTCTACTTCTCCCAGCAAAGCCTATAAATCCCTAGTGTCCCCAATCTCAATTCACACCAAAGCCATGGTGCAGAAGACAGCATTGTGCCTTGTGGCGGCGGTGGTGGCGGCGGCGGTGGCGGCGTGGTCTCCCGGCAATGCTCATGGGCTGAGAATTGGTGGGCCGGATTCGTTCGTGGCTACCGAGACACGGGTTCCGCAAGGTCCATTATCTTGGTTAGTTCCTGGAGGCCCAAACCCCATACAACATCCATCCAATGCAGATGGATTTGGAGTGGTGAAGCAAAGCGTCGTCGGAGGCCCAAACCCGACCCAGAAAGCAACGCACAAAGGCTTTGAAGGGATCCAACGGTCAGTTCCTGGAGGCCCAAATCCGAACGACCGTCCAACTGATGATGATGGATTTGGAGGGATGAAACGAAGGGTTCCGAGTGGGCCAAACCCGATCCACAACCCACCTGATGATGTTTGAGGAGACATCATGGTGGCCTGAAGCTTAATTATGTATGTTCACATGCAGAGCTTACTCTATCTGCCAATAAGTATTTGAATGAGAGATGTTATAACAAATTCTCTATTAACTTTTATTTTCTCTCTCGGTTCGCATCTATTTATATTTAGTTTTTTGAACAACTTGACCCCTGAGCTATGCTTTATCTGCACTAGTGCTTGCCCATGCCGATTGGCACAAGCGGGTGCCTTCGGCACAGCACATGGTGAAGGTTTTCGGTGCAACACGGTCGAAGACGTAGAAAAATTCAAAAATGGGGCTATTAAGAGACTGTCATATATGAGATTGATTGGAATCTCAAGGGATTTGCATGGCTAAAAGGAGAAAGGTTGTGTCCTTATTAACAGCTTGCATGCATGGGGCCATTAAGGGCCTCTCATGCATGCCTTTAAGTCCCTCTCTCTCATGCATTTGAATCATCTCCATACGTTTGAACTCTCTCTCTCTCTCTCTCTCTCTCTCTCTCTCTCTCTCTCTCTCTCTCTCTCTCTCTCTCTCTCTCTCTCTCTCTCTCTCTCTCTCTCTCTCTCTCTCTCTCTCTCTCTCTCTCTATCTTGATCGACGACCGGATATATCACGAGCGTTTTTGTTGATGAGGAGTTTTTGAGAATGGTAGACTCGTAATTATCGCGAACATACGTAACATGTTATATAGACTAGTAAATGCCCGTGCCTATCGGCACTGCAGTGGGCCTATGCCGATTGGCACGAGCGGGTGCCTTCGGCACAGCACATGGTGAAGGTTTTCGGTGCAACACGGTCGAAGACGTAGAAAAATTCAAAAATGGGGCTATTAAGAGACTGGCATATATGAGATTGATTGGAATCTCAAGGGATTTGCATGGCTAAAAGGAGAAAGGTTGTGTCCTTATTAACAGCTTGCATGCATGGGGCCATTAAGGGCCTATCATGCATGCCTTTAAGTCTCTCTCTCTCATGCATTTGAATCATCTCTATACGTTTGAACTCTCTCTCTCTCTCTCTCTCTCTCTCTCTCTCTAGATCTTGATCGACGACCGGATATATCACGAGCGTTTTTGTTGATGAGGAGTTTTTGAGAATGGTAGACTCGTAATTATCGCGAACATACGTAACATGTTATATAGACTAGTAAATGCCCGTGCCTATCGGCACTGCAGCGGGCCGCCTTCGGCAGCAACACAGCCCTTGGGCATTGCCACCCCCCCTCCTAACCCTCGAACCCAAATCCTCTGCCCAATTTATTTGCCCCCATCGTCTGCCCCCCAAGTCACAACCGTCCGATGCACTGTACCCGACCGGTGCATCACACCAATATGTACCTAATCATTGTCGTCTCTTTGCTTGCCGAATGGGGTGAGTGCGATGCACCGATCGGGTATGGGTACAATGGAGGGCTGTGACGTGGGGGCAGACGATAGAGTAGAGAAATGAGGCAGAAGATTTGGGTTCCTCCCCTGCCACCCTATTGGAAAGAAAGAGAGAGAGAGAGAGAGAGAGAGAGAGAGAGAGAGAGAGAGAGAGAGAGAGAGAGATGAAGGGAGAGAGAGAAAGAGATAGTGGGGAAGAGAGAGAGAGAGAGAGAGAGAGAGAGGATTCTATGGTGGCTGCCATCGTGTGGCTATCATGTAATTGTAGTGGTGCTAAACGGTTCGATTTGCGTGTGATACCAGTGATCTGGCATCACGGTTGCACCATAGATTTTCTAGAGTGTGGGATATATATATATATATATATATATATATATATATATATATATATATATATATATATATATATATATATATATATAGAGAGAGAGAGAGAGAGAGAGAGAGAGAGAGAGAGAGAGAGATGGAGAGAGATCTAGAAAAGCAGTGTTTTCAAAACCGGACCGGGAGCCGAACCGAGAAGGCATCCGGTTCGGTCCAAATCGATTCAAACCGGTGGTTCAACCGTTTGAGCCGCATGAAAATATGTTTTTTTAAATAGATATTTACTAAATTCTTCATTGATAAGGTTTGATTCCTGGGTTAACAAACAAACCGGTTTATTCAAAGACCGAACCAAAACATGTTCCGGTCCAAATCGGTCAAACCCCCCGTCCGATTTTCAAAACATTGCTAGAGAGAACCGGGGAGAGAGAGAGAACCGGGGGGAGAGAGGAGAGAGAACCGGGGACGGAGCAGTGTTTACCGGAAGGCGAACCGAAAAGGCATCCGGTTCGGTTCAAATTGGTTCAAACCGATGGTTCAACCATTTGAACCGCATGAAAATATGTTTTTTTTTAAATAGATATTTACTAAATTCTTCAATGGCAAGGTTTGATTAATTCCTGGGTTAACATACAAACCGGTTTATTCAAAGACCGAACCGAAACATGTTCCGGTCCAAACCGGATGAACCGCCCAGTCCGGTCCGATTTTCAAAACACTGGGAGGGAGTAGGTGGGAGAGAGAGAAAGAGAGAAAACTGGAGGGAGAGAGAAGAGAGAGTGAGATCGACTAAGAGAGAGAGAGAGAGAGTTAGAGAGAGAAAGAACCGGGGGGAAAGAGAGAGAGAGAGAGAGAAAGTGATTGAGAGAAAGAGAGAGAGATAGTTAAAGACAGAGAGAACTCGGGGGAGAGAGAGAAAGAGAGAACCAGATAGAGAGAGAGAGAACCAGGGGGAGAGCGAGAAAATCGAAGAGAGAGAGTTAGTTAGAGAGAGAGAAAGAGAGAACCGGGGTGAACGAGAGGGAGAGAGAGATCACAGAGAGAGAGAACGACTAAGAGAGAGTTAATTAGTTAGAGAGAGAGAACCCGGTGGAGATAGAGAGAGAGAGAAAGAGAGAATCATAGAGAGAGAGAACTGGGAGGAGGGTGAGATAGTAAGAGTCGGGGGAAGAAAGATAGACTGAAACGAAAAAGGAGAGAGACAGAGGAGAGAGAGAGAGAGAGAGAGAGAGGCAGAGAGAAAGTCAGGAGGAAGAGAGAGATGGAAAGAGAGAGTCGGAGGAAGAGGGAGAGAGAGACGAAGAGAGAGGTCGAGGGGAAGAGAGAGAGACGGAGAGAGACATACGGAGAGAGAGAGACGGAGAAAGAGATCGGGGGAAGAGAGAGAGACGGAGGAGAGAGAGAGAGAGAGAGAGAGAGAGAGACGGGGAAGAGAGATCGGGGGAAGAGAGAGATACGGAGAGAGAGAGGGATCGGGGGAGGAGAGAGAGAGATACGGAGAGAGAGAGAGAGAGAGAGAGAGAGATTGGGAGAGAGAAAGAGAGAGATACGGAGAGAGAGAGAGAGATCTGGGAAGATAGAAAGAGATCGATGGCTATGATTAGCGTTTCTTTTTATCTTGTCAGCGTTGGGTTTCTTTTTGTCCTAGTCAACACAAAACCGCCGTGCCATATTATATAGATCTCTCTCTCTCTCTCTCTCTCTCTCTCTCTCTCTCTCTCTCTCTCTCAAGTTTTAGGTGTTAAACCTAATATTTACCCTGAAAATATACTTCCCAATGAGACTAAAAAGATTTTCTAAAGATTACTTGATTCTAACTAGGATCACGATATTTTTGGTATAAAATTTACGTAACAATTTTAAATTGACGGAGGGACCTATCAAGCAACCAGAGCATAGTTTGAGATTCAAGTTATATTTTTTATTTTACAACACGAAAACATATGTGAAATAGTGCGTAATTTAGGGGAAGTTTTTGTAATTTTTGATATCTTTTTCCAAAAATTTTTAGAAAAATTATTCAAATAGTCTCGTATGTATTTGTTTATGGAAACTAAAATCAGGTTTTAGAAAAAAAAATTTTAAATTAGATTTTATAGAAAGCGATGTGCAAATATATTTTTAAGAGAAAAGTATAATCACTCTTTAGATCATGATTAGGCATACAATAGATATGTAGTCAGATGCATGCAAACATATACACATTGATTTGTAGTATCATCTTAATCAAAATCCTCAAAATAGATATGTAGTTTGGGTATCACTAGCACACATATTGGTTAGTAGTATCATCTTAATCAAAATCCCAAAACTTAAAAAAATAAGCTTGGGGCTATATTGCATAGTCGAAAGTATGACTTCTATCACATATCATGATAAAGTGAGCAGGTAAATCTCCGTGCCCAAAGGTACTTGTTCACCAATGTATTTTGATGGACCTCCAATTATAATAGTTGGCGAAATGATTTTGCCAATATATCTATCGTGGGAGACATACTTTTAGAGATAAGGAGAAATACAGTTAAATTTAAGAGAGAGAGAGAGAGAGAGAGAGAGAGAGAGAGAGAGAGAGAGAGAGAGAGAGAGAGAGAGAGAGAGAGAGAGAGAGAGAGAGAGAGAGAGATGAATCCCCTTATTTATTCCAATTGGGAGCTTGGAAAATGTGGATTCCTAGAATGTCAAAACATCTTGTTTGGCTCACCTATGATTCTCTTGGTGGGAGATGCCACCACTTCTTACTAGGTAAAACAAATTCCTTAGAACCATTCAGATCAAAAAAAGGGAGTCAATGTTTTTAGGACGATTCGGAATCGCTCGTAAGGGAACCCCCCTTTCAGTTCGGTTCGTCTCTTTTTCAAGCAACGATTCCCACATCTGATGAGCATCGCACGACGATTATGTATCAGACGACCGAGATGTACAACGAAAAGGCATGGGGATGTACGCATACTTCTCTCAGTGTCTCGTTACTCTCTCTCTCTCTCTCTCTCTCTCTCTCTCTCTCTCTCTCTCTCTCTCTCTCTCTCTCTCTCTCTCTCTCTCTCTCTCTCTCGCTCGCTCGCTCTCTCTCTCTCTCACACACACACACACACACGCACACAAATTATAAAAAATCAGAAGTTTGAGAGAGAATGATATTCAAACACAAAATTGATCAATATTGGAATTAAAACTTAAGGGATCTCGGCGGCTAGAGTTTCTCTTGGTGACCCTCCCCTCGGCAATCCACTCCATCCCTTCCCACCGGAACTCCCCCTCTTCCTTGAGAGACAGGCTAACTAGGGTTGTTTCTTCTGGGAGGGATCGTCCTCCTTGATCTTTGACATCCATGGCCTCTCTAGCCATGGAGACCATTCGATGGGGACGATGGGAAAGAGGGGTTTTTGCCTCCTACTGCTCCGTCTTGAATAGCTTTCGCGGAACAAGTGTTCTAGAAAGGAGGGGCTGTTGTCTTGGGGCCATGGATCTAGTTCTAGATCTAGCACATATCATGATAAAGTGAGCAGGTAAATCTCCGTGCCCAAATGTACTTGTTCACCAATGTATTTTGATAGACCTCCAATTATAATAGTAGGCGAAATGATTTCGCCGAGATATCTACGGTGGGAGACATAATTTTAGAGATAAGGAGAAATACAGTTAAATTTAAGAGCGAGAAAGAGAGATCCCCTTTATTTATTCCATTTGGGAGCTTGGAAAATGTGGATTCTAGGAGTATCAAAACACCTTGTTTGGCTCACCTATGATTCTCTTGGTGGGCGATGCCACCACTTCTTACTAGGTAAAACAAATTCCTTGGAACCATTCAGATCAAAAAAAGGGAGTCAATGATTTTAGGAAGATTTGGAATCGCTCGTAAGGGAACCCCCCTTTCAGTTCGGCTCGTCTCTTTTTCAAGCAACGATTCCCACATCTGATGGGCATCGGATGACGATCATGTATCAGATGACCGAGATGTACAACGAAAAGGCATGGGGACGTACGCATACTTCTCTCAGTGTGTGTCTCTCTCTCTCACACACACACACATGCACAAATCATAAAAAAAATCAGAAGTTTGAGAGAGAGAATGATATTTGTGAGCGCGGAAAAAGATACGGGTTGTCTTTATTGCGAATCACACGAGATTACAGAGTGACCGGGACCCGGGGGCTCGGGTGTGGCGAGTCCGGGTGCGGCGAATATTTGATCAGGAGATTGTGGGAGAGATCCTCTGGAGGGTCCCTTTGATCCGCGTCTCCACGTGGTATTCGTGTGAGAGCTCCGAAGCGGTTGCCCAGGACAGAGGTCTTTACAGGGTGAGAGTTTTTGAGAGGCTAAGGAGTATTTGCCTTTGTTTTTGTCCCGTCCGTGCTTCGTGCTTTCTCGGCTAGGGAGGTTTTGGGCTTCGTTCCTCGGTCTTCGTGTCTTTCTCGATCCTTGCTAGACCTCGGCATCCTTGATCGTCGGTTCGCGGCGTTGATCGTGCTTTTGGCGTCGGCTTTGGCTTTTGGCTTTGGCGTTGCTTTGGCGTGGCTCTGGCTTTTGCTTTGCTTTGGCGTTTGCGCTTGAACGTAGACGGGTAGAGATTTGCGATGCTTTAGTTCTTTCGGACTTTGCGTCGTATCGGCTAGAACGTGCGGTGCTTTGCTCGTGATCGGCGTAGTTGCTTGGCTTTGGCACGTGCGTTGCTTTGGCGCGGGCTTTACCGGTGCGTCTTCTTTGGCTTCTTGCGTTGGCTTTGGCTTTAGCTTTGACTCGATCTTCTTCTCGAACGGCGATGGCTACTTCTTCAAGGCTTCTTTATTCTTCCGGCTTCCTCGACGGTTGTGGCGTCGGCTTGGCTTTTCGACGGGGGTAGCACCGATCTTTGTGCGACGGTTGTAGCGTCGGCTTTTGTTGATGAAGACGGCAGGGGTAGCACCGATCTCCGTGCGACGGTTGTAGCGTCGGCTTTTGTTGATGAAAACGACGAGGGTAGCACCGGTTTCAGCACGGCGGTTGTAGCGTCGGCTTTTTGTTGATGAAGACGGCAGGGGTAGCACTGGCTTCAGGCCTTCCTCTCCCGGCTTACTTCTTCGTGCAAGGAGTTGATGCCTTTGTTGAAGACGACGGGTGTTGTCGGCTTCGATCTTCTTCTCCGGCCTTTGCTTGTGGCGTCTTCGGAGCTGATGAAGATCGTTGGAGCAGTCGGGATGATGACAGCTCCGGGTCTTCTTCTCCAAGCTTTCTTCTTCGTGCGAGGAGTCGAAGCTTTGATCTTCGAGTGCAAGGTCTTCACGTTAATGAGGACTTGAAGGGCCAAGGATTCCCGTAGGACGTGCTTGCCGTGCCTCGTGAAGCCTTCGGTCTTCGAGTGTTGGAGCTTCTCTTGCGGAGCTCTTTCTTCTTCGGCTTTTCGGACCCTTGATGCCTTCCCCCACCCCTTCTATTTATAGGCAAAGGGGGGCGGTTGGGAGAGATATGGCTGAAATATTTTTGTTTCATCCAATATCTCTCCCCATAACCATCAAGATATTATTCCCTTATTTGGGGAAACAAACTCGATCCCCTCCTTTTTAGTTGGGGTGGTTACGGGCAAGATGTGACTTGATCTTTGAAGATTGAGTCATTATCTTTGCACTTTCGGATCGCATGGCGACATATCGTCATCTTATCTGTCGGATCGAGGGATCGTCGTGGATCTACGGTTGTGTAGACATCCACACCACCTCCCCCCGCATCGAGGCGGTTGGGATTTTATTTTTTCTTTCTTTTTCTTTTCTTTTTTTTTCTTTTCCTTCCTTTATGGCCGGCCCCACCTCTCAGGCACGGTTTTCTATGAAGGGGGGCCGGTGGGTCCCCTCTTTGTGTTCGAGCTGCGGGTCCGATGGGACCCGTTTGCTTTGGGTCAGCCGCCTTTTATTTACGGGCCGTTGTGTGCGAGCTAAGTTCGCATGCGGGCCGTTGTGTGTGAGCTAAGTTCGCATGCAGAGCCATTGTGTATGGGCCAGGTTTCGCATGCGGGCCGTTGTGTGTGGGCCAGGTTTCGCATGCGGGCCGTTGTGTGCGGGCCAAATTTCGCATGCGGGCCGTTGTATGCAGGCCAAGTTTCGCATGCGGGCCGTTGTGTGTGGGCCGGGTTTCGCATGCGGGCCGTCGTATGTGGGCCAGGTTTCGCATGCGGGCCGTTGTGTGTGGGCCAAGTTTTGCATGCGGGCCCATTTTGTGTGGACCGGGTTTCGCATACGGGCCCATCTTATGTGTGCGAGTCGGGTTCGACCCGAAGGCCGTTGAGTGCGAGCCCGTTTTACATGTGCAAGTCGGGTTCGACTCGTGGGCTAATTTCGATGCCCACAAATGCCCCCTCAAGTTTGAGTGCACCCGCGGGAAACGCGTAGCGCTTGGACTTGAGCCGCGTATTCGTGTGGGATTAGGTCTTTATAAGGACCCCCGTTTCTTCGTTTCTCTTCATTGTTGACGATTCCCGGCGGCTTGGAGTCGAAGACCTCCTCTAGGGTTTTGTTCATCTTTCTTGTTGTCGCGGACTTCCGTTGTTTCTAGGATGGCGCGAATATTGACGGCGGCCGCTACGCGGAGTCCCAGGGCAACAAGGCAACGCGAGCGCGAGGACGACCACGGTGCACCTTGGTGGAGGGTTGTTTACTTTGTGAGGACCCCCGCCCTTTCGTTTCCCCCATTGTTTTGCTAGTGTAGGAGACGAACGGCTCTGGCGGTCTGGAGACGAAGACTCCTTCTAAGGTTTCGATCGCCCTCGTTGTCGCGGACTTCCTTTTGCTTCGAGGATGGCTGAACATTGACGGCGGCCACTGCGCGGAGTCCCAGGGCAGCAAGGCGACGGGAGGGCGAAGACGGCTGCGGTGCACCTCGGCAAAGTGTCATCATCGTTTCTTCATTGCGGGGTTGCGATGACGGAGGAGAGTTGTCGCGGCCGATGGTGGGGACGACGCGGATGGCGCACCGAGCGAAGGAGGCAGAGTGGTCGAAGATGCGGTAGGTTCCCTCATTCTTCTTCCTACTCTTCTTTCTTCTTCCTTCATTCCCTTTTTTTTTTTCTGGTTTCTGTTATGAAACGATGGTTGCATCGGATCAGGATGCACTCTGGATATAGACCCCTAGATTATGGGATAGGAGATTTACCCCATCTCTATCCCAATAACCGATTATGCCTATATATAGGGGGTTAAATGACTAACGGTTTTTTTTTCCCAACATTCATTTCCCTTTTTTTTTCGTCTCTGTTTCCTCTCTCTCTTTTTTTTTTCCTTTCTTTTCTGGTTTCGCTCTCTGCTTCTTCTCTTTTCTTTTTCTTTTTTTTTTGTCTCTGGTTGGCGCGGGACAACAGCAGCAGCAGGGTGGTGGTCGGCGTGCATGGCAGGCGGGGCTCAGGCGGCGGCGCGGGGGCCAGCGGAGCAGCAGCGGCGCGGAGGCGGCCGGCGGTTTCGGGCGATCGGGCCGGCGCGAGAGCCGGCGGTGGCCGGGCGATCGGGTCGGGCACGAGCGGCGGGCCGGCGCGGGGCACAGGGCGCAGAGCGGCGGGCCGGCACAGGAGCGGCAGCAACAGCAGCGGCGGTGTGGCGCAGGCCGGAGGCCAGGCGTGGGCGCGCGGAGTGTCGCCGATGGCGGCGCGGGCGTCGGGCATACCGTCGGGCGTGGGCCGGGGTGCAGGCGGGCGCGGGGGAGGCAGGCCGGCGCGGACGAGGGGGGCGGGCGGCGGCAGGGAGGCGGGCGCGGAGTGGCAGGCCGGCGACTGCGGCTCAGGTAGGGCCGCGGGGTCTTCGAAGGCCACAGCCCCATTTGGGGGTTGCAGTCTTTGAAGGAAGAAAAGGGGGCTGCGGCCCCCCCTCTGGTTTCAACTCATAAGGGGCTGTGGCCCCCACTTTTT
Organism: Chamaelirium japonicum; assembly: GCA_947650365.1. Lineage (NCBI taxonomy): Eukaryota > Viridiplantae > Streptophyta > Magnoliopsida > Liliales > Melanthiaceae > Chamaelirium > Chamaelirium japonicum. The sequence goes on along the minus strand of OX393556.1, from coordinate 51,992,657 downwards.
TTTTTTTGGGTCTTCTCTGGTTCGGTGAACAGCAGCAACGACACCTGCGGGCTCGGCTGCAACCGACAGGCGGAGCTGGCTGGCCCGGTGGCGGGCGTAGGCTCCAGGTGGTGCACAGGCAACATAGCAGCGGCGACAGGGCGGCCCGGTGGCAAGCGCGGGCTCCAGGTGGCAGGGCGGTGTGCACAGGCACAGGAGCGGCGCGTGGCGCTGGCGGCCGGGTCACAGCGGGCGCAGGCAGCCAAGTTGTAGCAGGCGCCGGTGGTGAGCGCAAGCGGCTGCGGAGGCTGGCTCGGGATGAGGGCCAGAGCGGCGGTGACTGTTGGGTATAACCGCGAACACGGAGCAGGCGAGTCTGGTGAGGTGCGGCAGGCGGCACTGCTGCAAGTGCAGATGGATCCGGCGAGACGTGGCAGGTGGCGGCCGAGCGGATTTTCGACGCGGTGGCCGACCGAAGGTTGGAGGCTCGTTTTGCATGGCTTGAAGACTGCAGCCCCGTTTGGGGGCTGTTGGTTTTAAGATAGAATGGGGTTGTGGCCCTTTGGGTTTGTGGATTTGAAGGAAGGAGGGGGCTGCCGACCCCTCTCCGGTCTCAGGTTTTTCATGGGGCTGTGATATTTTTTTTTTTTTGCTTCTGGACGTGAATTGCCTTTTCTTCTGGAATTGACCTTGCATCTTGATTTGACTTAAACTTTTCATCTCCTTGCAGGTCTCGCCCCTCCGAATGCTTTCTGAAGGTCGGCCGAATTGTTGAGGAGGTCTACCGTGGGAGCAGAGCGACTGGCAAAGTTGCACCCGAGCAGGCTGGGCGAGGCAGAGTGGATATTCCTCTGGATGACCATGGGTTGCTGAAGGCCTATGGAGAGAGCTTTCTTGATGGTGATGCCGGCTTGAAGAACATAGGGATAGGTGATCTGGAGTTTGGCGAGGAGGAAGACAAAGCCACAAGTGTCGACAAGGAGCAGCCTGCTTTGGTCGTCTTTTGCTTGCCGATCTTGACCTCGGTGACTGCTCCAACAATCTTTTTGGCATCGTGGAGGTCGCAGAGGATGCGGTCCTTGGCTCGGGGCCCTTGTCTTTTCTTTCTTTTTTTTTTTTTTACCTTGACTTGATTTGCTTGTGCCCGTATGCGTGACTGGTTTGTGCTTTCCTCCCTTTTTTTCTTCAGGGTCCGCCGTTATGAGAGCTTTCCGTCGTTTGGATGGATCGTCGATGCAGTCTCCCATGGGAGTACGCATCTTCGTTTCCCTTTTGTGCAAGTCTTCTGCCACCGTTACGAGAGCTTTCCGACTTCTGGATGGATCGTCGATGCGGTCTCCCACGGGAGTACGCATCTTCGTTTCCTTTTTGCGAAAGTCTTCTGCCGCCGTTACGAGAGCTTTCCGACTTCTGGATGGATCGTCGATGCGGTCTCCTATGGGAGTATGCATCTTCGTTTTCCTTTTGCGCAAGTCTTTTGCCGCCGTTACGAGAGCTTTCCGACTTCTAGATGGATCGTCGATGCGGTCTCCCACGGGAGTACGCATCTTCATTTCTCTTTTGTGCAAGTCTTATGCTGCCGTTACGAGAGCTTTCCGACTTCTAGATGGATCGTCGATGCAGTCTCCCACGAGAGTATGCATCTTCGTTTCCCTTTTGAGCGAGTCTTCTACCGCCATACTTTGAAGCAGAAAGCGTGTGTCGAAGTTGGACGAGCTCATTTTCACCGAGGACGGATCTTTACGGCAGATCGTTCGACCGAGTCCGGAGTTGCCATTCAGGAGTCAGTTCCAACGGATGTTTTGGCCGAAGCTTCTTTGTCAGCTCCTGTGGCGTCTTTGACAGCCGTCACAACGATGGTTCAGGAGGCGGTTCCCGTGCTTGGGTCTTCAGGACTGGATCGCGCCTTGTCTCAGCACTCAGAGGCTTGTCAGCGAAAGTGTAGATCGCAGAGCTTTCTTTCTAAGCTTCTTTTGGATTATTGTACTGTAAATTTATCCAGGTGACGCTCGCACTCTTCCAAGAGGAGGGTCTTGACGCTTTGAGTAGCTGGTGGGTTTCCTGATGGATGGCTTCTTGTTTGAGGAGCATATGTGCACCCTTTTGATGGATAGCTAGGCTCATTGCTTGCAACGGGCTTCACTAGAGAAGGACACTTCCTTAGCGTTGGCAAAGGCCAAGGAAGAGGAATGTTGACTGGAGGGGCTTCACATGTTTGCTACTACAGACTTGGTTCGGGTGCAGAAGAAAGGGGAGGCCGCTCGTGCGTCGCTTTAGAAATCAGAGTCATGTTTGGAGAAAGCTCGAGCGACTGAGAAGACTTTCAGAGCGAACCTTGTGAAGCAGCGTGCAGAGCTTGCGACGCGTTGAGCTAGTAGTTTCTCATCTTTCGGAGTTGCACTGCGTGGGTGCCCCGAGAGATGAGCTGTGGCAGCGCTGGGAGCTGGTGGCTTGACAGAGGCTGATGGCTTCTCGTCCCACGGAGTTGGACTTGCATCTTTTCTGGGCTTATTTTTCTGGAATGGTGATTTACTTTTTTTGTTTGGACTGAACCTTCACAGGCTGCCTACGTACCCTATTGAGAGGGATCAAGTCACACGTAGTTCCTTTATTCCTTTTTTTTTTTTTTGGGCAAGGGGGGTAACCTTGCGCTAGGCAAAGTACCTGTTGAGGGACTTGCCACTGGTAGGCAGAGTCGCCACGTGTTCGCAGTTGTCGCCCACCTTCTTCGCTTCAATATAGTTAGAAGTGAAGATCTTCTTGACTGGAGTTTTGATGATTGCTGGAGTTTGACTGGAGTCGATGTCTCGGTGGTTCAGAAGACTTTGTTCGTCACTTTTGGAGAGGCGAGCTTGAGTCTTTTTCAGATGATGTGGTATTGCAACTGAGGGTAGTGAACTCATATGCACTGTGCTTTCTATGTTGCGGCTGGATTTGAACATCAACTCGGTGGAGTTTTGCCCCCGAGTGTTTCCTGGCTTGATTGCGAGTTGCTCGGAGCTGGTGTACTTGGAAGACTCGGTTGAGCTCGAGGCATGCAACAGACCATGTAACGGTATTGTCATCTCTTGCAAAGTGATGAAGTTGGCCTCGGAGACTGGTGACGTTGGTTCCTTTGCTGAAGTGGAAGACGATCATCCTGGCTTGCAAAGCCATTGAGGTGCGAGCCATAGGACTGACACAGCTTGAGTAAGCAATGGAACGTGTGGCATTGAGCTTGATTTTGAGTTGATATGGATTTTTTGTCTTGATGCTGGCGCTCTTTTGACTTTGTGCACCGTCTGGCTGGAGGATATCGCTAGTTTTGCAAGTGGAGAGGTTTTGTCCCTCGCAACTGCTTTGACTTTCTGGGCTCGTGGGGCTTTTGCTGGAGGAACTTCTGCAACAGGATCTTCGGCCTGGTGGCACTTGACGTCAGCAAGGTGTGCTTTGGCCTTGTTGCAAGGCTTGCCGTTGGCGGCGATGGTTCTCTCCATGCATTCGATATTGGAGCTGCCTTCTTTATCGTCTTCCTGGAGCACTTGGTGAACTTTCATCATGCAGTAGGAAACCTTGAAGTTTTGATCAGCTTCAAGGAAGCGATTGGGAAAGAACTCTTGGAGTGTCACCAGCTCTGGGCATGTTTGCTGGAGAAGATTTTTCGGACTTGCTGGAGGTACTTTGGACGTCTTTCTTTCCGGAGCTTCACTCTTTTCCTTGAAGGTCTTTCTTTCGGGGAGTTTTGTTGTCACCCGATCTTGTTCGTGGTTGGCCAGATATGCTATCCTGTAATTTGACTGTCGTGGCCTTCTCCTTCAAGGCGTCATAGCCCATGTATTTTTATCAAAAAGATCTTCCTCGCCAGGGTGAAGAATTGGTGTCGTGATCGAAGGCTTTTCTTTGATCGGAAGGACTTGCTCTTTTGGAAGCTCTACCGGCTCATCTTCTGATCCCCAGCCGGTTGGCTTGATTTCTTTCATTAGGATCGAAGGAGGCTTGGAGTAGAAGACGTAGAAGTCGAACTTACTTGATGGCTGGCCTAGCAGGCTGACTTCAGGGTCTCTTTGCTCGTCTTTTGCTTTGAGCACATGCTGGGATGTAGCTTTGTTTGGAAGAGGGAGTGTTTGCGCGAGAGGCGGTTGGCCCCAAGGCAGTGAGGATTTGGCCCTGGGCACTGCAGGAGCATACCGTCGTTGTCTTCTTGGAGCTGGTTTCGCCATCGATCTTTGACAGACGATGCGCAGCCTTGCTGAAGTGTGTTGTGGAGCAGTCAGTGCTGGCGGGAAAGAGTCGAAGGTGATTGACATCATATTTGACTCGATGACGTCACCAGAGTTGATCTCGATTATTCCTTGCTTGGCGAGTGCCATGATCTTATCTTTGAAGACAAAGCACTTCTCGATGGAATGGCTGACCATCCGGTGGTACTTGCAGAAGAGCAGATCGTTGACTCGATGTGCTTGTTCCGGCCTTTTTGGTGGCGGAAGCTCGATTATCTTTTCTTGCATCAACTGATCGAACATGGAGGAAACTTTCGAGTCTGGGAAGGGATACTCCTTAGCTTCAAGCTCCTCGAGAGTCATCCTTGGTGGCCGTTGAGGCTGAGGAGGTGGTATGGCAACTCCTTTGTTTTTGTTCGGCTTGCCACCGATCTTGAGTGGTTTAGAAGTTGAAGCGAGGTCAGTGACGTTGACTTGCTTTGATGCCGCTGGTTCGTCCTCCTTTTCCACCTTCAAGAAGTATTTGGTCTTTGAGTCCCCACGATTTGCTAAGCTGAGCTCCATGTCGTGAGCCCGAGTCTCCAGTTCTTCGAAGGACCGAGGCTTGATCCCTTTGAGGATATAGAGCAAGCCCCAGTGCATGCCTTGGGTACACAACTCGATGGACGAGTCTTCATACAAGCGATATCGTGAGTTTAGAGCAAGGTTCCTCCAACGATCGATGTAGTCGATCACCGGCTCATCTTTCCTTTGCTTGGTGGCAGTAAGCTCGGTCATGCTGACGATGCGCCGAGTGCTGTAGAAGCGGTTGAGGAACTCCCTCTCCATCTGATCCCAGCTGTCGATGGACCCTGGAGGAAGATCAATGTACCAGTCAAAAGTATTACCTTTGAGGGTGCGAACGAACTGTTTCACCATCTCGTCGCCGTATGTGCCGACGTTGTTGCAAGTTTTGATGAAGTGGGCAATGTATTGCCTTGGATTGCCCTTCCCGTCGAAGTACTGGAACTTTGGCAGCTGGAACCCGGTAGGGAAGCGCAGTTGTTGGATCCTTGTGGTGTAAGGCTTTGAGTATGCCGCTGTGGTCGGAGGAAGACTACCGTCATGGGAACGCATCATGTCGGCTACCAACGCTTGTATTTGCTGGACAGTCATCGTTACTGCCGTCGGAGGTTGTGTGGCCACCGAGACTGGCACTGGAGAGACGACTTCCGCTGGGACGGGAGCCGAGGAGAGTGCAGGAGTAGTTGCTATCATTGCCCCCCCAACCAGCTTTTAGCTAGTCCTCGAGCAAAATAAGCGAGAATTCAATGCAAAGATTTTCAATAATAATGCATGATTTCTAACCCCGAAAAAGTTTTTTTTTTATATTAAATGGTAAAACAACATAAAGCATTTTTTTTTTTTTGCAGAAAGTTTTAATGAATAATTTATAGTACTCAAGACTAGAGATTCTACGGCACAAAGCTCATAGATTAATATTAGCTAACTTCTAGTTTACCGAGTCATCGATTGAGTTCCGGTTATTAACCCTTTGGTAGGAAATATCAAACTGACTGTACTCGAGTGCTCGGTGATATCTGGACTTAACACGACTAGAGCTTTGGTTTTCAAGGATGCATCAATACTAATAAGCACCAAGAACAGTCGAACGACCTTAAACACTGATTCAAAACCTCGTTGTCTGTCTAGGTTTACGAGAGGTGTAGATGTTCACTTTAATACCACAAGGGCTTTATGTGTGATATTTCATGCTTACTCGTGTTTTTACAGCGACGGCTTTCACACTATCTTTTTTTTTTTTCAGGTCTCCTTTTTTTAAGAATCTAATTATGTATCCCTTCCTAATTTACACCATGGTAGCTGCACTCTGTGCCCATGACACGCTGTCAACGCTCTCATAAGTCAGGTAGTCATCCCCATGTTGCTTCTACATTAGATTCACTATATGTATATATGATCATTCTCATAACCTTATACACCATGCTTTACTAATATAGTTGCATGTAAGTTAGGACTTTTACATAACTCGACCCTAGACCTTGTAATAGGTAGCCCTTTTCGCTGTACCTGGTCTAATCCACTAGTTGCCCTTTTTTTTTCCACCCTATCTCTCCATAGAGCAAACTAAGTGAACAAGACAGTTGTGGTTCATCAGGTCTCTAAGTATTATCAGATCAACAATAACCTATCGAACCTAGACTCCAAAGGTGCAAGCCAGAAGTGTAGTGAAGTTTTCAAAGTACAATTAACCTGATACTCTATAAGAAGGAATTAATAAAAGGAATTCAACGTCAACACCTTTCGACTAGAACTTAAGCCTTTTATAATCTATGTCACTAAGTGCCATATAGTCCTAGCAAGAGTACATAAAAATTATACTCTAAAACTTCCAAAGTAAATAATAATTTTTTTTTAATAATAGACAAGAAATTAACAACAAACAAATTTTATAATCATACGCAAGAAAAGAATTTTTTTTTTTGTTTTGAAAAATGAATAAATATAATAAATAGATATTTGGAAAAGTATAAAAAATGCACAAAATTAGAATTCGTCAGGATTCCCACCCCCCAACCTAAATATGACATTGTCCTCAATGTTTAAAAAAATGATGCATATAATGATATTTCATGAAGATTCAAATATAGAAACATGAAGGATATATCATTTTGCAAAAAAGATATAGAGAAGGGTTAGAGATTACCTGAAAAGATGATTGCACATATTTTCACCGCTTTCCAAGGCTATTTATTAGAAAGGAAATAGACTAACAAGAAAAACAAAACTAATATACAAGCAAAAGAGCTCTAGCAGATATAGAGATTAATCCTGATAAACATGATCTTTTGGAATTTTCAAAAAAAATAAAGAGTAGTCATGCATAAAGAAGACATATCCTGAGATATAATGTGAATGCTTATATTCTATCACCACATCCTTTCTATTAGGGGCAATATTACATTGTTTTTTATGTGCTGAATTTATATTCTCTTCAAACTGGAGAATATAAATTTCATTTATATTCCACCCTATATCTTTTTTATGTTCATCCCTTAATTTAGTTTCAAAATCCATATTCGATTCATAGGAAATCATCATAGAATATCTTTCTTGGCCCAAATATATATCCTCTAACTCAGTTGGTTGAATTTGCAGGTTAGATTTTGATTCTTCAATATCAGATAGGAGAGTGATCATACCATTGTTGAGTTTAGACATAGAAAATCTGGCATTTTCAATAATAATATCATTATCAATATTACATAGGAGAAAATTAACTTCTGCAAAACTCACATCCTCATTTATGTTATCAATATTAATTAGAAGAGCAGTGTTTTTCTCAGAGATCTCATCCTTATTAATGTCATCAATGTTAATTAGAATGATATTGTTTTTTTCAAAATTCACGTCATTATCAATGTCATCAATCTTGGTTAGATATGCTTCCAAAGAATTTAGAAAATCAAATTTAGAAAGCTTGTCTTCTATGGGGATGTCAATTGTGCTCTCCTTATTGCCTTTATCCTCATCATTCATGGGATTAAATTGAGGTGGAGAGATCAAAATCTCTTCCTCTTCATTTTCAAGATAAGATTGATAAATTCTGGTAATTGGTGTCCGAAGATCTTGAATAATTTGTATGGTATTTTTTAGAAATGATTGCAATGTATCTTCAAGGGATTCCTTATATGGTGGAACATAAGTATCATGCGTAGAATGCTCACGATAATATTGTATAGTATGTTGATTAGTTTGCAAGCGTTCTTTTAATGTATCATTAATAGTCTCCATATGTAAACTTACATAAGGAGCATAAGCAGAAGGCACATGATAATCATTCACATTAGGTTTATTCCACCCACTAGAATCATACATGTCTAAATAAGTTGAGCCATTTTGCAAATAATCACGTAAAGTCCTAGTCATGATTTCAATTGAATTAGGATTTAAGCATCCAGAATAAACAATTAGAAACGAACAGATGGCTTAGTATAATCACAAAACAATGTATGCACCACCTAAAGCTTTCTATACGAACGCTTTCGTTTGAAGGGGATTACAGACTAGACACACATACGCCTACACCGAGACATATGTGCCGAGCTTTCCCACGAGAGCGTAAGTTGATGCGAGATAGCAAATATAGAGAATTTAAAGAACGAGTGTACCAGAGAGAAGCAGTTCTTTATTTAGGCAAGCACGTAGTACTCCTTCGCAATCAACGGTCGACTCCTCTTCCAATATTCAGATTCCTTTTTTTTTTAACCTGAAAAGAAAGAAAAGAAGTACTTAGTATATTGAATGCAAAGAAAAAGCAAAGACTAAAAAGAAAAACGTGGATGCGAAGTTCCTATTCGTCCGTTGCAATCCCCGACAACGGCGCCAAAAACTTGCTACAACTTTGAGTAGTCCAAATTAAGGGACTAAAAAGTGCAATTTAATCCCAAGTATAGGGTGTGTAGCGAAGTAATAATCTCGGTGAGTCCGAGGTCGATTCCACAGGGACTGAAGGACTAATGGGAACTAGTGTGATGAAAGTGCGTAAACGTGAGTGCGAATCAGGGTTTTCCACTGAGAGTGGAGCACGAGAGAATAAAACTACGTTATTAATTTAACTAGAACTAAATATTATAATTAAATAAAGAGGTTACGATGGAGATGAAGCTAAGGCATCCGGGTTCAACCCAGTAGTATATTATGCATTCTTTTGATCAATAAGTATATATGACGATAGCATGAAAATTAATTCGGATGCATGCAGGGGTCTTTAAGCATTACACATGCCTGGAGTCGATGTGAAATCAAAAGGACTTGTACACATGCATCGATTTCTAAAGATATGCATCTATCATAAAAACTAATATAGATTGAAGATTATATGATGAGAGACTCGTTACGCTAGTGCTATCTTACCACAGGGATTCATAAGCATTCTGTATGCCCGGAGTCAATACGAAATCAAACAAATATGCAAGTAAAATAACATACATCATTATGTAGTGTCATCCATATAACATTCAATCATAAGAACATTAAAACTTTATTATTGATCAAAAGAAACACATAATAACTACTAAGCATCCCCCATAGCGTTAGCTAGGGGTTTAGCCTTGCATGTTCATAAAATTCCACATGAAAACATAGATGCAGTTAAACTCTATTAACGAAAAATAAAAAAGATGACGAGCGTGGATGACGGCTTCCGATGATGATGACGACGTGCGGCGTGGATTTGGTGTGCTTCGAGATGGGCTTCCACGGCGAGGACGATGAAGCGTGGCTCGGAGATGCTCGGTCGGGATGGTGGTGAAGATGATGAAGGTCCGGGGGTGGTGTTCTAGTGAAGTTTGGGCTAATGGAGATGGATGTTCGGGTCGGGTGGAACGTGATGGTGTTGGAATGATATCGGAGGCACAGCGGAAGGTGGAGTTGATCCCGAGGATCGTTTCGGTGTGCGGTACATTTTAAAATTTTCATTCATATTAATCATATGCATAAATGATAAAACAAATACGAATCAAACCCCTATAGTCATCTATCGAAATGATTGACATATCTCATATGTATGCATTATGATAGATCTAGGGGTTAGTAGGTTATACCTTCGTGCGGGATTTAACACCGCGAAGAATTACTTCAATATTGATGAAGACAAATTCGGATCTGTACGAACACCCTTCAGTGCAAAGGCCGTAACTTTCTATCCCGACATCGGAATGGAGCGAAACTATATTTGCCGGAAAGAAGACTTCAACGCCAAGAGTTTGCAACCGGTTTGAAGTCATTTGGACTTATATAGCTCCTACGGTGATCAAAACAGTGCAGATCTGCCCGTAAAATCTGGGCAGCAATCTCGAGCCGGATCCTCATGCAAGAGAGAAATGAATCTCATCGGATTCACCCGATCTCACATATCATCCCGGATCCTTGCACTCTAATCTCTGAGTGCCTCAGAGTGCAAGCGATCTCCGTCAATCTCACACACACACTTGGAGAAGAAGATGAGGGAGAGAGAAGAGATGAACCCGAGAGAGAGAGATGACAAAAATCCGAACCATAAGCGAAGGGGCTTTGGTTCTTCATCGGAAAATATGAGAAGGATGCACCATTTCAGATCTGAAATTCGTGCCCCTCACTCTCTCTTGTCATTTGAAACCGTCCTCTCTCTCTCCCTCTCATTACTCTCAAATTCAATGCCCCTTTTTTAATACTAGTTGCCATATTAGAATTGTTGCAATTAAGGAGATGATTCAAAATCATTCAAATCTGAATTAATCCCTTAATTATAAGTTTGATGGCCATGCATGCTAGCCCTAGTGAGGATGGCGGCCACTAGGGCATGTGGGATATTTTGTAATGACCAAAATGCCCCCATGCATCTAGTGGTCGTTCACCTCATGCGGGACAATGTATGGCCCATCTACATGCACGATAATGCACCCTACCACTTAGGGCACCTCATCGGCATCAGTAACAAGTCAATACACCATGGGATGATGAATAATATTTTTACTATTTACTAGGGTGCCCTAAGTAAAAGGTGGGGTGCCCCATAGTACAAATTACTAAACTCACATTTTGCGTTCTAGTGCAACACGCACACACGGAATGGACTCCTCATGGTATAATGGCAACATCGTATGTCTCTACACTACTCTGGGGTTGCCCCCTAGTGAACACACTTAGTCCTGTGCTACCACCATGCTCCAGTGCGATGCACTCACGGAACACAGGACGATTAGGCATTATTTCTTCAACTCATAATATGCTGTGAGACAAGGAAAAAGTATTGATCCGTAACGATCGTGGATAGGGTGGAACCTTCAGGGACTAGGATTCATGGCTTCCAACCGAACCCGATCGACACACTACCCAAGTGTCCCTGTCAATCCTCTGGGTCCCGGTTAACCTGCGTGGCCACCCAGAGTGCGACGCAGGCTGCACTCCAATTCTCCCAGACTTATTAAGCTCTCTCGCATACCCCTGCTCTCCGCTTAGTATTGGTAATACGATGTCCCTCCACTCGGTGCCATGAGTCAACTCGAGCGGTGGAGAGCACCGTCAGACTCGAGTGACCATATGACTAGGTTCCTTCCAGGTTGACTATCACATCGCACTTCCGATCGCTTTGGCCAAGCAACCGGATCCGGTCAACAGCTCAACTGCTGACCACCAGGCCTGGGTTTAGTGCGGTGTATGTCATACCAAGGAACGCACCTACCGATAAGGATGTGGATGGCCTGCAAGAGTGGCGTGTCGATGCAACGCCAGCCCGGTAACCCAGCGCACCGTGGTATTGGGTCGTGGTTAGATCCCTCACACGTTGGTGAACCAAAGTTACACGCAACTGGTTAGTCCACCGGTCACGGTTCCTCAGGGTTTAGGACCGATTACCCTAAGCAGAAACACGGCTATATGCACCGGTGTATGCTCACCGATCTGTGCACCGTGTTGGTTCTGTTCGGCCACAGACACTGTGCCTGGTAATGACCATTATGGAGATTCTCATGCTTTGTCATTCCTACAGCTTATCCTGATAGGGTGACCAACCCAAATCAGAGCTGCGAACAATTTAGGCTCATAGGACCGATCCACTGAGTCTCCCACTCAGATGGACTACAATATAGCCATGGCTCCTTAAGTTCTTTAAATAGAACACGTATAATAATACGTACCTTTATACAATCCTAAATAAACTATCAACATATACAGCCAAACATAGGGTTTTACGAGCTGTAGACCACATCAAACCTAACAGATGGTTCGTCTCGGGTGATGGATTGGTAGTGGTCCGGGTGTATTAGATGGTGGTGCTCGGCCCCCTAGTTTGATGAAGTTCAGCCCCTTATATAGGATAGAGAGAGAAAAAAAATCTAGAGAGAAGTTCGCCCCTGTTACGTGCATGGGTTCGATTAATAAAGAGGAAGAGTGAAAGAAAATCGGAGAAGAGAGATGTGGGTGCGGACGGCTGTGATGGGTCTCGGAATAGAGAGAGAGAATGAGAGATATGGAAAGAGAGAGAAACAAAAGGGACGGGAGAGAGAGCTGGGTGTTCGGGGCTGATAGGTCGGTTTAGAGAGAGAAATAAACGGGAGAGAAGAGAGAGACTTTCGGTAGAGAGAGAAAAGGAAAGAGGGATCTCTCTAGAGAGAGAAGATCGAAATAGAGGAAAAAACGGAGAGCTGGGCCGCTGGTTTGTAGGAGGAGAGAGACACGGGCGGCTGTGATTAAAGTGGACAGCTGCGATGAGCCTGCATGTGATCAGGTCCGGGTGGTGTCAGTTACACCGGACGTCTGTGATGCCGCTGCATGGGCGCATGGGTTCTCAGCCATGCATGCATTTAGAAGGGACGTCCATGATTCGGCAACGGGACTGCGATCAGATGGTGCTGGCCGGGTGCAGAAAGGGAGACGCTCGGGTGGTGCTCGGGTGCATGCACGGGATGGCTGGGTCGGTTATGGAAAGAGAAGGAGGCGGCTGACGTGATGAAATCACATGCATAGAGGAATGGACGGCTACGATTGCTTGGGTTATTGGGTGTTGTCAGATGGGGTAGGTGCTGGATTTGCATGGGAATAAAAGAGACGGATGCGATGCGATCGGACGGGTAAGAGTGAATTTATGAGGACGGGACTCGGCCAGCTGGGCTCCTGCATGGGTCGCACATGGCTCGAGGACGTGCTTGGATATCATGATGGCTGAGTCAGATATTATCAGGTTCGGGGTGGCCATGGACTCCGAAAACTCGACCGAAACCCGATCCGCAACATTGGGCATGGGTATGCATGGATCTCGGGTTTGTGCGAGGGAGTTGCTAAAGAGATTGGATATCGAGGGTTTTCACAACGTGCATGTTTTGGAGTTGAGGTCGGGTTGGATGCATGGGTGCCATTGGATGGTTGCGATAGGTGCGGTGGTGAAATAAGAAAGAGAGAAGGAAGGACCCGGGTTGTCTGGGTTCAGGTCAAATGGGTCACGTGGGAAACTTAATCACCATCATCCGAACTCATCATCAAATCCATCATCGCTCCTTTGCATTCATGTAGTCATCTTCTGGTGCGGGTCGTGCGTTGCAGCGGCTTGTTGAAGTCTTCTATTTGCTAAACTTTTTCAAGTACCCTTTTCTTTATCATTCTTCGGAATAGACCTCCAAGTGAGTTGTGCAACCTCCGTCGGGGTGCCGTGAGAATATCCACTTCTTAGTCGTGATGCCCTTGAACTGACTGCATCGAGAATCGGATCAATTCCCTGAAAATCACACATGAAATGACGCATGTAAGGATCCAATATGATTATCGATAAAAGAATAACTTGGACTATCGGGCTTCGTATTTTTCATGCATGTATCGTATGAGTGCGAACCAATATACCGTTATGTCTGTATTAAAGTCTACTATGCAGTGGTGCAAAGAAAATGATGCGCTTTACGAGTATATGAAAAGTTTTACGTAGGAAAGCGATGATAATGCAGTAAGAAATAAGCGATAAAATGCACTATTTGGAGACTTAACACCGGGCCAGCTTCTGCAGGAGCGGGAGTTGGAGATGGGGCTGGAGCAGCTACTGAAGATGCAGGAGGTTGGCTGAATGTCGTCGTATCCCTTGCACTTAGCCTTTGAAGCAAGGTGTTGATGTGACGATCCTTTTCCTCCATTAGCCGGGTGATTTGTGCAATGTGTTCACCCATTTGCATGACTTGGAGCTGGAGAGCGGACGGAGGATGATGTCGCAGGATGTCTCGATGTTACATACCTGCATCCTCGCCAACATCGTTGGAGATGTAGTGGCACCGACTTGGTTTGTCTTGATGATGGACATTTGCCCCCTGCAAAGGAGGTGCAAAGTCCGCTGGAGAACCCGAACGAGCTCGGGGTTGGGGCTGGACCTCCCCAAATTTCTAGACTTGAATTCCAGGATCGAGGCTTGTTTCTTCATGCACCAAGGCCTCATTGGCGCTTTGGCGAGCATCTTCGGCAGCAGTTTCTGGCGTGAAGAAGTCCGCAAGAGTTTGAGTACGCCGAGTGTAGACGCGTACTACCGGGAGAACGTCATCCACTGGGTTTTCTGGATCACCGTGTTGGAGTAGTGGAGACTCGGCGATAGGTGAGAGGCTTGTTGGAGCAAACGTATCATCGTTCATTCCGGCCATGGCGAACTTGAAGCAACTCTTTCAAACGTATAGATGAAAGAAGAGGATGTCCCACCGGGCGTGCCAGAAATCTGTGGACACAGAAAAAAGATACGGGTCATCTTTATTGCGAATCACATGAGATTACAGAGTGACCGGGACCCGGGGGCTCGGGTGTGGCGAGTCCGGGTGCGGCGAATATTTGATCAGGAGATTGTGGGAGAGATCCTCTGGAGGGTCCTTTTGATCCGCGTCTCCACGTGGTATTCGTGTGAGAGCTCTGAAGGGGTTGCCCAGGACAGAGGTCTTTACAGGGTGAGAGTTTTTGAGAGGCTAAGGAGTATTTGCCTTTGTTTTTGTCCCGTCCGTGCTTCGTGCTTTCTCGGCTAGGGAGGTTTTGGGCTTCGTTCCTCGGTCTTCGTGTCTTTCTCGATCCTTGCTAGACCTCGACATCCTTGATCGTCGGTTCGCGGCGTTGATCGTGCTTTTGGCGTCGGCTTTGGCTTTTGGCTTTGGCGTTGCTTTGGCGTGGCTCTGGCTTTTGCTTTGCTTTGGCGCTTGCGCTTGAACGTAGACGGGTAGAGACTTGCGATGCTTTAGTTCTTCCGGACTTTGCGTCGTATCAGCTAGAACGTGTGGTGCTTTGCTCGTGACCGGCGTAGTTGCTTGGCTTTGGCACATGTGTTGCTTTGGCGGGGGCTTTACCGGTGCGTCTGCTTTTGGCTTCTTGCGTTGGCTTTGGCTTTAGCTTTGACTCGATCTTCTTCTCGAACGGCGATGGCTACTTCTTCAAGGCTTCTTTATTCTTTCGGCTTCCTCGACAGTTGTGGCGTCGGCTTGGCTTTTCGGCGAGGATAGCACCGATCTTTGTGTGACGGTTGTAGCGTCGGCTTTTGTTGATGAAGACGGTGGGGGTAGCACCGATCTCCGTGCGACGGTTGTAGCGTCGGCTTTTGTTGATGAAAACGGCGGGGGTAGCACCGGTTTCAGCACGCCGGTTGTAGCGTCGGCTTTTCGTTGATGAAGACGGCAGGGGTAACACCGGCTTCAGGCCTTTCTCTCCCGGCTTTCTTCTTTGTGCAAGGAGTTGATGCCTTTGTTGAAGACGACGGGTGTTGTCGACTAGCTTCGATCTTCTTCTCCGGCCTTTGCTTATGGCATCTTCGGAGCTGATGATAATTTGGAGCAGTCAGGATGATGACGACTCCGGGTCTTCTTCTCCAAGCTTTCTTCTTCGTGCGAGGAGTCGAAGCTTTGATCTTCGAGTGCAAGGTCTTCACGTTGATAAGGACTTGAAGGGCCAAGGATTCCCGTAGGACGTGCTTGCCGTGCCTCGTGAAGCCTTCGGTCTTCGAGCGTTGGAGCTTCTCTTGCAGAGCTCTTTCTTCTTCGGCTTTTCGGACCCCTGATGCCTTCCCCCACCCCTTCTATTTATAGGCAAAGGGGGGCGGTTGGGAGAGATATGGCTGAAATCTTTTTGTTTCATCCAATATCTCCCCCCATAACCATCAAGATATTGTTCCCTTATTTGGGGAAACAAACTCGATCCTCTCCTTTTTAGTTAGGGTGGTTACGGGCAAGATGTGACTTGATCTTTGAAGATTGAGTCGTTATCTTTGCACTTTCGGATCGCATGGCGACACGACGTCATCTTGTCCGTCGGATCGAGGGATCGTCGTGGATCTACGGTTGTGTAGACGTCCATGCCACCTCCCCCCGCATCGAGGCGGTTGAGATTTTATTTTTTCTTTCTTTTTTTTTCCTTTTTTTTTTTCTTTTCCTTCCTTTATGGCCGGCCCCACCTCTCAAAAGGAGGGTGGCACGGTTTTCTATGAAGGGGGGGACGGTGGGTCCCCTCTTTGTGTTCGAGCTGCGGGTCCGGTGGGACCCGTTTGCTTTGGGTCAGCCGCCTTTTATTTACGGGCCGTTGTGTGCGAGCTAAGTTCGCATGCGGGCCGTTGTATGCGAGCTAAGTTCGCATGCGGGCCGTTGTGTGCGGGCCAGGTTTTGCATGCGGGCCGTTGTGTGTGGGCCAGGTTTCGCATGCGAGCCGTTGTGTGCGGGCCAAATTTTGCATGCGGGCCGTTGTATGCAGGCCAAGTTTCGCATGCGGGCCGTTGTGTGTGGGCCGGGTTTCGCATGTGGGCCGTCGTATGTGGGCCAGGTTTCGCATGCGGGCCGTTGTGTGTGGGCCAAGTTTTGCGTGCGGGCCCATTTTGTGTGGGCCGGGTTTCGCATGCGGGCCCATCTTATGTGTGCGAGTCGGGTTCGACCCGAAGGCCGTTGAGTGCGAGCCCGTTTTACATGTGCAAGTCGGGTTCGACCCGTGGGCTAATTTCGATGCCCACAATATTCAAACACAAAATTGATTGAATATGGGAATTAAAACTTAAGGGATCTCGGCGGCTAGAGTTTCTCTTGGCGACCCTCCTCCTGGCGCTCCACTTCATCCCTTCCCACCAGCACTCCTCCTCCTTATAGAGAGACAGGCCGATTAGGATTGTTTCTTCTGGGAGGGATCTTCCTCCCTGATCTTCGACGTCCATGGTCTCTCTAGCCATGGAGGCCATCAATGGGGATGATGGGGAGGAGCGGTTTCTGTCTCCTATTGCTCCATCTTTAATAGCTTTCGTGGATCAAATGTTCTAGAAAAGAGGGGCTTTTGTCTCGAAGCCATGGATCTAGATCTAGATCTGGCCTTCGAGGATTGGCGGCTGGTTTTGGTGATCGTGGCGCTAGTCGTTCACATTGTGGACCTTAGTCTATCCTTACCAGCGATCTATAATTAGGGATGGAGGGGGGTGGGTTAGGGATGGCAATTAACCGGGGTTATCGAGTTACCCGACCCGACCCTATTGGGATGGGTTTGGGATGGTCAAAATGGGTATGGGGCAGGTTTGGGATTTGAATTAAAGACCCGATCGGGTTTGGGTCGCATTCAGGTTTTACTCCAACCCGCCCCGCCCTGCCCCGACCCGACCCGACCCGGTTATATTTTCTTATATTAGTTATATGATTCCCTGGCATCCCTACCGAACTCAGAAGTGCAGACTGCAGAGTGCATGAATGACGAGTCACACGAGCAATTGTGAAGTGCACGGACGTGAAGCGCACGGGTTGCTCGCACTAGATGGGAGATCTGAACTCTAGCGCGATCAAACGGTGGTCTGAACTCGTCGAGTCGATCGGGCTACTCGCACTAGAGTTCAGATCTACCATCGTGCGGCTGTGAATGCATGGGTCCACCGACCAGGGCGACCAACTGGAGAAGATTTGAAGACCCCCTCGACTAGAGCACCTCGCACTAGGGTTTTTTTATTCCCCAATTCCCCCCCCCCCCCCCCCCTCCCCCTCCCCCTCCCCAGCCCCACCTTTCTTTGATTAGGTGGGCCCAAGAAGCTAATATGCAGTTTTTGTATGAACTCGACCCGACCCAAAAAGCATAAACAGGGCGGGGTGGGCTGTTAATTTATTTTTTTTAGTTATTGTGTTTTAAAAAGATTTGTAACGGTATAGCCGTTGCACACATTCAAACCATTTGTGCAACGGCTATAACGATCACATTCAAACCCCATTATTGCTTGAATTTTAAAGCCCATTAAATCAAAAAATAATGGGCAGCCATCACACACCTTGGTGGACTATAAAATGGGCCCAAAACCCATGGCTAAAGAGACAATTTTCAGTACCTTTTACTCTCGAATCGCTGCTCCAAAAATCTTCATTTCTAATTTTTTCTTTAAGTTTTTTGCTGGACTTCTGAAGGCAATAGTACGGTGTTTGTGGCCTTCTCCGAGGCGTGCCAACGAGAAGGAAAGATGGTCATCCGGGAGGTTCGTCGTATCTCTAGTCTTCCTTGCCACGAGACCCGCACGTGGGGGGCAATTGAATTTCTAGGACAGCACCAAGGCGTGCTTCGACCCCAGGCCATCCTCTTAACTTTTCTTCCTAAATTGCTAGAATCTTAATAGTATTACTTGCTTATGTATTAATTTAGTTATAGTTTTATCATATTCATACTTCGCTACAAATGTCTCATATTGGATCCTTCACTAGGATTTATTTTCAATTTCATTTTTAAATATTTTCATCCTTTCATTTGGCAAAAGCTATATTCGAAACTGAAATTTATCATCCATAATGCATTTGAGAAACCCCACATTTGTAATATCCGTTTAGCAAGCAAAATATTTCCAACAATCTAGAAATCCAATTGTAGTTATTAATTTGTTGGCTTAAAATATTTTTAGATTTCAAAAATAATTAAATTTATTTGATCATATATCTTACAAATAATTAATTATTAGAATATCCATATTAATATTCGGTTTAATACTTTAGTATTAATCTTTGATCTAATTATTTGATCTAATCTAAAGCATCCTTGTTAATATTTGCTTAGCATTAGATATTGCTAATAATATAATATTAGAATTAGTTAAAATTGTATTGTTAGCATCTTGATTGATTAGAAATTGCTTGACTATTAGTATAATATAGATAATACGACATTAGTGTAAGTGAAAAATTATTTTACTACACATAATTAAAATTTAGTATTTTATAATTAAAAAAATAATAATCAAACATATCATCTAAACAAAATCAAGACTCTAGTAGGGAGAGCTCGGCACATACATTCGTGTATGTGTGACTAGTCTGTTATCCCTATAATCTAGAGATTTTGATAATTAAAAAAAAAATCGTTAATTATTTTCTTTTATTTCTACTTGGGTCTCTCACGAAGAAGTGACTTAAAGAATTCCGGTAAACCATCCTTAGTTAGACGGTGTCTAGAAAAGCTTGTCAAAAAGGCATACGTGTCTAAGACAGATTAGTACTTAAGCGAGCCAAGTGCTCCACCACCCATCTGGAGCTGATATGGCTGTCATACTTTGGAGAACTCATTTGGACTTCCAAAGTCAAATCTAGCGATACTCAGGTCAACTATTATACAAAAGAAGATAAATTTGGTTCACTTAGAAAATAGTGCACGATATTGATCGGACACAAACTTTGTTTCATTTCAGGCTTAACTCCCATACCCTAAAAATGACTTCCCTTAGAACTGAGTACCTTAGTGCGAAGCCTGAGAAATTTGATGGGGCTAATTTCAAGCGTTGGCCAAACCAGATGAGATTTTGGTTGTCCTTGCTTGGACTTATGTCTGCAATAAGTGATAGCACCACCGAATCAGAAAATGAGTCCAACCCTATAGACAAACATGCCCAAACTAGTAGTGGATCATCTAACCCAGATGGCTCTGATTCTACTTCCATATCTAGGACTCCTGAGGAGATAGAATATATTTATCGTCACCGTATCCTAAGATTCCTTTCCGATAGGTTATATGACATCTACTATACCCTAAATTCTAAATACGGCCTAGATGATGCTGGAATCAAACGCTACAAAGCAGCTGATTTCAACAAGTTTAAAATGAATGATTCTAAACCGATGAACGAACAAATTCACGAGTTTAAGAATCTAGTCCATTATCTTAAGGATAATGGATCAACCCTAGATGAAAACTTCCAGATATCCTGCTTGATAGATAAACTCCCATCATCCTGGTCTGATTTTGCTAGAAAACTAAACCATTCCCTAGGAGAACTATCTCTAACCCAAGTCTTCAACTCCATTAGGATAGAAGAACAACATAGACTTAGAGAAAAATCTCTTTTCGAGTCCAAACCCAAGGTAAACAATATATAATCAAAACTAAAACACTATAAGAAAACATAGTCCTTTTATCCCAAACCAAATAAACCATTCCATAAGAAGCCTTTCACCAAAAATCCCAAATTCTAGAAGAAGCCAGCAGAAGTAGTACGCTACTGCTACGTATGTGGTCGAACCAACCATATGGCATCAGACTGCTTCTACAAGAAGACTGGATCTTCTCAACCTAGGAAGAACGGACCACAACCTCCTTCCCAAGTAAATTTGGTCACCTCATTTGAGAATGCTTTCAGGTTAGTTGCCTCTATTCCAGAAGTAAACTTGACTTTGCAAGCACTTGACTAGTGGATTAATACCAAAGCTAACATCCATGTATGTTTTGATCGCTCTTGGTTCTCCACTTATCAGGTCTCAGGTGGAAGAGCTGTGACCATGGAAAACAATACCGAAGCTCGTGTATTGGGAACGGGTCAAGTCAACTTGAAGCTTACATCGAACAAGATCATAACCCTACACGGAGTTCATGTTAGGATTGATGTGTTCTAAGCTTGTAAAACTTTAAGTTTTGGTCTAATAAAGATTGATAGTTATTAATATATATGAGATGCATATAGGTGCGTAACATAGTTACGTGTTCTTTAGAGAACAGAGAGCCATGGTTATATGGTAGTCCACTGAGTTGAAGACTAAGTGGATTGGTCCCGTATAACCTAAATATGTTCGCAGCTATGATCAGGTTGGTCGCCTCATCATGATAAGCTGTTGGCGATGACAGTTCATAGGATGTCTTCACCATGGTCATCACCAGGCACAGTGTCTGTGGCTGAACGGAACTAACACGGTGTACAGATCAGTGAGCAGACACTGGTACACTAAGCCGTGTTTCTGCTTAGGGTAAAACGGTCCTAAACCCTGAGGAACCACGACTGATGGACTAACCAGTTGCGTGGTGCTTTGGCGCACCAATGTGTGAGGGTCCATATGCAGTGATCCAAAACCACGGTGTACTGGGTTACCCGGCTGGCGTTGCATTAGCGTGTCACTCCTGCAGGCCATCCACACCCCTGATGGGAGGTGCGTTCCTTGGTGTGACTTATACTGTACCAAACCCAGGCCTAGTGGTCATCAGTTTGACTGTTGACCGGGTTCGATTACTCGACGGGGTAATCAGAGGTACGATGTATAGGTCAACCTGGAAGGAACCAAGTCATATGATCATTCGAGTCTGACGGTAGTCTTCACCGCTCGAAGTGAATCATGGCATCAAGTGGAGGGACAGCGGGTTTACCACTACTAAGCGGAGAGCAGGGGTATGATGGAGAACATAGTAAGTCTGGGTGAATTGGAGTGCAGCCTGCGTCGCACTCTGGATGGCTACGCAGGTTAACTCGAGCTCAGAGGATCGATGGTACACTCGGGTAGTGTGTCGATCGAGCTTGAGTTGGAAGCCATGAACCCCGGTCCCTGATAGTTCCACCTTATCAACATTATGTACGGTTCTTGAACCGTCTCCTCGGAACACCATAAGCATTAGGAGGAAGAAAGAAGTATACGCTCCGTGTGTGCTTGGCACTAGAGCACGGTAGATGCGTAACTACATACGAGTACTAAGGGTTGAGCCCGAGACTAGTGCGGAGTCGCATGTAGTAATCCCTAGCCATAAGTGAACTTCGCTGCATAGGTGCGATGCACCGGGGTATGTTGCGAGTTGACTAGTTGACTTTGCTAGAGGCACCCTCCGGTGGCCTCAGTTAATAGTAGGTAACTAGTAAAGATCACTTAGGAAGTGGCCGCTAGGTATCGCACGCTAGAAATGGTCAAAATGAGGCATCGGGGCGTTTTGGTAAAAACCTCACTCTGCCGGACCTCACTGTTGGCCGACCCTAGTAGTGAGGCACCTTGCTAGGGCCGGCCCTATGATGTAGGGATAAGAATCCCTCATCTATAGGGCCGGCCATATAGATAGGGATGGGGCGATAAAAATGGATAAAGTCGAGCCCTAAAAAGTGGGAAAACGGATAAATACGCAGAGAGATAAAAAAGGAGATAATGGAGAGATAATGAGAGGGGGTCATTATCCCCTTGGATCCTTATCCAAGGGGGTTGGCCGGCCCTATAAAAGGACCTATGGGGCGCCGGCCCCATGTGCTAGAAAATCCGAACCCCCCCTCCTCTCATCTCTCTATTTTTCTCTCCCGTTTCATCTCCCGTTTCATCTCCCGTTTCCCGCTTGCTACTTCGTCTTCCTCGCGTGGAGTTCTGAAGAAGGAGAAGGGTCGTTCTTCGGAGGCACTCAGATATCCGAGAGCGACGTTTCGTGCATCGTGTGAGATCGGGTGAACAAGAAGGCAACATCTCCATTCGTACCATCGGTATCGTCGCGAACGATCTTCCGTCTCCATCGACAAAGAAGACAATTCTCCGCGGTTAAAAAATCCGTACGAAAGGTATGTGTAATCTAACATGTAGATCTAGCGAGCATTATGATTTGCATGCATGCTAGTTAATCATTACGCTAGATTGCCGTTAGGGGTTTTTTCGATTCTCGTGCATACACATGCACACATATGTAGATTAGTTTCTATGAAAATTAAATAGTGTAACGTGCACCATGAACGGTCTTTCGACCGCCAAATCGCTTCCGCTGCGAGCCTCTGACCCGGATTAACTTCCAACAATTGGTATCAGAGCCGCATTAGTGGTGTGCGTTTCATGTTTTTTCATGAAACTAACATGTGTGCGCATGATGAATGCGTGAGATCATCGGGGTTCTTACGCTTGATCATGCATATGTATAGATTGTGCTTGTTCTATTAATCATTCTTGCAGGGCGCCGCTATAAAAATCTAGATCTATGCTTTGTGCTTGCTACCGGGGGTCGGACCTCGAGTTAGCAAATGTCTGGATTTGCTTTCTATGTGTGGATTTGTAATTGAGCCGTAGATTGGGCGAGTGATGGGGGTTGACCATCCTCGGTTTCCCATGGCCTTTTTTCTAGGTGTGTTTTCTCTTCTTTCTAGGAAATTGTGTACGAGCGAGCACTTGCTCGAAATGTACTAGAATTTTTGGTTACAAATCGAGAAGAAAGATGTGCCAAAGAAATCCACCATCGGGAGCGGAAGAGGAACCCTGGAGGATGAAGACGATCCGGCAAAGTGTTCGCGAGCGCGACGAAGAAGCCGGACCGAGGAACCTTGCGAAGAAAGCTAGAGGCCTGCGCTGTGCAAATTAGGTTCAGGGGTCGGACCCTGAACTTAATTCAGTTTTAATGGTTGCTTTCTTTAATTAGTTCTTTATGCTTCATATCGAACCCCGATGAGATAATATGATTATCAGTTTTCAGAGGGATGCCTTTCCCCTCCGGTCCAAATGACTGTTTGAGGTTAGGATCCCGCTAGATGACGCCTATTATTTAGTTAACTTTTGATGTTAGTGGGATCCCATCACATATGGTTATGCCACCATTAGGAGAGCACCCGACTAGTCGGGTGTGCCTATTTGGCCAGCATCGAAATCAAAGATGAGATGGAGATCCATTGAACATCAATTGTCAAATCTATAATCAAGGCGCCATGACTAGTGGGAGTCCTTTCCAGTGAGTCTGACTCTAGGATTAGCTCCAGAGCATTAGCGTGATAACCAATTTTGTAAAGCATCGATATTCTTGGAATATGTAATATGACCCTTGAATGGAGAAATCCACTTGAGACAGGGACTATGATATTCCGAGAGTGATTAATGCTAGGCGAAGGGCTTGAACGCTAGTGGGAGCATGGTGTGACCAGGGTCTAGTATTTAGGAGGTCGCTACCTTTGCATTTGCATAAATTCATACTCGCAAAATAACCCTCAGAATTATAAGGGATGCAAGAGAGGACTTTTATAAGATCCTCTGGCCTCCACGGCCAGTCGTTTTGTGTTTGGGTGGGGATGCATAACTTCACACCCCCTAGGGTGGGAGCTGTGTGTTTCCATGCCAAATTACTTAATGACCTCCCTGAGGATATGGCGATTACGGGGCCAGGAAAGAAGGGCTTTTCATCCCACCCTAGTGAGGGCCGCATGAACTCCCGTGTCGTAATTGCTTAGGCTCGTGGGTAAGCATCCTAAGTACACGTGAGGTATTCGTTGCGAAGACAACGGTGATCACGTGGTACTGGCCAAAAGATAACCATGGTCCATCACAGCCCTTAGTTGGCAGATTTGGATAGGGTCAAGGAAAAGGCCCGTGTAAGCGGATTGACGCTGTATGATGCCCCCTAGGGCAGGTACAGTCGATTCCGAGATCTTACATACATGGTTAATTAATCCATGGTAATGACTTCGCTTGAGGGTAGCGTTGACATATGGATATAATTAGCTTGTTTTAAAAATCCATAAAATAAGTTTTTTAATGCATACTCATTTTTCAATCTTTATTTTCAGATGACTAAGTTAGACCCCCTGTCCGCTATCCTAAATGACCACAAACTTACCGGTCCCAACTATGAGGACTGGAAGCGCAACCTGTACCTGGTCCTAAGGATTGGGAAACATATGACAGCCCTTAATGACCCTGAGCCAGATTTGCCAGGACCCAATGCCACAGAGGCACAGTTAAAGGCATTCACTGACTGGAAGGAATCTAATGAGATATGTAAATGCTATATTATAGCATCCTTGCAAACAACTCTGCAGAAGCAAGTCGAGGAGATGCCCGACGCTTCTGACATGATGTTGTACTTGAAGGAGATGTTTGAAGGTCACAATCGCGTTACACGATACCTTACCATCAAGAAACTCGTCGGCACTAAGATGTCCAATGGGACGCTGGTTCGGGAACACATGATGAAAATATTTGGGTTCCAGAACGAACTAGCTACCATGGACATTGTGCTAGAAGGCGAGGTGATGACAGACATCTTCCTCTCGTCACTGTCTGGAGCCTTTTGAAGGCTTTGTCACCAACTTTAATTTGAACAAGTTGTCTATGACAAATGCAGAGCTTCTGGGAGCTCTCCAGGCAGCTGAGGATGGCTTCAAGCAGAAGGGCGAAGCACTTCACGTGCAACGCAGATCCTTCAAGAAGCCTGGTAAACCTCAGGGCAAGAAACATAAAAAGAAACCTAAGTCACTGCCTATGCAGGACTCTGCTGGGGCCTCTGGGTCTGGAGAATCAAAGAAACCGAGCACGAAGTGCTTCCGGTGTGGCCAGAAGGGTCATTGGAAGAAGGACTGCAAGAAGCCTCAGAATGCTGGTGAAGGTAATCTACAACTCTTAGTTGTTGATTCATTTCTTTCAAGTAATAGTACTTTTGCTAGTTGGATTGTGGATTCTGGATCCACTAACCATGCATGTAACTCTCTTCAGGGGTTTCGGGAAAGCAGAAGATTGCTTGATGGAGAGGTGACCTTAAGCATGGGAACTGAGGCCGTGGCTGCTGCTGAAGCTATTGGAGACGTTAATCTTAGTTTTTCGAATAATAAGACTTTGACTCTTAGAGATGTCTTTTATGTACCGTCCTTGAGACGTAACTTAATTTCTGTTTCTTCTTTAGTTAATGAAGGTTATTCAGTTTATTTTGATGCTTCTGGTGTGTCGTTTAAACTGAATGGAACTTTTATAATAAGAGGAATGGTTCAGAATCATCTCTATGTTGTAAGTCCTAAATTTGAAAAAGATAACATAATAACTTCAGCATTTAATGTTAATTCATCTAAGCGTAAGAATCCTTCGGAAAATTTAACCCACCTGTGGCACTTACGACTTGGGCATATTGCCTTAGACAGGATCCATAGAATGGTGAAAGCCGGGCTTCTGGAAACAGATCCTACGGAGATCCTTCCCACCTGTGAATCCTGCCTGGAAGACAAGATGACCAAGAGGTCTTTTAAAGGCAAAGGAGTAAGAGCCACTGAGGTATTAGAGTTAATCCATTCAGATGTGGGTGGACCCATGAACATCAAGGCGATAGGAGGCCATGAGTACTTCATCACTTTCATTGATGATTACTCAAGATATGGTTACATTTACCTGATGCATCGGAAGTCAGAATCCTTTGACATGTTCAAAGAGTTCAGGGCTGAAGTAGAAAAGCAGACAGGTAAATATATAAAAAACCTTCGATCTGATCGAGGAGGTGAATACCTATCTGACGAGTTCCTAGGGTATTTGGTGGAGCATGGGATAAAATCTCAGTTAACTGCTCCAGGTACCCCACAACAGAATGGAGTTTCCGAGAGAAGGAATCGAACCTTGTTGGACATGGTTCGTAGCATGATGAGTTACGCCAGTTTACCAATGACCTTTTGGGGATATGCCCTACAAACAGCAGTTTATATTCTGAATCACGTTTCGTCTAAATCAGTGCCTCAGACCCCTAGAGAACTGTGGTCAAAGCAAAAGTCATTGCTACAGCATTTCAGAATATGGGGATGCCCTGCACATGTGCGAAGGGATAAGAGGGAAAAGATGGAATCTAAAACCAGAGTATGCTTATTTGTAGGGTATTCTAAGGAGACCAAAGGTGGTCTATTTTATGATCCTGAGGAAAAGAAGGTGATCGTTTCTATGAACGCCTATTTCTAGAACAGGATTATATTGTGGACCACAAACCTACTAGTAAGGTAGTTCTGGATGAACTGCTGGGTACTAGTTCAGATAGCGCATCCGAAAGCATAGTGGGAGCTGACATTACAGATAATAATGTACCAGATACTGTAGAAGCTGTTAATCCTGTAACACCACCACCACCTCGTCGCAGTGGGAGAAACATCAGAGCTCCTGACAGATACTATGGAGAAACCTTATTGGTTGATCCAGAGGGTCAGGAGGATGACCCACTGAGCTACGATGAGGCAGTGGGAGCTTCTGACAGCTCTGACTGGCAAAAGGCTATGGAGGCAGAAATTGCATCAATGTCCCATAACGCTGTCTGGACTCTTGTTACACCATCATCCAATATTAAACCTATTGGGTGTAAGTGGATGTATAAAAGGAAGAGAGGATCTGATGGATCAATTGAGACTTATAAAGCTAGATTAGTTGCCAATGGTTATACCCAGAGAGAAGGAATCGACTTTGACGAAACCTTCTCGCCGGTAGCTATGATAAAGTCTATTCGGATCCTCCTATCCATTGCAGCCCATTATGACTGGGAGATCTGGCAAATGGATGTCAAGACAGCATTCCTTAACAGGAATTTGGAAGAAGACATTTATATGATGCAGCCACTAGGTTTTGAGTCAGAGGGTCAGGAACATCTAGTTTGCAAGTTGCAGAAGTCCATTTATGGACTAAAGCAAGCATCTAGAAGTTGGAACATCCGTTTTGATCAGGCAATCCAGTCATATGGATTTACTCAAAACGAGGATGAACCATGTGTATACAAGAGGAGTGATAAGACTACAGTGATATATTTGATACTTTACGTAGACGATATTCTACTCATTGGGAATGATGTAGGAACATTGTCAACGGTAAAGGTCTGGTTGTCAACACAGTTCGATATGAAAGACCTAGGTGAAGCGAGTTATGTTTTGGGGATCAAGGTAACACGTGATCGCCAGAACAGGATTCTCTCGCTATCACAGGCTGCGTATATAGATAAGGTTATGGCTAGATTTGACATGCAAAACTCCAAGAAGGGTTTTGTGCCATTTTGACATGGCATAAAACTGTCTAAGGATCAATGTCCTAAGACACCTAAGGAGAGAGCAGAAATGCAGAAGATACCTTATGCTTCGGTATTAGGTAGTCTAATGTATGCTATGCATTGTACAAGGCCTGATATCTGTTTCGCAGTAGGAATGATGGGTCGGTTTCAGTCGAATCCGGGTCCAGATCACTGGACAGCTGTGAAGTGTATACTCAAGTACCTTCGTAGAACAAGGCACTATGAGTTGGTTTACACTGGACAAGAACTGACGCCGATTGGATATACAGATTCTGACTTTATGTCAGATTTGGAATCCAGAAAATCGACATCAGGTTTTGTGTTTATGTTAGGGGGAGCAGCGGTTAGTTGGCAGAGTGTGAAGCAGAAATGCATCGCAGACTCTACCACAGAGCCTGAGTACGTTGCAGCGTGCGAGGCAGCCAAAGAGGCAGTATGGCTTAAGAAATTCCTTACGGATTTGGGATGCGTACCAGAGGCCCAGTTATCTATTGTGCTTTACTGTGACAATAGTGGGGCGGTAGCACAAGCAAAGGAGCCAAGACATCACCAAAAGGGGAAGCACATTGAGCGCAAGTTCCACTTGATTCGGCAGTTTCAAAAGCAAGGGCGAGTAGCGGTGACACAGATTGCATCTACAGATAATGTTGCTGATCCTTTCACAAAGGCAATACCTACCAAGGCATTCGAGCGACATGTGGACGCGATGGGATTCAAAACCGTTTTGCTTCGCTAGACCAAGTGGGAGATTATTAGGATTGATGTGTTCTAAGCTTGTAAAACTTTAAGTTTTGGTCTAATAAAGATTGATAGTTATTAATATATATGAGATGCATATAGGTGCGTAACATAGTTACGTGTTCTTTAGAGAAGAGAGAGCCATGGTTATATGGTAGTCCACTGAGTTGAAGACTAAGTGGATTGGTCCCGTATAACCTAAATATGTTCACAGCTATGATCAGGTTGGTCGCCTCATCATGATAAGCTGTTGGCGATGACAGTTCATGGGATGTCTTCACCATGGTCATCACCAGGCACAGTGTCTGTGGCTGAACGGAACTAACACGGTGTACAGATCAGTGAGCAGACACTGGTACACTAAGCCGTGTTTCTGCTTAGGGTAAAACGGTCCTAAACCCTGAGGAACCATGACTGATGGACTAACCAGTTGCGTGGTGCTTTGGCGCACCAATGTGTGAGGGTCCATATGCAGTGATCCAAAACCACAGTGTACTGGGTTACCCGGCTGGCGTTGCATTAGCGTGTCACTCCTGCAGGCCATCCACACCCCTGATAGGAGGTGCGTTCCTTGGTGTGACTTACACTGTACCAAACCCAGGCCTGGTGGTCATCAGTTTGACTGTTGACCGGGTTCGATTACTTGACGGGGTAATCAGAGGTACGATGTATAGGTCAACCTGGAAGGAACCAAGTCATATGATCATTTGAGTCTGACGGTAGTCTTCACCGCTCGAAGTGAATCATGGCATCAAGTGGAGGGACAGCGGGTTTACCACTACTAAGCGGAGAGCAGGGGTATGATGGAGAACATAGTAAGTCTGGGTGAATTGGAGTGCAGCCTGCGTCGCACTCTGGGTGGCTACGCAGGTTAACTCGAGCTCAGAGGATCGATGGTACACTCGGGTAGTGTGTCGATCGAGCTTGAGTTGGAAGCCATGAACCCCGGTCCCTGATGGTTCCACCTTATCAACATTATGTACGGTTCTTGAACCGTCTCCTCGGAACACCATAAGCATTAGGAGGAAGAAAGAAGTATACGCTCCGTGTGTGCTTGGCACTAGAGCACGGTAGATGCGTAACTACATACGAGTACTAAGGGTTGAGCCTGAGACTAGTGCGGAGTCGCATGTAGTAATCCCTAGCCATAAGTGAACTTCGCTGCATAGGTGCGATGCACCGGGGTATGTTGCGAGTTGACTAGTTGACTTTGCTAGAGGCACCCTCCAGTGGCCTCAGTTAATAGTAGGTAACTAGTAAAGATCACTTAGGAAGTGGCCGCTAGGTATCGCACGCTAGAAATGGTCAAAATGAGGCATCGGGGCGTTTTGGTAAAAACCTCACTCTGCCGGACCTCACTGTTGGCCGACCCTAGTAGTGAGGCACCTTGCTAGGGCCGGCCCTATGATGTAGGGATAAGAATCCCTCATCTATAGGGCCGGCCATATAGATAGGGATGGGGCGATAAAAACGGATAAAGTCGAGCCCTAAAAAGTGGGAAAACGGATAAATACGCAGAGAGATAAAAAAGAAGATAATGGAGAGATAATGAGAGGGGGTCATTATCCCCTTGGATCCTTATCCAAGGGGGTTGGCCGGCCCTATAAAAGGACCTATGGGGCGCCGGCCCCATGTGCTAGAAAATCCGAACCCCCCCTCCTCTCATCTCTCTATTTTTCTCTCCCGTTTCATCTCCCGTTTCCCGCTTGCTACTTCGTCTTCCTCGCGTGGAGTTCTGAAGAAGGAGAAGGGTCGTTCTTCGGAGGCACTCAGAGATCCGAGAGCGACGTTCCGTGCCTCGTGTGAGATCGGGTGAACAAGAAGGCAACATCTCCATTCGTACCATCGGCATCTTCGCGAACGATCTTCCGTCTCCATCGACAAAGAAGACAATTCTCCGCGGTTAAAAGATCCGTACGAAAGGTATGTGTAATCTAACATGTAGATCTAGCGAGCATTATGATTTGCATGCATGCTAGTTAATCATTACGCTAGATTACCGTTAGGGGTTTTTTCGATTCTCGTGCATACACATGCACACATATGTAGATTAGTTTCTATGAAAATTAAATAGTGTAATGTGCACCATGAACGGTCTTTCGATCGCCAAATCGCTTCCGCTGCGAGCCTCTGATCCGGATTAACTTCCAACAGTTCATCACGTTCCAGAGCTTCGACGCAACCTTGTTAGCGGTTCTCTTCTAGTTCAACACGGTTATAAACTCATGTTTGAATCGAATAAAGTTGTAATCACAAAAGGAGTGTCTTTTATTGGGAAATGATTTATGAGTGATGGCTTATTTAAGCTAAATGTTTGTATTCCTTTCGATAATAATAAAAGTCTTTTTGTACTAAATATTGAATCTCTACCTATCTGGCATGCTAGACTAGGTCATGTGAATTACAACTCTATCAAGAGACTGATGAATCTAAATCTAATACCTAAAACAGATATCCAAAACCTGGATAAGTGTGAAATCTATGTAGAAGCAAAACAAGCTAAGAAACCCTTTAGAACAATCGATAGAGACTCTAAAATTCTCGAATTAGTTCATAGTGATGTATGCGACTCAGGAAGGACTACTAGAGGAGGTAACAGATATTTCGTCACATTCATAGATAACCTATCAAAATACTGTTACCTATACCTCATAAAAACCAAAGATGAGGTACTAAGTAAATTTAAGGTCTATAAAGCTGAGGCTGGAAACCAAAGAGATAATACCTTAAAAATACTTAGATCCGACCGAGGTGGAGAGTATACCTCTTATGAGTTAACCAATTTCTGTGAAGAACATGGTATAATTCATGAAGTCACAGCTCCCTATACCCCCCAATCCAACGGAGTAGCTGAACGTAAGAATAGAACCCTTATAGACATGGTCAATGCCATGCTAATTAGCTCAGGAGCACCTGAAAATCTATAGGGAGAAGCACTAGTAATAGCCTGTTTCATACTTAAAAAAATTCCCTCCAAAAATAATAACCTCACCCCTTATGAAATATGGAAGAATAGAAAACTCACTTTGGATTATCTTAAAGTGTGGGGGTGTTTGGCGAAAGTCAATATCCTTGAAAATAAAAAGAAAAAGATAGGTCCAAAAATCATAGATGTCATCTTCATAGGCTATGCATCAGATAGCAATGCTAACCAATTTTTAGTTTTTAACTCCCAGATTAGTGAAATTACTAATAACACAATAATGGAAGCTAGAGATGCAACCTATTTTGAAGATATCTTTTCTTTTAGGACTAGACTTGGAACATAACCTAGATCGAACGACACTGACATAGCATCATACTCTAGAAACAAAAGACCAATTGAGGATAACATTCCCACTGAACCTAGGAGAAGCTCTAGAGCTAGGACAGAAAAGATCTTCGATGACTTCTATGCTCTTCTAGTAGAAGATACACCAATCAACTATGCAGATGCAATGAAGTCATTCGATTCTCCTTTCTGGAAAGAAGCTATAAATAACAAAATACAATCCATTGTCCAAAATCAAACATGGGAATTAGTAAACCTACCTCCAGGTTGTAAAACCATTGGATGTAAGTGGATCTTCAAGAAGAAATTTAGACCCGATGGATCGATAGATAAATTCAAGGCTATGTTAGTAGCCAAAGGATTTACCTAAAAATCTAGAATAGACTACTTTGATGTGTATACTCTTGTAGCTAGGATCACTACCATTAGAGTCCTTATTGCCTTAGCATCCATTAATAAGCTGGTAATCCACCAAATGGATGTAAAAACCACTTTCTTAAATGGAAACTTAGATGAGGAAATCTATATGGATTAACCTGAGGGGTTTATAGTTTCAGGTCAAGAATCTAAGGTGTGCAAATTAATTAGATCCCTATATGTCCTAAAACAAGCACCCAAACAATGACATAAGAAGTTTGATGAAGTCATCACGTCCGACGGCTTTGAAATAAACAAAATCGATGAATGTGTATACCATAAGGTTAGTAATAATGGCATCATCATTCCCTGTTTGTATGTGGATGATATCCTGATCTTTGGATCTAACATTCAAGCAATAAATGAAGTAAAACATTTCATGTCTCAAAATTTTGATATGAAGGATTTAGGTCAAGCAGGATGTGATACTAAACATAAAAATCATTAGAAATGATGATAGTATCACACTGTCTCAATCCCACTATACTGAGAAAATCCTTAGGAAATACTTTTACTTTGATTGTACTCCAGTATCCACCCCTTATGATCCTAATACTCACCTTAAGAAAAACACAGGTCTACCTGCGTTACAAAAGGAATATGCACAAATAATTGGATCATTATGATATTTAGCTAACTATACTAGATCCGATATAGCTTACATAGTAAGTCGTCTAAGTAGATACACACACAATCCAGATAAAAGCCATTGGAATGCCCTAGAAAGAGTAATGAAATATCTTAAGGGCACACTAACCTATGGCCTTCAATTTAGTGGTTATCCAGCCGTCTTAGAATGCTATACTGATGCTAATTGGATCAGTGACACCCTAGATGTAAAATTTACAACCGGTTTCATCTTCCTATTAGGAGGTGCAGCTATCTCTTGGAAGTCCACCAACCAGACAGAAATGGCTAGAAGCACAATAGAATCTGAAATGATAGCCCTAGATACCACCAGTATAGAAGCCGAGTGGTTAAGAGACCTTATAGCTGATATACCCATAGGAGAGAGACCTATAGCAGTTATATCTATCCATTGCGATTGTAAGTCAGCAATTAATAAACGCAAACAATAAAATGCAAATGTAAAAATGAATCGACACTTAAAAGTGCGACATAAATCATTAAGGTACAAACTAAAATACTAAATAATTATCCTAAATTTTGTGAGGTCTGAGAAGAATATTGCTGATCAGCTCACAAAGGGGTTATCTAGAACAGTGGTTCTAGAAGCGTCAAGAGGGATGTGATTAAGTTCATAAGAAAGATCACCACGGTGGCAACCCAACCTCACAGAGGTTCAATGGATAGAAACAAATCGTATTGGTGACTATAAGGAGCACTGGTTTTACCTACTCCCATCCCTATGGCGTCAGTGCTCAAAAAAGCAAGGGTATGATAAGTTCAAAACTCTTAAATGATTCTGAGATCCTTGAGACAGAGTGCCTTCTTGCTCGTACTCTTTGAGTAATCACCGATATGTGTGGTAGTGAGGCCGCGACTATGAGATTAGGGCTGATCTCGAATACACACATAAGATACATGCGCAAGGCCGTTAATAGCGCTACTCGTTTAGAACATCAGCATAGCCATACTGTGTGTGACACTTGTTAAAGTCTGAATCATGGTCCTAAGTTCAAAAATATAGTCTATAAAAGATGCCACAGACCAAAAGAATTTTCACTAAGTAGAGGTTCAAACCGAGAGGTACCTTTACCAAACTAATAGTACAAGGAGACCAGCAAATTCTCTTATTTTAAATTTTTTAAAGATTTTTAAATATTTAATATTTTTAAAACATGTGGGGGATTGTTAATTTATTTTTTTTAGTTATTGTGTTTTAAAAACATTTGTAACGGTATAGCCATTGCACACATTCAAACCATTGTGCAACGGCTATAACGGTCACATTCAAACCCCATTATTGCTTGGATTTTAAAGCCCATTAAATCAAAAAATAATGGGCAGCCATCACACACCTTGGTGGGCTATAAAATGGGCCCAAAACCCATGGCTAAAGAGACAATTTTCAGCACCTTTTGCTCTCGAATCGCTGCTCCAAAAATCTCTATTTCTAATTTTTTTCTTTAAGTTTTTTGCTGGACTCCTGAAGGCAATAGTGTGATGTTTGTGGCCTTCTCCGAGGCGTGCCAACGAGAAGGAAAGGTGGTTATCCGAGGGGTTCGTCGTTTCTCTAGTCTTTCTTGCCACGAGACCCACACATGGGGGGCAATTGGATTTCTAGAACAGAGCCAATGCGTGCTTCGACCCAAGGCCATCCTCTTTACTCTTCTTCCTAAATTGCTAGAATCTTAATAGTATTATTTGCTATATTCAAAACCGAAATTTATCATCCATAATGCATTTGAGAAACCTCACATTTGTAATATCCGTTTAGTAAGCAAAATATTTCCAATATGGGCATGGGTCTTTCTAGTGCTAATAGGGACGGTTTGAGAATTGCCCCAAAAACCCGACGCGGGTTTGGGGCGGGATAAAATATAACGGGGCGGGTTCGGGATAAAGCCGACTCGTCCCAAACTCGACCCGTTGCCATCCCTAGGTGGGTTCCCATCCCGGCCTCCAGTGTTCCGTTGAGCAGGAGGCTCACCAAGTGCTCGACATGCTGTCGAGAGAAGCGATGATGACGGTCCGCCTGGATTCACAAATGTTGTTGCACCGAAAGTCATCGTGGAGGGCCCAACTTAGATTTTTACTCCAAACAATGCTTGGAACGTCGTGTGTGATGGAGCTCACTCAAATTCCTATAGTTTTCTCGAATTCATTGCTCCCAAGGTTGAAGATAATGTTAGCATCGTTGTTTGCTTTGCTGATAAAGTCCAAAAAACCTAGCTAGTTGGGCGCACGCTTTGACCGGGTACATTCTTGGAAGGAAACCTTACCTTATCAAATTCAAACATATCATGGAGAAAGTGTGTAAAACTAAAGGAACACAATACCTCTTCTCACGCGAGAACGGTCATTTTCTTTTCAAGTTCAAGACAGATGATGATTGTTTGAGGGTTCTTGAAGAAGGGCATTGGTATTGTGACAGCACCCGAGTGCTCCAGTGATTGGATGCTTAAGCGTTGGCACAGCAGAATGAGGTGCAAATACGATGTGCTAGACAAAATACTCATGACGGCGGGTTCAAATGCCAGATTTCCTAATAGAATGCCGGTATAGACGTTTCATTAGCCGAGTGAAGAGCTTAGTGAAAAACCACTCTATATTGATTATCCAACAATATCCTAATATTATTTTGGGTTATTTTGACTTTGCCTCCCAAATTTAGCCTTAAATTAGAATTTACCCCCCATCTTTGTTAATTAGACTTTACCCCCCAAAACTAACTGTTCCGTCAGCTCACCCCACCAAAACTTGATTTCTTTTCCGTCAGCTCACCCTTTCTCTTAGATAGTGAGTTGATGGAATAGTTGTTTTGGGGGGTAAAGTCTAATTAATGAAAATATGGGGGGTAAAGTCTAATTCAAGGCAAAATTTGGGGGGCAAAGCCATAATAACCCTATTATTTTTGGGAAATATTATTCATACCCCATAAATCTGTAATTAGCCCCCATTTCCAAGAAACTTGAATACACCCCAGTTTTTTTTTTCATACCCCAATCCTATCCCAAAAATACCCTTCCCCCTTACACCCCACCTTCAATACACCCCAGTTAAATGGCCCGCCCCAACTTGATTATACCCCAATCAAACACATACCCCCTTAAATATACCCCAATTATATGCACTCTTGAATACACCCCACTCTTAAATAAACCCCATGCAGTTGGCTGATACGTGAAGGCACAAGTAGAGCTGCAACTTGGGCGGGCCAACCTGAACCCAACCCGAATTTGGGCGGGCTAATCCGAGCCCAACCCGAATCACTTCTCCTCGACCCGACAGGACCCGACACGAAGTTAGCGGGTCTGGGTCAAGGCTAAACGGGTTCGGGTCGTAAACGGGTCGACACGATAGACCTGTTTATTAAACGGGTCGGGTCCGGGTTTAGGGTCTGGACATGGTAGACCTAGGAAGACCCGTTTAGTATTCAATAGGTCATGTCGGGTCGGGTCGGGTCTACCAGCAATCCGATACTATAATATATAAAACCAGTGGGTCTTTCGGGTCAGGTCGGGTCAAGTCGGATTGGGTCGGATCGGGTCAACTGAATAGATCCGGGTGGTAAACGGGTCTTATCGGGTCTTATCGTGTCTACCTGTTTATTAGCGAGTCGGGTACGGGTTTAGGATCTAGACACAATAAGTTAAACGGGTCGGGTCCGGGTCTAGGGGTTTTGGACACGACACGAAACTAGACATGACACGAACCCTACACGACACGACTCATTGCCACCCCTAGCTGCAACTTGGGCGGGCCAACCCGAACCCAACCCGACTTTGGGCGGGTTAACCCGAACCCACCCCGCACAACCCGACGGGTTGGGCGTGGGCTAAGTTTAAACGAACATTGGGTTGGGTTGGGGTACAAAAGACGCTGAGCAGGGGCTTTGGGGTTTGGGGTATAAAAAGAAGGGCATTGTTGGTATTAAAGGATTGTTGAGTAAGTTATTGAGAAACGCTAGGGATACGGGGGCTAATTACAGATTTTTGGGGTATGAATAAAGTTTCCCTTATTTTTCCCCCACCCTTTCAGAGATAAAGCATTTGGTGGTAGCGGTTGGAGTCTGGAATGGAAGCTCTCCTCACCTCCACCACCTTGAAAACCCCACTCGTCTCCTCCGCCAGCCCTAAGCCCTCACTCAGATCCAGCTCCCCGCTTCACCTCCTCTCGGCGCTACAGAGGCGCACCAAGTACAGAAGCCGAGCTTACCAACTTCCCCCTCTCCGAGTCTCTGCGAGCTCCCAATCCGCCGCATCTTCCACCGAAACCGTCGCCGCCGGTCCCTCGCTCCCCTCCCGGATGAAGGCCTGGGTCTACAATGAGTACGGGGACGCCGGCGTCTTGAGGTTCGACGAGGGGGTTTCGGTCCCCGAGGTGAGGGAAGACCAGGTCCTCGTCAAGGTCGCGGCCGCCGCACTCAACCCGGTGGACTTCAAGAGGCGGCAGGGGAAATTTAAAGCCACTGATTCCCCTCTCCCTGTGAGCTCTCTCTCTCTCTCTCTCTCTCTCTCTCTCTCTCTCTCTCTCTCTCTATTATTTCTCTGTTTCGTTTTCTTTTCTATTTTCAATTAAAATAAATTATTTTAAAGAAGAAAATTAAGGAGTTTTGGGGTGTTGTTGAGTCTAATAGTATGTTTTATATTGAGATGAAGAGTGGGAATACGTATTTCGACATCGGATGAATAATGACTACAATTATCCAAACCACTTTGCCGCGGTTGTATGTAAACCACGGTAAATATCAAATAAAAGTTCAAAGTGAGCTAGGTTATAATTAATTGGGTAGTGTTTAGTGCCGTTCCTCGCTAAATTCGTACCTCATTTTTTCAGCACAAAATACTATCTAACATTAAGTATAGAGAGATTCATTTATCATTATCATCACTTTCCGAAAACCAATGCAATCCCGGTCAAGTATATTATTTAAGTGGACATGTTGGGGTTTTTCTCAAAGAACCTGAATGACGGACGGTCGTTATTATAGGGTTTATTATCAATACTGGTTTCACCAAACACTCCCTGGCCCTACCTCCCCCAAGGTACACACATTATCATAATTTGACCAAACTAGGTTTTTCGTCTCTTGCATAATTGTTTGCCCAAATTGCTATCCTATAGGAATTTGCATTACACGGCGTTGTGGTACTCACCCCATAATTCGATACCACATATCATTTTTTCTTTGCAAACCATGGGGTGGTCTCACAGGGTGCTGGCAACTTCGTGTTCAAAATCCAATTATGACTTGGAATTTATATATTAATTTTACCTTTCATGGCTCAGAAGGGGAGTTGAACATGAACCCTTTGTCGAGTAGCCATGAAAGGTCTGAAGTTGCCCTTACAACCGGCCCCTTGTTCTCATTATGTCCATTCCCCATCGGGAGTGGCTAAAAAAAATGATAGACCATATTTGTATCACTAACTAGCCATTCAAGCTAGCCATCACAAAAATTTTCCAAGCCTTTAACATGCGCCAAGAATTGCTAAAGATTTCGGTCTCTACAAAGATTGTTTACAAAATTTGTTAGATGTAGTCTTAGTATTAGTTCCATACGAACTATGGAATTGTAATGGTATGCGTTCTCTCCCAAGAGGTAGTGCTAGTATAATGAAAAGCAATACAAGGGAGTATTCTCTCCAAACCGTAGTCTCTCCCCCCCCCCCCCCCTCTCTGTCTCTCTTGTAACATGGTATCAGAGTCAAGTTGCTCATCCTAGAGTTTCAGAGTTCTCATATCCGGCCTTAGCCTCCTCGGTCGCCGCCGTCGATCTCGGGAAGGCCGGGAATAGTAAAAGTATTTTATTCTCCAACCTTCCTCCCGATTGCCCACGATCTCGAGCAGATTGATGTTTTCAGTTTTCAGTGTTCGAGTAGAAGCCGTGACCATTGATTGGTGTTTTTAGCATGTTCACGTCGTGCGTGATGCATCTCTCGAGTGATTCATTCGCCAATTGAGCGTAACCTCGCGATTGGATCTCACAACTCGCGATCGACCGCCTCTTTGTGATATTCGCTCTCTTGCGATCTCGTGAGATCGCGAACCTTCTTTAGATCCTCGCCGATCACCTCCCTCTAACTGCTCCTCCGACAGATCCACACCACCCGCTGCCTCTTCATATGAAGCTCAAGAAAGGGAGGGTGAAGTTCAAGGATCCTTGTCACCTCTTATATCTGTCGTTGTGCATCTCAAGATCATCCACGGTAGTCACACGGAGATGCCTTTCTATCATTCGTGACCACACAGCTACAAGTCCCACATGGCCACGATGTCATAATAGCTCTCAGTTAAGCCGATCTCAAGATAGGCAAACTGTGGAAGCACAATTGTATAGGATTGAAATGTCTAGATTAATGGAAAAATTGGTGGCCGAGGGGTTATCGGGCACCAAGAAATCCACGAGTGGCCCCAAAACCCGCAGAAACACCAAATCCCAATGGAAATAAAGCCCAAGGAGGCCGGTGGCGTGCTAATCGATTACAGACGGAGGTTGTGGCTGCTGGTCATGGCTGTTGTGATTTGCTTGGCTGCTGTTTGCTACAACAATGGTTATTGCGGCAGCACGCGAGAGAGAGAGATAGGGAAAGAGAGGGGAATGAAGAGGAGAGGAAAATAGTGCAACGACATGAGAGGAGGAGGAGGAGGAGGAGGGGGAGGGGGGGTTGAGGAGAGATATATAGAGAAGAGAATGTATAGGACAACTAGGCTGTCTACTGTGGTAGTGGATGTTGCTACTGTGCGCAAGGAAAGAGGGATTCGGGAAAAGAAGATATAAAGGTGCAACCGCATGAATGGAGGGGTGGAGGGGGGGGTTGGATATATATAGAGGAGAGAGAGGGTGTGTAGGATTAGGAGATGAGGATTCCAATTGGGAATAGTGTGGGGGCATCAGACTACTGCACACACACAAATGGCAAAGATTAGGGGCACGGTGGGAATTTTAGCAACTTTTTTTATTTAAACATAATATATATGTATTAACCTTCAAAACCTTAGTGCTGAATCTTTTAATAAAACCATTTCAATTTATTCCTTGAAAAATAAGAGTGTACTACCCAATAGAAGTTTATGTTTATAGGAAACCATGTTCATATACAAAAACCGCAGAAATATATGCATATCGAAAAACCTGTAACCACCAAAACCAGAATTTTAAGAGTTAAAAAATAAGAACGTAAAACGAAAGACCATGATAAAAACCAGCAAAAGTGGATAAGAGTGTTTGGGTTGCTTTTTTCTAGTAGCACCAATATTTAAATGCAGATGATTCTTGCTCTTCTTCATGCCTTCTCCAAAGTTTTGTTTATTGAGCTGTTGAATTATAACATTTAGCTGCATGTTTCAAACTTTCAATCTTTTATTTGTTCATGCAATCTCCGAATATCCTTTTTTTTGTGTGTAGACTGTTCCAGGTTATGATGTGGCTGGTGTAGTGGTCAAGGTGGGCAGCCAAGTGAAGACTCTAAAGGAAGGAGATGAAGTATATGGAGACATAAATGAGAAAGCTTTAGAGAATCCTAAACAATTTGGATCACTTGCTGAATACACAGCTGTGGAAGAGAAACTGTTGGCTGTTAAACCCAAGAATCTGGATTTTATACAGGCTGCTGGGCTACCGCTAGCCATTGAGACAGCCTACGAAGGCCTGGAAAAAGCTGGGTTTGCTGCTGGAAAATCTATCCTTGTATTGGGTGGCGCGGGAGGTGTTGGATCCTTGGTGATTCAGGTAAATGTCTTTTCCCATTAAATTGATAATGCTATTCTAAATTAACAAGAAATTTGAATGACATGCAATTGGCTCATTATTCTGTTCTTTATCTGCTCCCCAGTTGTCATTTTGTCTATTGTTAAGCTTTGCAGCTAAGGTATATTTTTAATTTTTTCTTGTTGATCTCTTCTTCTGGGTCTCTATTCGTGAACTACATGCAGTGATCCCTTTTCAATTACTGCGTTCTGTTATTATTGCAATTGTTGACCGATAAATACGCGTCTTCCTTTAAAATCGGGTGGACCAAAGATTTTTTATTTTTTTTGGTAAGTTGGGTGAAGGTCATTACAGAACACATTCATGCACACCTACACCCTTACACACACAGGCGAGCGTGAGCGCACCCCCCTCCCCCCCCCCCCCCCCCACCCACCCACCCACCCACACACACACAAAAAAAAAAAGTTGAATAATCAAATAATCCATTGTAATATTTTAGGCAGATTTATGGTTCTCTTTCGCTTTAAATCATCCGTTATTTTGAGATAGGGCTAAGTTAGGTATGCTTACACATACAGATCTAGCGGTTCATTATGACGTCCATAGAGTTGTCATGCATGCCAGAAGTAATATGTTCCTCCTCTTTTGCAGCTAGCAAAGCATGTCTTTGGTGCATCAAGAGTTGCTGCCACTTCCAGCACTGGAAAGTTAGAGCTATTAAAGAGCCTAGGAGTTGATTTAGCAATTGATTATACGAAGGAAAACTTTGAAGAACTTCCAGAAAAATTTGACATGGTATATGATGCCGTTGGTAAGTTACCTAATTCTCTTTTGAAGCAGTTTCCCATTATTCTCTTTTGAAGACGATGCTAAAGTGGACTGACTAAATTAGATGATCTTCGTCATGTCCGGAACTATTCAAGCTATATTTTAGTTAAAACCAAATAAAAAATAGTTTAAGTAGTTCAGGAATTTATTTAGGACATAAAATTCAAGGAGGGAATTATTTTTGTGATATTCATAAAAAAGTAACACTAAACCATACTTAGTTACTCACTTGGATGTGAATTGATGGTGGTTTGGGCAGAAGAAACCATAATCTTACTGAACCTAACAAATCAGATAAACTATAATATTTTTAAAACAACTATTGAGCATGCATCTGCGTGTTTTTTTTTTTTAATGTTCGTTGTTAGGACACTTTTCTATTAATTAAAAAGAAGAAACAGAATCTCCAGGTGTGAAACTCAAGTAAACATCGTATCTTACAAGTTGCACCTTAAGCCGTGACGAAGATTCAACTCACGAGGATAGGGATCAAAGCAAGTGTCAACATGGTGAAACCTTGTACATCTGGCCACTTCAGCCAAGACTAAGATGCGATTGAATAGAACAAGGGATTCTTCCCAATCTGGAAGTCCAAATCATTTAAACTTTTGGAAGTTGAAAGTGAATAAACACACTAAGTGAACCACCGGAAGTTATTTTGATTGTATCTTTCTCAAAGGCCTTATATAGATAGACCGTGTCACCGTTGAGCATGAACATTTAAACACACATAGAAGTGTGAATTTAATTATAAGGGTAAATTACAGATTGACCCCTAAAGTTTGGGTGTTGTTACAATTATATCCCTGCAGTTTCTATTGTAGCACTAAAACACCTTTTAGTTTCAATTGGCTGATACAACCACCCCCTCATGTGGGCCTCAAAGGGGGTGAAAGTGATATGTATCTAAAACTTCAGGGGTGTTAGTGTTGCAGAAAAAACTGCCGTGACACGATTATAATAACCGCCAAACTTCAGGGGTCAGACTGTAATTTACCCTAATTATAATAATCATCGTTGTAAAACTACATGTAAGTTACAAAAACCATAGTTCTCAAGTCGGAAAACGGAAAAAAAAACGGCAAGGGAAAAAATCGGAAAGATACGATGAAAACGGAAAAAACAAAAAAAAAACATGAAAACATCGGAAAAAACAAAAAAAAATCTTAAAAATTATACCAAGTATATATATATGTCATTTTCCAACATTAACTAATCAAAAGTTCAAAACATATAGCATATGCGTTTATTAAGCACGAACAAAATAAAACCCGAACCCAATTTAAACCCGGACCAAACCCGACGTGTTTTATACGCGTTTTCCTGTTTTAAACGCGTATAAAACACATACGGACGTTTTTTTAAAAAAAACGTGTTTTTTTTTTTTTGCTACGACTTCGAATCGATGAGGGTTTTATACGCGTTTTTTTCAAAAAAACGCCCGATTTGGTAACTATGACAAAAACCAATGCCTTGACTGGAGAAACTTTCATTTGTTTCAATTTTAGGCCGGCTTTATGAATCCTTTTACGCCATCCATTCCTACAAGGCCTAATTCAAGTTATTCATTTCTACAAGGCCCAACACCAGTCGCAAGTCCGGTTGAAACAGGTTGAGGGTGGTTGTTAGGTTGAAAGCCAGTCTTAGAAACCAACTCAGTCTATGGAATGAATAAACCATGGCATCATCCAGATGCATAATCTTTCGGACTCTCACCTTTCCCATTGTCCTGTAAACACATGATGCTCCGCATTGGAGATTTCACTTTTGCTTTCAAACCTTCAGATTCTCATCCTGTCTCTATAATTTCCTTCCTGAAGTTGTAAAACTGCTAACCTATGTGCAGGGCAATGCGAAAGAGCGGTGAAAGCAGTGAAAGAAGGCGGAAGCGTGGTGGTACTGACCGGCCCCGTCTCCCCACCAGGCTTCAGATTTGTAGTCACTTCTGATGGGGCTGTCTTGACGAAGCTGAACCCGTTTCTGGAGAGCGGGAAGGTGAAACCAATTATCGACCCAAAGGGCCCGTTCCCGTTTTCCAGTGTGATCGAGGCGTTCTCTTATATCGAGACGGGGAGAGCTACTGGAAAAGTGGTTGTATACCCGATATCATAAGGACGACGAGTTTCTTTTTCCACCATTTTTTCTTCAGTGGTGCTTGTTGGAGCTTCTGTATTGAAGCTTGTACCGATCTCTGTTGAGTAATGAATACAATGGTGAATTATATTTTTGATAAAATGTAAATTTGCATTATTGTAATTTAATTTTGGAGGATTTCGGGCTCAATTTGTCGTACAAGCCAAAACATGGGTCGCATTCGCAGCCTCTTTGTGCAACTTGCTCTTAGGCCATGTTTGGTAGCTGGAAAGTTACCGGAAAGTGAGGGGATTCTCTCTCTTAAGTGATGTTGTACGTGTTTGGTAGCCGGGAAGGTGAAGAGAAATTGGAATAATTTTATACCTAAATTACCTCCATGTTAGTGTAATCAGGAGGAAAGTGAGGGGTTTCTCTTTCTGCCCACTTCTAGATGCAAAATTTTTCCCCTCGGGAGGGAAAAGACTTTCCTTTAATGAAAATTCCCGGCTATCAAAAGATGCCTTAAGGGAAGTGAATCGGCGTCTTCTCCCTTTCAGGACTGAGTGAGTGGTCCTCTCCGAGATATAACTACCACTTGTCCTCCGTACCAAGTAAACCTTGGCATCCGAAGGGCGGCTCTGGTGGTTTATGTCGAGAGCCAGGCCAAGGAGCTCTCTCGTAGAGGGAAACTCGAAAGCCTAACGCATTTTGTTCATGTCAACGGGTTGAGCGTTTCGAATTGCTAGCCCTTCAACTTTGGAAATATCAAACACGCTCCTGCTTTGCTAACAGCCTGTTTGGTTAACTGTGGTTGTAACGCGCAGATCAACACTGCGGTGAAGCACCTGTTTGGTTCCGTGTAGTCCATCTCAAGTGCTGCGGTTCGATCTACCGCTTATTCAAATTTCTATAGAAAAGTCGATAGCTGTGTGTTCCAACTACACGCGTTGGAACCCCACTGCAGCATGTAGTTTTGACTACTGCAAATCAAACAAGCATTGGGCGATGATCGACGGGGGAGCATGATATAATGGAATCACTCGATTAGGGACAGATGGACCTCTAGTTAGTAGTCTTATCCTATTACAAGAAATTTTTCTAGTAACAAGAATATCCTAAGCCAATAGTTTTCTAACTGCATGGTTTAATTTTCAAGTAAACCCCTTCTGAAAAATTTCAGCATAAATTAATGGCTGTTTAAAGGAATATTTCCTTTTTGATAAAACGATCATGTGATGTGGACTGTTGTAGAGAGCAGGGGTGTGCATCGGTTCGAAACCAACCTATTTAGGCAAAACCCAAACCCATCCAAACTTGGTCGGTTTTGAGGATTCTCAATCCGATCCAAACCGAATTGAGATTGGAATCCAATCTAATCCGATAAA
Source organism: Chamaelirium japonicum (assembly GCA_947650365.1). NCBI lineage: Eukaryota > Viridiplantae > Streptophyta > Magnoliopsida > Liliales > Melanthiaceae > Chamaelirium > Chamaelirium japonicum. Next base: position 51,947,957 of record OX393556.1, on the reverse strand, counting down.
AATCGGTTTGGATTGGATTGGATGGTCGGTTTGGCCTTTGGACCATATGCTTATCGGGGTTTTTTTTCGCCCTGCTATTAGGACCTAGTTTCAACTTAAAAATTAATAATTGTTATCAAATCATTAGGCCTAATTAAGATTTTTAGTTGATTTTGAATCATCCTACAATATTGCAAAGGTTGTTGGTAGCAAGTAGGGTTGCAACTAGGGCGTGTTGGGGTCAACCCAAGCCCAACCCAAGTACTAAAACGCTCAACTCAACCCAATCTCCAACCCGAGATGCCTAGCCCAAGCCCAACCCAAGCAAGTTCGTATGACGGGTCGGGTTGTGTAGGTTCGGTATACTTATTGTTTAAAATTTTACCTTTTGAAGATCAAAATCTAAAAAGAATTTATATTTGTTAACATTAGCATACAACATTTTTTGCATTTCTATCCATGCAATTTACTAGATCATTAGATAATGTTTTTATTTGATGGTCAGGTATCAGTCCAAACTTGGTTAGTTTTGAGAATTTTAGGCAAAACCTAAACCCATCCAAACTTCGTCGATTTTGAGGATTTTCAATCCGATCCAAACCGAACTGAGATTGGAATCCAATCCAATTAAATTCGGTTTGGATTGGATTGGATGGTCGGTTTGGCCTTTGGACCATATTCTTATCAAACTTTTTTTTCGCCCTTCTATTAGAACCTAGTTTCAACTTAAAAAGCAATATATGTTATCAAATTATCAGGCCTAATTAAGATTTTTAACTAATTTTGAGTCATCCTACAATATTGCAAAGGTTGTTGGTAGCAAGTAGGGCTACAACTCGGGCGGGTAGGGGGTCAACCCAAGCCCAACCCAAGTACTAAAACCCCCAACCCTAACACAACTCAACCCAACCTCCAACCTGAGATGCCTAGCCCAAGCCCAACCCAAGCAAAAAATTTTATGCTCGGATTGGGCTCGGATTAGGCCAAGTTGGTAGGACGGGCCAGGTTGTGTAGATTCGGCATACTTATTGTTTAAAATTTTACCCTTTGAAGATCAAAATCTAAAAAGAATTTATATTTGTTAACACTAGCGTACAACATTTTTTGCATTTCTATCCATGCAATTTAGTAGATCATTAGATAATGTCTTTATTTGATAAGTAAGAAGCAAATAAATAATATGGAATTGGGTGAAACTGATGACTGTGACTACGACCCCTCAACATATGAGTAAGATACTCTTGCCAGACCCCTCAACCCAAGCCCAACCATCTTCAACTCGGGTTGTAATTTTTCAACCCTAGCCCAACCATCTTCAAATACATCAACCCAAACTCAACCAAAATTCGGGTTGGGCTCAAGTTGGATCGGGTCCAACCTGCCCAACTTGCAGCCCTAGTAGCAAGAGTATCTTGCTCAAGTTGGATCTTGGCTTAGTTTCTGCTTACTCATCCAGAGTTAAGTTGAGTCCTGTACTGCCTTTATTTTCCCGTAATAAATTCGTTTTTTACCCCTCAAAAAAAAAAAAAAGAGAGTATATGAGGACAAATGGTATATTTAATAAAATATTATATATAGATATATATGTCGGTTCGGTTCGGTTTAGGCCGGTTTTAAATTTAGAAATCCATCAACCGATCCTTTCATGTCGGTTTTTTAAAAATCCAATCCAATCTGATCCATTGAGTATGTCAAAACCGATCTAAATTGGTCAATTTCGTTTGGTTTGGTCGGTTTGGTTTGGATTCTACACACCCCCAATATATATATATATATATATATATATATATATATATATATATATATATATATATATATATATATATATATAGGGGACGGGGAGCCTGGACCTCAGGTGCAGCGTGAACGCTGCACCTGAGGCCGGATGCATGACACGTGTAACACCCAGGGGCGGATTTAGGGGGGGGGGGGGGGGGGGGGGGGGGGCAAGTGGGGGCAACAATCCCGCGAGACATTATCTTGCACAACCGTCCGGTCTGTCCGATCACAAGTGAATGGGTCTTGATTTTCTTTTAACCGGAGTGCATGCAATAGTGAAAACAAAAAGTCAAAAGTTGTGTGCTGGATCCATCCCGCGTAAATCGTGACGTGAGCAACAACCCCGCGAGACATTATCTTGCAAAACCGTCCGGTCCGTCCGATCACAATGAATGGGTCTTGATTTTCTTTTAACCGGAGACCGTGCAATAGTGAAAACAAAAAATCAAAACCCTTTTTTTTTTTAATCTCCCCCCTCCCCAAAACAAAAAATCAAAACCCTTTTTTTTTTTAATCTCCCCCCTCCCCCAGCACTCCAGCACCCAGCGGGCTAGCGGCAACGGCGCCGTTGTGGTGGTCCGTACTCCGTAGGCGATGGGCAGCGTGGGCCCCTCTTCCACTTCTCCTCCTGCGATGTGGAGGATTCCGATTCCAGATCGAGCCGATCCACCATGTGACAACTTGCCCTCAAGGTTTCAACGACACATCGACACTTGCCATCGTTGCCGAGCCGCCGAGGTCCGATCTCCATCCTTTCTACGTCCTTTCCGATTGCTCGAATAGTATAATTGCTCGGAATTTTTATCTATACATCCACCGATCTACAGACTACGTTTTGATTTTTTTATTTACTATTTGTGTTCTTGTCGACGTTGTTGTTTAGTTTTTTTTCTTTAGATCTATTTAAAATTTTTGATTTCTTAATTATTTTTTCAAGTTCTATTCATTTGTGATTTGTCTCGATGATTATGGTTTTTGGCTATTGCTTATTAGGGGTGTGCATCGGTTCAAAACCGACTTATTTAGGCAAAACCCAAACCGATCCAACCTTGGTCGGTTTTGAGGATTTTCAGTCCGATCCAAACCGAACTAAGATTGGAATCCAATCCAACTAAATTTTGTTTGGATTGGATTGGATGATAGGTTTAGGCTTTGAACCATATTCTTATTGGGATCTCCCCTTCTATTAGGACCTAGTTCAAACTTAAAAAATAATAATTGTTATCAAATGATTAGGCCAAAATATGAATTTTAACTGATTTTGAGGTCATCCTATAGTATTGCAATGGTTGTTGGTAGCAAAGGTATACGAGGACATATGGTATATTTAATAAAATATTATATGTATATACATATGTCGGTTCGGTTCGGTTTGTGTCGGTTTTGAATTTACAAATCCGTCAAGGCGTCAACCGATCCAAATATCCAATAATGTCGGTTTTTTAAAAACCCAATCCGATCCGAATCATCCAATCCATTGAGTGTCGAAGTCGATCAAAATTGGTTGGTTTGGTTTGGATCCTACACACCCCTATCGCCTATCCTTCGCAACAGCTACTGTAGAAAGGGCATTTTCTGCTATGAAAATTGTGAAAAATCGATTGTAGAAAGGGCATTTTCTGCTATGAAAATTGTGAAAAATCGATTACGCAATCGAATGGGAGACCAGTGGATGAGTGATAACTTGGTCACCTATATTGAAAGAGATGTATTTGACACAATTGGTAATGAGGTGATCATGAACCGCTTCCAGACTATGAAAACTCGTAGAGGACAATTGTAATTGACTTTTTTTAATTAAAAGTTACTTTTCAATCTTATTCCATGTACTTTAAATTTTTATATCTTCAAAAGTTTTTTTTTAGTTTTGTTGATGTCATTGGAAAATGAATGTTTGGGATTCCAACCATTAAAAAATTTATATTTATGAAATATATTCAACTATTGAATTGTTGTGTGCCCCCCCCGGTGAAAAAATCCTAGCTCCGCCACTGGTAGCACCCGGCCGAAATCCCGACCGCATACAGCCCCCTCCGCGACCAATTGTTCAGGCCAAATATCAGCCGTCTGATCGATCGAATCGAACGGATGGCATTCGCCTGAGACTCGCTGTTACTGTGGTGGCCACAGTAACAGCCCGGGTGAATCCCGTCCGTTCGATTCAGTCGATCGGACGGCTGAAAGGATTCTCGCGATTACTATAGCGGCTACAGTAATCGCGAATTTTTTTTCAACCGCCTGATTCAATCAATCGAACGGTTGAAATCATTCTCGCGATTATTGTTTCGATCGGACGCGAGATACGGCCGCCCGACTTTAAAACCGCGGGATCGATCACCCGCCGTCTGATCCGTGCAGTGCACCCCCGCCCGGTGTTTCAGTTGGGCCGGGTGATTCCCATCCGTTCGATCAAGGGAATCGAACGGATAAAATCGATTTTCGCTGTTACTGTAGCTGCTACAGTAACAGCGAAAAACGTTTTTGTCCGTTCGATTCGCTCGATCGAACGGATGGGAATAACCCGGCCCAACTGAAACACCGGACGGAGGTGTGCTGCACGGATCAGACGGCCGGGTCAAACCAATCGGACGGTTGCGATCGATCCCGTGTATTTGAGAGTCGGGCGGCCGGATCTCGTGTCCGATCGAAACAATCGGACGGCTGCGGTTCATCCCGGGGTTTTAAACTCGATCCGACCGGATTTTTTGAACACGTGGCGCGCGCAGGGGGCTCCGGTGCAGCGTTCACGCTGCACCTGAGGTCCAAGCTCCCCGTCCCCCCATATATATATATATATATATATATATATATATATATATATATATATATATATATATATATATATATATATAGAGAGAGAGAGAGAGAGCCGATCCAGTGAGAAACCTCTTATTTGCGAAACCTTGTGCGAAACTAACCTAGAGGTTTCAGAATTTGATGAAACTTGGTAGGCATGCTACCTATGCCATGTTGATCATCCTCACAAAATTTCATAATATTCTAAAACTTCTAGGGGCATCAAATTTGATAATCAAATTAACGGTTTTTATGAACGATCGGTAAATCTTTTAACATTTGATGCCCCTAGAGGTTTTAGAATTTGATGAAATTTTGTGAGGATGATCAACATGGAATAGGTAGCATGCCTACGAAGTTTCATCAAATTCTGAAACCTCTAGGTTGGTTTCGCACAAAGTTTCGCAAATAAGAGGTTTCTCAGTGGATCGCCCCCCCCCCCCTCTCTCTCTCTCTCTCTCTCTCTCTCTCTCTATATATATATATATATATATATATATATATATATATATATATATATATATATATATATATATATATATATATATATATATATATATATATATATATAATGCCCGTGCATGTCGGCACGCAAAAAATTTCAAGGGCGAGGACAATATTTCAAGGCAGACAAAAAAATATTTCGATAGTGGCGATAATATTTCGAGGAAGAAAACAATATTTTGAGGTGACAATAATGCCCGTACTTGTCAGCCGCCACCCCATCAAGCCACCCGGACCTCGGCCCCCGACAGGACACAACGGCTAAGCCCCCTCCTCTCAGACCCTCACGTCGTCCCGTCACGGTCCATGGATCCAACCCCAATTATAGGTCTTGAATTTCTACTAATTTGAACCGGGCGTGATTTCGTAATATGAACCTTCAAGCTAGACACCCGAGTGCGACTCATAACAACCATTTTATTTTTCCAAAATTTTTAGAAATAAAAATCAATTTACTACCCAATTTTGGATTCTTGGGATATTTATGGGGCAAGATATGTATATTAAAATTGATTTTCTACCATATTTGGTGATCACTTATGTAAATTAAATGGTTAAATTTGAGGGATTTTTTATCAAAAATTCCTCAGCGAACAACGCTTGTCCATTTTTCTCATTTTAAAATTTATTTTTTAAATAAATTCACACATATCAATTTTTGATTGAACATGGTATAACATCAATGATGTAGATGTCTCACTGAGCATCTTTAGAAAATCCCCAAGTAGCAAATTTTTATGGGTAAATTACACTTTGCCTCCCTGAAGTTTCGCTCAAAAACACTTAACCCCCCAATAGTTAAAAAACTAAATTTTGCCCCACTTCAATTTTGTTTTGATCAGATAAAAATTACCAAATAAGGAAATTAAGTAGTTAACAAATTGGCACAATGTGCTAATACTTCTAACTTTAGGGAGTGATTTGGAACAAAATAAACTAAAGGGGGTTAAGTGTTTCGACACTCGGACGGCTGCCTTCAGTGTCATCGAGGACAGGCAAAAGATTATGAGACAAAACAAACTATTTTGAAGACAACAATAATATTTTTGGCGTGACAATAATATATTTGTGAGCGGCAATAATAATATTGCGAGGTTTCGGAAGGTTAGATGACATCGAAGGACTCGATGGTGTCATTGCATCACCCGTTATAAAAAACAACACTCCTTTATCGCCTCCGACGGCGACAGCCATCCTCCGGCAAGCCAAAGTGAATCATACTCCAACCGACAACATGCGGCTATGTTATGCGCCGGGCTAGAGGACCACATACACAACATCATGCCACTCCATGCACATCGACAAATACCGCAAAAACTGAAAAACCAAAAATTATTTCAAAAACATTGAGACGAAATTTTAGAGAGAAGAAACAACAATTTAAAAAAAAAATTCATAAAAAACAATGTAATAGGCAAAAAGGGTACAAAAGTTTTGATTTTGTATAAAAAGGCTCTACCCGCCTATTGAAAAGGCGGGTAGCAATTTTTTTTATTTTTTTATTTAAACTGTCTGTTGAATAGGTGGGTTGGCTTTCTTTTCTTTTTAAAGAGTAATTTTTTCTTTACACGCCTATTGGAGAGGTGGGTAAAAAAAAATTTTTGTTTTATTTAAACCACCTATTGAATAGGCGGGTTGACTTTATTAAAAATAAATGTTGTTCACCGCCTGTTGAATTGGCGGGTTGTTTCTTTTAAAATTTTTTTCTTTATCCATCTGTGCGCATTGTAAATAATCATTGCTAGCCGTTCGTTGGGATATGTATCTTGCAAATAGCGTTGGAAGAAGTACTAACAGTCTATTAGGAACTATACGTCAAACAACGATCGAAAAAATTAAATAATAAAAACCTAACCTACCTATTCAACGGGCGGTCAAAAAATAAAAAATAAAATAACAAAGCCAATCCACCTATTCAACGGACGGATTAAATAAAAAAACAAAAAAAAAATCTACCCGCTTGTCAATAGGCGGGTAGGCAAAAATTATTGTTTAAAAAATAAAGAAAACCAACTCGCCTATTCAACAAACGGTTTAAATAAAATAATAAAAAAAATTACTAACCGCCTATTCAATAGGCTGGTAGAGCCTTTTTGTACAAAATCAAAACTTTTGTACCCTTTTTGCCTATTACATTATTTTTTATGATTTTTTAAAAAAAATTGTTGAAGTATTAATGACATACAAATCATTAGAAACACTGCACTCAAATCATCATAGTAATCCGGCCGTAGGACTTAACAATGGAATCTTGCAAACATCTCTCTTCTTCAGTATACTGTACCAAGGGATCTTTCAAGCATCTCACTTTTTCAGTACATTGCACTGTAAAGAACCGGAAGAGGACAATTAGATGCTTTTAAAAATGCGAAATTTAAAGCCTCATTCACCACACACACACACACACACACACACACACACACAGAGTGGAGTACCAAGTGGTAAAGCGGCTTCCTCGACCACCATCAACTTTCTTTATAACTCATCCAATTGCAAGGTTGTATGGGTGAAGAGTGGGGTCAAAAATCAGAAACAAAGCATCAGTCAAACAAAAAAAAAACAAAAAACAAAGAATCAGAAACCCCATGAGAGAGAGAGAGCCAAATGAATTTCAAGGGGAAAAAATTAGGAATTTTGAATGACACCAAGTGTCTGGTGACAGCGGAGATGATTCGGGAGTGGCGACAGGCATCAGTGGAGGGGGGGATCGACGGAGAAGAGGCAGACTCGGCCTCGACGGAATGTGGATGCCTGATGATGAATTGCCTCTCCCACGCCAGCCGCACTTCCACAGAATTCATGTAATCTCTTCATGATGCTGCAATCCAGATATTGAAAAAAAAAAAAGTTAAAAGTTAGAAGCTGAAGAATTCTTACCTTTCATCTTCATTCCCCCATCCTCCTCTACAAAAATCCAACAAAAACCAGAGCCTCGAGAGAATCGGAGATAGATCTGAGGGGTTCGGACCTTGGGAATCTCATCTGAGAACCTTCAAGTCTCCTGCATCTACATTCACCCATCCTCCTCTGCAAAAATCCAATAAAAAACATAAATAAATAAATAAAAACAGAGCATACCCGTATCCTACATCTAAATTCCCCCATACTCCTCTACAAAAATTCAACAAAAACCAGAACCTCGAAAGAATCAGAGATGGATCTAAGGGGTTCTGACCTTGTGAATCTCATCTGGAATCCTTCCCGTCTCTGCATCTTCATTGACCCATCCTCCTCTGCAAAAATCCAACAAAAAACAGAAAAAATAACCATGAATATCAGAACTGAAAGAATCATAGATAGATCTGGGGAGAGAGAGAGAGAGAGAGAGAGAGAGAGACGCGTTTGGTTTTTCCCTCAGCCCCCCCAGCCTTGTTCCTTCCTGCCTAGGGTTTCAGCGGTGAGTGGAGAAGATGGCGTGTGGGAGCTCCGCGCGGTGGATCGCAGCCTCACAGAAAAAAAAAACAGAGCTCAGAGAACCTGCAGCCATAGATTAGGAAGAGAGAGAGAGAGAGAGAGAGAGAGAGAGGAGACCCGAGACTGTGCCACTCTAAAACGTCTTCCTGCGGACTGGTGCTGCTGTTGCTACTTTTGGGGGGAAGAAGGACTCAGGGGATGAAAACCTAGATCCCCCCTCCCAATCGTTGCGTGTTCCGGACACCGATCAGACCATTGCGAGGACCTAGTGGTCCGCTGTCACACCTCCAGCCAGAAAGAGGGGCGATCGTGAGTGACTCCTTGAGCACCGGTGGCAGATGGCGATCGGGCGGCGGCCTATGGTTCTGAGAGAAGAGAATCAGGGGTGTGGGTGAGGTGTCAGGAGAAGAAAGAGATATAGAGAGAGAGCGAGGGATCATGGAGATCGTGTGAGAGGAGATTGGGCCGATTGCAGTAGAGATAGAGAGAGAGGGGGGGGATCTAGAGATTCAGATCGTGGCCTGGAGATGGAGATGAGATCGTGGCTTGGAACCGAGAAGGATTTCTCAAAAAATAAATATCGTGGCCTGGAGAGAGAGAAAGAGAGAGTGGAGTCAGCCTGAAGTGTTTGTCCCGAATGAACTGCCCGAATGACATGGCATATAATCACAGCGTCTCTTTGCCTTCCTGATGTGGTATATAATCAATATAATCATGGTTGTAGCACGGACGATTATGATCAGGACGGTGTTCAACCCATTATTGATCATGATGGCTGTGATTGATATTTTCAGTTCAGCCCACTATTAGTTGCCAACCACTTGATCAGTAACGGACGATGACACACCACCATGCATAATATATAAATATTATCTAATGCAGAGAGATTTTGGCCTTTAATTTTTTAACCGTCACTTATGTTTGTATCAAACGACTCTCTTTATCCATTCCTTGTGAAATATTATATATATATATATATATATATATATATATATATATATATATATATATATATATATATATATATATATATATATATATATATATATATATATATATATATATATATATATATATATATATATATATATATATATATATATATATATATATATATATGGGTCAAGATCGGATGACCCAGCACCCTTTGATGCACCTAGAAGTTTTAGAATGGGCTGATTTTTTGTAGACATGTTGTCTATGGTATGTTGATCATCCTCACAAAAAATCAGCCCATTCTAAAACCTCTAGGTGCATCAAATAAGCTCTACAAATCAACGGTTAAAATAGACAGTCAAAAACCGTTGATTTGAAGAGCGCATTTGATGCACCTAGAGGTTTTGGAATGGGCTGATTTTTTGTGAGGATGATCAACATACCATAGACAACATGTTTATAAAAAAATCAGCCCATTTTAAAACCTCTAAGTGCATCAAAGGGTGCTGGGTTATTGCTGGGTCATCCGATCTCTACACTATATATATATATATATATATATATATATATGAGGAATGGGATGCTGCCTATCAAAACAGCATTTTTTGCTGCTTTGAAACATTGTTTGACCATCCTAGAAGTTTTGGAATTTTATGAAATTTGGTGAGGGTGTTGTATAGGGTAAGATGATCATCCTCACAAATTTTCATCAAATTCCAAAACTTCTAGGGGGTTCAAATGGTCGAAGCAAAATCAGTCGTCTGCAGTCACCGTTAAAATCTGCAGCATTTTGCTTCGACCATTTGACCCTCTTAGAAGTTTTGGAATTTGATAAAAATTTGTGAGGATGATCATCTTACCCTAGACAACACCCTCACCAAATTTCATCAAATTCCAAAACTTTTAGGATGGTCAAACAATGTCTCAAAGTAGCAAAAATGCTGTTTTGATAGGCAGCATCCCATTCCTCTATATATATATATATATATATATATATATATATATATATATATATATGGGGACGGGGAGCCTGCACCTCAGGTGCAGCGTGAACGCTGCACCTGAGCCCTGGATGCATGACACGTGTTATTCCTCCCGAAATCCCGGCCGCAAACAGCCCCTCCGAGACCATTCCGTTCGGGCCAAATCTCAGCCGTCCGATCAATTGAATCGAATGGACAGCATTCGGTTCGGTCTCGCTGTTACTGTGGCGGCCACAGTAACAGCCCGGGTGAATCCCGTCCATTCAATTCGGTCGATCGGGTGGCTGATTCAATCGATCGGACGGTTGAAATCATTCTCGCGATTACTGTAGCCGCTACAGTAATTGCGAATTTTTTTTCAACCGCCCGATCGACCGAATCGAATGGACCGGATTCACCTGGGCTGTTACTGTGGCCGCCACAGTAACAGCGAGACCGAACCGAATGTCGTCCGTTCGATTCGCGGACCCTACCCCATGTCCACCATGCCCCCCGTCTTAACATTAATCTAATCTCTATCAGTTCTCTTTGCGACTCTGGCCTGACTATCACCTTCACCCCTTCTGTTTGTGTTGTGCAGGATTCGCGGACGGGTCAGAGGATTGGGCTGGGCCGTAGAGCAGGAGGCCTTTACCAGCTGGACCATCTCCATGTGTCTTCCGTTCCTGTTGCGTCTGTCATGTCTGTCACCTCTGATGCCGACCTGTGGCACAGAAGGTTAAGTCATATATCGAGTGATCGACTCAAAAGCGTATTCCGTTCGGACGCTTTGGGTCAAGCATCTTTCTCCCCCCTCTCTGTTTGTACGGGTTGTAGACTGGCAAAGCATTTAGCTCTTCCATTCTCTGCTAGTGCTTCCCAGTCTGATGCTTTATTTGATTTAGTCCATTCGGACATTTGGGGTCCAGCTCCTGTTGCATCTATTTCGGGTTACAGAAGATGGTACAAAAGCTTATCCCGTAAAACTGAGCATCGGAGGTTTTGGTTTCCCTCGAAGTAAACCACCCAAAATCCAAGATTCCGTGTAAAAAGAAGAATCACGTATTAGTTCTGGTATCAAAGCCAGACGATTCTGCAATGGTGGACGGTACCAGGATGTCCAAGTTTGATGAAGCCATCTCCCACTTGAAGGAGGCGTCCGTTCAGCAAGGACAGATGCTTGCAGCCCAGAACCAGATCCTTCAAGATCTTAACCATAAGATCAATGCCATAGACATGAAATACGATCTTATCTCGCAGGAGGTATTGCGGGACAAAGGTGACCCTTCGGCGGATCACTCAGTCAATCGACAAGAGGGATCTCAGAGAGCTGGCTTCATCCAAACGCGCACAGTGCATTTGGACTTCCCACGTTTCAAAAGCGGAGATCCAGCAGGGTGGATATATCGAGCAGAGCAGTTCTTCGCCTACCACCAAACTCCGCTCGAGCAAAGACTGTTGCTTGCTTCTTTTCATCTGGAAGGCGATGCACTCCAATGGTTTCGCTGGATGGAGAGATCCGACACCGTAGCTGGGTGGGAGGATTTCACTCGGATGCTGGCAGTTCGATTTGGCCCCACTGAATTCGAAGACAATGGCAATGTTGGCCAAACTTCGTCAAACTTCTTCCGTGCAAGATTACCAGGCTCAGTTTGAAAAACTGGCCAACTGCACGGAAGGTCTCAATGAGGCCTTCATGACTAGTTGTTTCTTGGGGGGTCTAAAGGATGAAATACGGCTTAATGTCCAAATGTTCAAACCAACTATCGGCGGCGATTGGGCTCTCGCGCCTTCAAGAGGAGAAGGTGGGAGCTCACCGGCAGTATTCCAAGCCATATAGTGGCAGTAGCATGACTCCCAAGCCCCCGGGGCCAATCATCACTCGACTAACTCTGGCACAAATGAAGAAGAGGCGAGATCGTGGGTTATGTTATAACTGTGATGAAAAGTGGCCACCGGGACACCGGTGTAAAATTCAAAAGTTATTCCTAATGGAAGCCTCATGGCCTGAAGAGGGTGAGGGAGATACTCCGGAACCGGCTGCGGAACCAGTTGAAGAGCCATCTACCTTCGAGCAAGATTCATCACTAGAGATCTCTCTCCACGCGATCGCCGGTGCAGCTACCCCCCAAACAATGAGGGTAACCAGCATCTTGAACCGCCATCCGATGGCCGTTCTCATCGACTCCGGCAGTACCCATAATTTTTTGGATACTGAGGTCGCTAAGAAGATAGGTATACAACTGGATAAAGGAGGTCACCTCGATGTCATGGTGGCTAATGTCGAGAAGATATGCAGTCAAGGGAGGTGCTTAAATCTGACCCTCATCATACAAGGTATGCCCATACTTACAGATTTTTATACCCTTCATCTCGGAGGTTGCGATATTGTACTTGGAGCGCAGTGGCTCCGCACCCTGGGGCCAATCCTGTGGGACTTCTCCAACTTGTGGATGAAGTTCTCCATGGGGGCCAAGCCTGACTGCATTCGAGGGGCATCTTCAAATGATATTTTCATCAAGGGAGGAGAGAACATGAAGAAGATCCTTAATACCAGGGAGCGTGGGGTGCTACTACAGTTATGTAGCATGGTAGACTTTCCACATCCAAGTGTCGTGGATCCGGTGCTGCTTGGGTTACTCCAGGAATTCCAAGATGTTTTTGATGAACCTACACATCTTCCTCCATCTCGAGTGCAAGACCACCGGATTCCACTCATCGAGGGTACACCTCCGGTCAGTGTACGCTCATACAGGTACCCTCACTTCCAAAAGGCTGAGATTGAAAATATCATCTGTGAAATGCTTCGAACAGGGATCGTGCACCCGAGCCAAAGCCCATTCTCTTCACCGGTGTTGCTGTTGGAATGATATTGTAGGCGCAACGGAAGATGGAGTTGATCCCGAGGATCGTTTCGGTGTGCGGTGCATTTTAAAATTTTCATTCATATTAATCATATGCGCAAATGATAAAAAAAATACGAATCGAACCCCTATAGTCATCTATCGAAATGATTAACATATCGTATATGTATGCATTATGATAGATCTAGGGGTTAGTAGATTATACCTTCGTGCGGGATTTAACACCGCGAAGAATTGCTTCAATGTTGATGAAGACAAATTCGGATCTGCACGAACACACTTCAGTGCAAAGGCCGTAACTTTCTATCCCGACATCTGAACGGAGCAAAACTTGATTTGCCAGAAAGAAGACTTCAACGGCAAGAATTTTCAACCAGTTTGAAGTCATTTGGACTTCTAGAACTACTACAGTGATCAAAAACAGTGCAGATCTGCCCTTAAAATCTAGGCAACAATCACGAGCGGGATCCTCGCGCAAGAGAGAAATGAATCTCATCGGATTCACCCGATCTCACATATCATCTCGGATCCTTGCACTCTAATCTCTGAGTGCTTCAGAGTGCAAGCGATCTCCATCATTCTCACACACACACTTGGAGAAGAAGATGAAGGAATAAGAGAGAGATGAACCCGAGAGAGAGAGATGGCTAAAATCCGAACCATAAGAGAAGAGGGGATGATTCTTCATCGGAAATCTGAGAAGGATGCACCATTTCAAATCTGAAATTCGTGTCCCTTACTCTCCCTTGCCATTTGAAACCGTTCCTCTCTCTCTCCATCTCATTACTCTCAAATTCAATGCTCCTTTTTATTACTAGTTGTCATATTGGAATTGTTGCCATTAAGGAGATGATTCAAAATCTTTCAAATCTGAATTAATCCCTTAATTATAAGTTTGATGGCCATGCAAGCTAGCCCTAGTGATGATGGTGGCCATTAGGGCATGCGAGACATTTTGAAATGACCAAAATGCCCCCATGCATCTAGTGGTCGTTCACCTCATACGGGACTATGTATAACCCATCTACTTGCACGATAATGCACCCTAACACTTAGAGCACATTATCAGTATCAGCAACAAGTCAATACACCATGAGATGATGAATAGTATTTTTACTATTTACTGGGGTGCCCTTAATAAAAGATGGGGTGTCCCATAGTAAAAAATTACTAAACTCGCATTCTGCATTCTAGTGCAACACGGACACACGGAATGGACTCCTCATGATATAATGGAAACATCGTATGTCTCTACACTACTCTGGGGTTGCCCCCTAGTGAACACACTTAGTCCTGTGCTGCCACCATGCTCCAGTGCGATGCACTCACGGAACACAGGACGATTAGGCATTATTTCTTCAACTCATAATATGATGTGAGACAAGGAGAAATTAATAATCCGTAACGATCGTGGATATGGTGGAACCTTCAGGGACTAGGATTCATGGCTTCCAACCGAACCCAATCAACACACTATCCAAGTGTCCCTGTCAATCCTCTAGGTCCCGGTTAACCTGCCTGGCCACCCAGAGTGCGACGCAGGATGCACTCCAATTCTCCTAGACTTATTAAGCTCTCTCGCATACCCCTGCTCTCCGCTTAGTATTGGTAATATGATATCCCTCCACTTGGTGCCATGAGTCAACTCGAGCACCGTCAGACTCGAGTGACCATATGACTAGGTTCCTTCCAGTTTGACTATCACATCGCACCTCCGATCACTTTGTCCAAGCAATCGGATTCGGTCAACAGCTCAACTACTGACCACCAGGCCTGGGTTTAGTGCGGTGTATGTCATACAAAGGAACGCACCTCCTGATAAGGATGTGGATAGCCTGCAAGAGTGGCGTGCCGATGCAATACCAGCCCGGTAACCCAGCGCACCGTGGTATTGGGTCATGGTTAGATCCCTCACATGTTGGTGAACCAAAGTTACACGCAACTGGTTAGTCCATCGGTCACGGTTCCTCAGGGTTTAGGACCGATTACCCTAAGCAGAAACACGGCTATATGCACCGGTGTCTGCTCACCGATCTGTGCACCGTATTGGTTCCATTCGGCAACAGACACTGTTTCTGGTAATGACTATTATGGAGATTCTCATGCTCTGTCATTCCAACAGCTTATCCTGATAGGGTGACCAACCCAAATCAGAGTTGTGAACGATTTAGGCTCATAGGACCGATCCACTGAGTCTCCCACTCAGATGGACTACTATATAGCCATGGCTCCTTAAGTTCTGTAAACAGAACACGTATAATAATACTTACCTTTATACAATCCTAAATAAACTATCAACCATATACAGCCAAACCTAGGGTTTTACGAGCTGTAGACCACATCAAATCTAACAGTTGCTAGTTCGCAAAAACGATGGTGGTTGGCGGCTCTGTGTGGACTACCGTGCTTTAAATCAAGTAACCATCAAAGACAAATTTTCCATTCCCATTATTGACGAACTTCTAGATGAACTACATGGTGCCACCACCTTTCAAAGCTCGACTTGCGATATGGATATCACCAGATCCGAGTTTATGCCGACAACATACAAAAAACAGCTTTTCGCACCCATGAAGGTCATTATGAATTCCTGGTAATGCCCTTTGGCCTCTCCAACGCACCGTCCACCTTCCAAGGGTTGATGAACGAGGTATTCAAGCCTTACCTGCGGAAATTTGTGTTAGTTTTCTTTGATGATATCCTTGTGTACAGCAACTCCCTGCATAGTCACTTGTTGCACCTGTACACTACTCTAGAGACACTGAGATCTCATAAGCTCTTTGCTAAGAGATCCAAGTGTCAGTTTGGCGTGGAGGAGATCAAGTACTTGGGGCACCTTATCTCCGAACATGGGGTGGCCGCCGATTCCTCCAAATTTTCGTGTATGCTAAGTTGGCCTCATCCCCAAACTCTTAAGTCTCTTAGGGGATTTCTGGGGCTAACGGGGTATTACAGGAAGTTCCTCAAAGACTACGGCAAAGTGGCAGCACCGCTGACACATATGCTAAAGAAAGACTCATTCCACTGGACGCCGGAATCGAAAAATGCCTTAGAAAGCCTGAAGAAGATGGAGTGTGATGCATCCGGGAATGGAGTAGGGGCAGTGCTAATGCAAGAAGGTCGGCCAATTGCTTTTTACAGCCAGGCACTCAAGGGCCGGAACCTAGCTCTGTCCACTTTTGAAAAGGAGTTGTTAGCTTTGATCCTTGCAGTACTCAAATGGAGACCTTACCTCTTGGGGCAACGTTTCAAGATTCTCACTGATCAGCAGAGTCTGAAGCATCTATTGGAGCAGAAGATCGCAACCCTGACTCAACAACGATGGCTCATTAAGCTGATGGGATATGATAATTATGTGGTGGAATACAAAAGTGGGCGTGAGAACAAGGTCGCGGACGCTCTGTCACGGAGGGAAGCTACAAACGACCTGATGGCCATTTCTTCAGTAGTGCCCGTATGGTGGGATGAGATTCAATCTGACTACTCATCCGATCCAGATTTGCAAACTAAGATACAAGAGTATGCTGATGGCAAATTGGACTTAACTCGTTACACTAGCCACCAGGGAGTCCTATTTTATAAAGTTCGTCTCTATCTCAGCTCTTCCTCCCCTTTTAGAGCTAAAATACTATATCAATTGCACGACTCACCAGTTGCAGGGCACTCCGGGTTTCACAGGACATGGAGCCGTGTTAAGGCGGACTTCTATTGGAAGGGGATGCGATCGTTCATTCGCAAGTATATTAGAGAATGTGATACGTGTCAACACAACAAATCTGAAAACGTCTCTCCAGCTGGGTTGATACAGCCAATCCCCATCCCTACTTCCATCTGGTCTGACATCACCATGGACTTTATAAAAGGTCTCCCTCCCTCTCACAAGCAAGACGTGATCATGGTTGTTGTTGATCTCCCCTCGAAGTATGCCCATTTCATCTCTCTATCTCACCCATATACCACCGCCGTTATTGCCCGTCTCTTTCTCGATCACATCTTCAAGCTACATGGAATGCCATCAACCATCATTACTGACCGAGATCCCACATTCACAAGTTTATTCTGGAAGGAATTGTTCAAATTATAAGGCACCCATTTAAATATGTCTTCAGCTTACCACCCACAATCGGATGGGCAATCCGAGGTCGTTAATCGGTGCTTAGAGACCTATTTAAGATGTTTTGCGAGAGCGAGACCGAAGGAGTGGGCCAAATGGCTTCCCTTGGCTGAATAGTGGTACAACACTTCCACTCACTCGTCAATCGGGATGAGCCCATATGAAGTTGTTTATGGTACTGCACCGCCTCGACTTTTATCCTATGTACCAGGCACCACTCGAGTGCAAGCTGTGGAGGAGTTGCTGAAGACCAGGGACTACATCCTAAAACTTTTGAAGGAGAAACTCGTGAATGCCCAAGAAAGAATGAAGCTCCAAGCAGACAAACACCGTATAGATCGGGAGTTTAATTCTGGCGACTTGGTCTACCTGCATCTGCAACCATATCGCCAACATTCCGTGGCCATGCGAAGGATACTTAAGCTCTCTCCCCGCTACTTTGGGCCATACAAGATTATTCAGCATGTGGGAGCTGTCGCATACAAGTTGGCGCTACCTGAAGGTTCTAAAGTCCACCCGGTGTTTCATGTTTCCTGCCTCAAGCCCAAGGTTGGAGCTCACGTTACCCCTCAGGTAGAGCTTCCTCCAGTCAATAATGAAGGTGTCCTCCAACCATGGCCAGAGAGAATACTGGCACGAAGAATTGTTCATAAGGGTAACCAGGCTATCACCGAGGTTCTCACTCAATGGCAAGGACCAGATCAAGCCAGTGCCACCTGGGAACGCAACAATGATTTACTTCAAAGGTACCCGGATGCTAACTTGGAGGACCAGGTTGAAAAAAGGGGGAAGGAATGATACGTGCATGCATGGGAGGTACGAGGCATCCACCCTACACGTGTCCAGCACTGAGCTTGTGGGTGAATGAGGTCTCAACCGGATGACCGAGTCAAAGAGGTTATGGGGTCGTGTGATCATGTGGTGTCTATGTGTCAAGTGGTAGTGGTTGTAACTTAATTAGTAGTGCTATCAAGTCGTGTGCGTGTTTAGTGGAGGAGTGGGTTGTTGAGTGATATAGGAGGGCTTTTCGGTAGTGTGGAAGTCTCTGTATATATTGTTATGTTGTTAATGAAGATGGTACAAAAGCTTATCCCTTAAAACTGAGCATCGGAGGTTTTTGTTTCCCTCGAAGTAAACCACCCAAAATCCAAGATTCCGCGTAAAAAGAAGAATCACATATCACCCATTAATGGGTTCTTTTGTTTAGATCCCTGAAAATCCATGAACTAGATTTTCGATCGTATTCTTTTCCTGTTTTTTTTTGTTGGATCAAATCTGATAATCGTGGATGGGTTGTTGGGTTGCAGGTGTTCATCAATGTGCCGTGGTATTTCAGCATGCTGTACTCAGTGATCAATCCCTTTCTCACAGAGATGACCAAGAGCAAGTTCCTGATCTGATTTGCTTCTGATCGGCGATGGATCTTCTTTCTTAGTTCTTTGTTTGGTTGATGGGTTTAACCTAAGGATTGATGGGTTTAACCTAAGGATTGATTGGTTTGCTCTATGTTTCAACAGGAAGTAGGGGAGTTGACATGGAGAATGATGTGGAGGTTTGCTTAAACTTGAATATTTTTTTTTTCCTGTAATAAGAATTCTGG
The DNA here is from genome assembly GCA_947650365.1 of Chamaelirium japonicum. NCBI lineage: Eukaryota > Viridiplantae > Streptophyta > Magnoliopsida > Liliales > Melanthiaceae > Chamaelirium > Chamaelirium japonicum. The sequence goes on along the minus strand of OX393556.1, from coordinate 51,929,009 downwards.
GTTTAAATTGGGTAAGGAAAGGTGATTTCGGCTTCATGCGATTCAATGAATATAAGAAATTTCAGGTAAAACATTCGACCGGAGATTCACGAATTGGGGATTTCAAAACCTACAATCAACGTCTATGGTTTCGCGAGAGAAAGTGAACGCGAACGGCTGCAGATGCACGCTTCGAACATTGTATTTCACTCGATTCTCCGGCAGCCACCCTCCACCTCAATAGGTAAACCCTTTTAAACTGTGAATTGATCAAGTAGAAATCAAAAGAAAGAGAATTAAGTAACTTGAAAATTTTTTTTTCCCTTTAGAAAGTATTATGGGTTTGAATGATTTGAAAACACATCTCCGCTCTAACAAGGGGATAGGGATATACAGCCATTGGGCTGCGGCAATGTTTATCTCTCACTTCATTATTGTCAATATATTCTCAGGTGTTTGGGGATTGGAAGGAATTGGATTCTAACGACCATGGAATTGATTTATGTGGATTTACTAGAAAGTTCTGCAGAGGACTGGCAAAGATCATTCCATTATGCTGGTCCTTCCATCGGGAATCTACCAATACATGTTCATCGTAGATGGTGAATGGAGGAGATACATATCTGATCTTCCTTATGTTACTGATGAGATGGGGCGGATCGCTTTATACCTCCTCGATGTCATTGTGAGTATCTGTCGATTATCCTAAAATATGCTTCTTTGAGCAAGGATGACTTCTGAAAACTCAGCCTTAACTATTTCATTCGACAAATTTAGTTCATGTTTTGTTTTTGGGAAAATTAATTACAAAACCCTCCCCTGAACTATGCACCCCCCTTTCATATTGGTCCAAGGATGAACTCCTGAAAACTCAGCCTTAACTGATTCATTCGACAAATTTAGTTCATGTTTTTTTTTGGCAAATTACAAAAACCTCCCCTGAACTATGCACCCCCCCATTCATATTGGTCCCTCTATTTTTTTTTGAACAGTTTGAACCCTAAACTATCCACCATCTGGATTTGGCCCCTCTCCATCGGCTTTTATTTCAAAAATACACTTATCAATTTCCAATAAAACTTGAATAATTTAAAAAATATTGAACTTATGCTTACTTGGACATTGGTATTTTCGGACTAAAAGTTGATAGAGGGGGCTACATGCAGATGGAGCACAGTTTAGGGTTCAAATTGTATTAAAAAAAAAAGTTTGTTGGATCGATATGAAATGGAGTGTGTAGTTCAGGGGAGGTTTTGTAATTTGCCCCCTTTTTTTGCTATAATCCAGGACTATATTCCAGACAATATAGACTGTTTCGGAATTCGAGATCTCACCATCACCGGATTGGAACTACGGCCATCCATATCCCGTGGACGATGACTTTGCTAAGAAGCAACCGGTCGTTCCACCCCAGCTGCACCTGACGATGCTCGGCAGAGACAACGTTAAGAAAGCTTCGGCGAAGCCCCAGCATATCGTCCTCAACCACCTCTTCATCGAGAAAGGATGGGCCCCATAGTCACTGGTTGCCCTCGGAGTATATTATTTCCAACGATGTTGCTATATATTGCAATGATAGGATGGACCAGATATCCACCACTATCTGCATCAAGTTTTATAGTTCACAATTGACATAAGTGTTGTATAAACGTACATCATAAAAGTTTACATGGACAATTTTCTATCACAATGTTTGTTAAAAGATTGAAGTGGTGGATATTTGCTCCATCCCATGTTGTTTCTTTACTTTCAGCCTCATATCTCGAGCCCAAAAAATTGTTCTTGGCTCTGCAAAATATATCGAATGGCTACAACGTGCTATAGACATGCCTCCTGTTGAAGATAAAACTAAACGATTCATGGAATTGCTTGACAACATCAGGTCAGCCCACCCGAGAGGATCTAATTTTTATGTAAACAATCAATGAAAATAGTTCCTCACCTGATTTTGCACAAAAAAAAAAACTTTTAAATTTCTGGGCTTCTATTTATTCTTACATTTTCTTCTACTATCAAGAATAATGAAGCATATAGGAAACACAATATTAGATAATGGGAAAAAGCTGCAGTAGAAATGCAAGATTTTTTTGGTATTTCTTCCAAAGGGAAACCTTCATCCAAAAATTTTTAATTAATAAATCCTTCTACCAGTCCTAACTCCTAAGACTTCCACAAATTCATAATTGCATAATCCCTTATCATATCTTTTTCATTTTTCAGAATGATAAAAAATATTGACGAAGAGTCAGGAAGCCACTAAAACTCGGTCCGACTTGGCCAAATAACAATAGTGAGTCGAGTACAGTTCGTCTTCAACTCATTGTCATATACCTAAATTCTAACTGCTCATATCCCTATCCAAACGTATATCGTTGTTCTATTACTTCCTTTCCGTGAGATTGGTGTGGCTTATGAAGTGGTTTTTCTTTATAGTGCTTCTCTCTACTGCTTCTCTCTGCATGTACAATAATGCATTGGGTGGATTTTGGGTTTCTCTAATACTATTCTCTTGCTATGTTTTGACTGAAGTTCTAAGAATTTCATGCAGCACGTGGTAAAGTGTCTTGGATTTACCGGGGAATGTGGCGAGGGACAGAAGATGAGTATAGTGTTGAGGCACATTTAGCTGGTGGTGAGGAACGATGAGGAGCTATTGCAGCTGCTAGGCACCGTCACTATCACCAACGGCGGTGTGATGCCCAACATCCACAACTTGCACCTCCCCAAGAAGGATGTAGTTTTCAAAACTGCCCCTGCAGATCTGCAGATGACGAGTCCTATAACCCTTTGCTTTTCTCACTCTCTTTTGTTTAGGTTTGAATATTGATGGTGGGAGGTGATGAATTTAGGTGTTTGATATTTTTCTAATGTCTATGTAATTTGGATACTGGAGTATGTGAATGGTAATAGATGTTATCCTCTATGCCACTATCTTTCTGTTTAATGCATCAACTTACATTGAAGTGAACAAAGAGAACCTTTGGAATAATACATCTCCAGATTTTTTATCAAATTGTTCCAATACATTAGTGGAATTACAATAAGGGAAATACAATAGTTGAAAATATGGCCAGTTGGTGTTTTGCAAAATGCTAATATATCAAACTCTATTTTTGGTGCTCGATCTCCACATGATGTTGGCACCGACAACCACCACGGCCACCTTTATCGAGGCACACGATTGCTGGTGGCTGTGTACCACCCAGCTTAAGCCTCAAAACCCCTTTTGTTCCTCTTCTTGCGACCAAGTACCACCGGATGGCACCCAGGACTGGATCTGACTACCCGTCCCTCGATTTACTCGAGCCACAATGGGATTGTAGCAGGGAGGGCTGAATTCAACCCCCCTCCCCTTCTCTGGTCGGCAAGAAGTATAGGGAGGGGCGATATCGAAAAGAGTAGGAATCTTTGTCTGCCTTCTTCTGTTGCTGCTCTTAAAAATATATTGGGGTGGAGTGTTTCATCCCAACGGTGGAAAAGGTTGTTGGCTAGGAATTGATGGAGAGGTTTTAAACTTCAGGTGGGCTTTGAGGACCCATTAGCTCTCGTAACCTTAAGTAGAGAGGTTCGTTCAGTTTTGATTATTTGAAGTTTTAGAATTTATTGATTTCTCAATTATTATTGTATTAAATGAACCCCTCCTTTTTTTGTGTGTTTCAGATTTAAAACAAGATTTTTTTTTTTCGTTCCCATTATGTGATTTTTTAGTTGATTTTGGCGAACAATGTAGCCACGATCTTGGAATTCATACATCTTTTTAATGGGAGTCGAATAAATTGGTTTAACCCAATAATGGAATTCGTTAGCAATATTCAGATGCTGCCAAAGACAATCGGGGGTGTGTTGCTACCGAAGGCGGTCATCAGAGTGCCGACAAACACGGGCATACACTATTACTATATATATAACAAAACACTCCAAAATGCTTTATTACCAAAGGTGGCCAAGTATGTTCGCTGAAGAGCACGGTGGAAGTGGGGGGTGGCGATGCCCAAGGGTTATGTTGCCGCTGAAGGCGGTCCAAATGTGTTTTGCCGCCGGAGGCGGCCCGTTGCAGTGCCGACAGGAACGGGCATTTATATATAGACTAATCAAATATTACAAATGTTATTTTCGCTCAAAAAATATTGTTATCACCCTCGAAATATTATTCTCTTTCTCAAAAATATCATCACTTTTAAATTATTATTACCACCCTTAAAATATTGCCTCTTCCCTCAAAATTTTATCACGCCCTCAAAAAATTTTTGTCGCCTTCGAAATCTTTTGCGTGCCGACAGGCACGGGCATTACTAGTATATATATATATATATATATATATATATATATATATATATATATATATATATATATATATAGAGAGAGAGAGAGAGAGAGAGAGAAAGAGAACTAATAAAATGCGGCATGCGGTGTCGCACCGCAGCCGTCTGATGCACGGCTGCGTGCATCGCACGCACCGCAGCGGTGCATCAGTCGACTGCGGTGCGACGCCGTACGCACTGCACGCCGTATATATATATATATATATATATATATATATATATATATATATATATATATATATATATATATATATATATATATATATATATATATATATATATATATATATATATATATATATATATATATATATATATATATATATAGAGAGAGAGAGAGAGAGGGAGAGAGAGAGAGAGAGAGACAGAGAGAGACAAAGAGAGAATAATGATATATTGCGGCCGGTAACGTGCGGCACCCCCTTCCGGGGCATTTTTGAATTTTTTTTTTTTTGGGATTGATCACCCACCCTTTGATAGCACACACAAAAAATTTCAACTCGATCCAAGACCTGTAGGCCGTCCAAATGTGTTGATCAAAATGACGAAAAAAATGAACGACCGATAAAAGTCGATCACATTTGGACGACCTACAGGTTTTGGATCGAGTTGAAATTTTTTGTGTGTGCTATCCAAGGGTGGGTGATCAATTCCCAAAAAAACAAATTTCAAAAATACCCCGGAAAGGGGTGGCCGCACGTTAAGCCGCACGTTACCCAACTGTAATGTATCACTACTATATATATATATATATATATATATATATATATATATATATATATATATATATATATATATATATATATATATATATATATATATATATATATATATATATATATATATATATATATATATATATATATATATATATATATATATATATATATATATATATATATATATATATATATATATATAGGGGCATGCTATGCTGCGGCATGCGGTACGTGCGGCACAGCACCGCAGTCGTCTGATGCACGCGCTGCGTGCATCGCATGCACACAACAGTGCATCAGACGACATGCGGTAGGTGCCGCACTTACCGCATGCCGCATTCAAGCATTTCTCTCTCTCTCTCTCTCTCTCTCTCTCTCTATATATATATATATATATATATATATATATATATATATATATATATATATATATATATATATATATATATATATGGGAAATGAGTTCCTATGACATGTCATAGGGAATACCCTATGACATATGGTGAGTTAGTAACCCTAGAATATTTAGAATGTTATGAATTTTTATGAGGATGATCACCCTATCTTAGATAGGACCCCCGCAAAAAATAGGCTCATTCTAAAACTTCTAGAGACATCAAATATGATATTCAATTTAACGGTTAAAATGGATGGCCGATAAAGCTTCTAGCATTTGATGCCCCAATAAGTTTTAGAATGCTTTGATTTTTTTGTGAACATTCTATCTAAGGTAAGGTGATCACCCTCAAAAAAATTCAGCACATTCTAAACATTCTAGCATTACTAATTCACCATATGTCATAGGGTACTCCCTATGACACGTCATAGGAACCCAGCCCTTTATATATATATATATATATATATATATATATATATATATATATATATATATATATATATATATATATATATATATATATATATATATATATATATATATATATATATATTTTGTTGGAATTGGATTCCGCTAATCAGAGTCGCAGCGGAAGCAAAAGAAAGATCCGAAGATCATACGGTGTATGTTTCATTACAATTCGTGATACAAAACAATCTACATGCAAATCTATGATATTAGCATATGTGCGGACACCCTAAAGGCATACTACGATATACGGAAGACATGCATGCATCTACTTAGGTGTTTAGATTCATCATACCTTATGGATCTATGATCCAGAGATTACGGAACGATGAAGAACCGCACCTGAATCGCAAGGGAAACTGTCGGATAGCACCTTGTCCTTTGCGAATTGAAGAATCCTCGAAATCCCGTCTTTGAGTGTAGGGATTTCGAGCCGACGGAAGAATCCGTTGTGAAGACGATGACGAGCCTCAAGATTTTCTCCTCCTCTTTCTCCTTTCTTCCTTCTCCTTCTTTCCTATTCCTTCTCCCTTCTTCTTCCTCTCTTTTCCTTGGCCGAAACCACAAGGAGGAGCACAAAGGGGAGGTTCGGTTTTTCCCAAAGGAGAGGAGGTACTATGGCGGGCCCCTCCCCTCTCTATTCCCTTTATAGGGCCGGTCTCCCATGGCTCCAAGGAGCCTAGGGCCGGCCCCTAGGTGGATAGGGATGAGGGGGGATCGGATTTAGGTCTTCCGGGTGTCTATCGTGAAGTCCGGACGAAAACGCCCTTCACGAAAAGCGGAAAACTGAAAGTGAGACTGAGTGAGGTGCGCTACTCGGAATCGAGTTCCGTCAGTGCCTGTGAGCTCCTGGAATTATTCCGCTCAACCTAAGATCCATAATCAATATGTTCTGAGCTATATTTCAGTATTTACCAAAATACCCCTACGGCCCGTAACACATGTGAATTAGGTTCTTTGGCTCCGGGCTTGCGCTACTTCGCATCCAACGTATCCAACTAGGTCGGAAAACAATTCCTCTACGCAATGACAGGGTGGAACCTTCAGGGTTCGGGATCTCTAGCTGCAACTGGATCCCTGATTAACTGTTCCGGTGACACACCGAAAGTTCCGTTAATCAGCCATAATCCGATTAACCCGCGTAGCCACCCAGAGTGCGACGTGAGTTGAACTCTAGTGATCCTAAACTTATGTTACTCCCTCATAACCATGTTCTCTACTATACTTCGATAATCCTTAGTCCCTCCTATTACTGGTGCCATGATACGACTCGGGCGGTGGGGAGCACCGTCAGATCCCGATCGATCATCTGACTAGGGTTTGATGACTTGTCATCTATAACACCACACACCTTCTGGTGCTATGCCTAGCATCCGGAACATCGTCAGTCATACTGACAACCACCAGGCTTGGGTTAACTGTGTGGACAGATTGACTCATCAAACCGCACCCATCCAACACTGGACGTCGGATAACCTGTAGGGATTACATGTCACTCAAGCACCAGCCGGGTAACCCAACGTACCGTGGTATTAGACTATGGAAGGTCCGCACACGTTGGCACATCAAAGCACCACACAACTGGTTGGCCCAGTGAACATGGTCCCTCAGGGTTAAGGACAGATTAACTATAGTAGTAAGACGGTTTCTGCACCAGTGTCTGAATCACTGAACTGTGCACCGTCTTGGTTCCTGTTCAACATGGTCATCGTGCTTGGTCAGGTGAATATGAATCCCACGTTCCCGTGGTGGAGACTTCACCATATCCTCTACCTGCCAACAGCTTGTTCTCGGTGAAGCGACCGGCATCACCTAAGCTGTGAACTAGTTCTAGGTCTACACAGAATTGGTCCACTGGGTCTCCCAAGCATGGATCCTCCATGTGCCTCAGTGGCCTACTGTGTTCCCTAGGGTCCTTTTATTATATGAGAATTATCATATACCATAGTAGTATTCTAATTAAAGCAATAACCAAAGTCATTTTTATTAATGTTAATACAGAAAATCCACGCTAAGGACACACGAGTTACAACAATCGCCCACTTGGCCTAACAGGGAACAACAGTTTTAACTCCCATGGCATCCACGTGCTTCTCAAAAGCCTTGGTCGGTAACGCCTTTGTGAAAGGATCCGCTATGTTATCTGCAGACGCCACCTGAGTCACTGAAACCTCCCCTCGCTTCTGCAAGTCCCGGATAATGTAGTATTTCCGCTCGATATGCTTGCTCTTCTGGTAATATCTTGGCTCCTTGGATTGTGCTACCGCTCCACTATTGTTACAGTAAAGGACAATAGGATCTTGAGCTCCCGGTACGCATCCTAAGTCTGTGAGGAACTTCTTGAGCCACACCGCCTCCTTAGCTGCTTCGCACGCCGCAACGTACTCAGCCTCTGTCGTCGAATCCGCAATGCATCCCTGCTTCACGCTCCTCCAACTGACAGCTCCTCCTCCTAATGAAAACACAAACCCTGACGTCGATCTCCTGGATTCCAGATTTGACGCAAAGTCAGAATCCGTATATCCAATCGGCATCAGTTCCTGTAAAGAGTAAACTAACTCATAATCTCTCGTCCTATGGAGATACTTGAGTATACTTTTCACAGCAGTCCAGTGCCCTGGACCCGGATTTGACTGATACCTGCCCATCATGCCTACTGCATAGCATATATCTGGTCTCGTACACTGCATGGTATACATCAGACTCCCTACTGCCGAAGCATAAGGTATCTTCTGCATCTCTGCCCTCTCCTCAAGAGTCTTAGGATCCTGATCCTTGGATAATTTCATTCCATGTCTGAATGAAACCAGTCCCTTCTTGGAGTTGTGCATACTGAATCTGACCAAGATAGTATCTATGTAGGCTGACTGTGACAGGGAGAGAATCTTGTTCTGGCGATCTCGAGTTACCTTGATCCCCAGAACATAACTCCCTTCATCCAGGTCTTTCATGTCAAATTAAGAAGATAACCACACCTTCACTGTAGACAACGTTCCAACATCGTTTTCGATAAGCAGGATATCGTCCACGTAAAGCACTAGAAAAACTACTGCAGTCTTATCGCTCCTTTAATAAACACATGGTTCATCCACGTTCTGTTCAAATCCATAAGACTGGATAGCCTGATCAAAACGCATGTTCCAACTTCTGGATGCTTGCTTCAGTCCATAAATGGACCTTTGCAACTTGCACACCAGACCTTCCTGACCTTTTGCGACAAAGCCTGGAGGCTGAGACATATAGATGTCTTCTTCCAAATCCCCGTTGAGGAATACGATCTTGACATCCATTTGCCAGATCTCCCAATCATAATGGGCTGCAATGGACAAGAGGATCCGGATAGACTTAAACATAGCCACTGGCGAAAAGGTTTCGTCATAGTCGATCCCTTCTCGCTAGGTATAACCCTTAGCGACTAGTCTAGCTTTGTAAGTCTCAACGGTACTATCCGGACCTCTTTTCCTTTTGTACACCCACTTACACCCAACAGGTTTAATATTGTGAGGTGGTGTTATAAGTGTCCAGATTGAATTTTGGGACATCGATGTCAGTTTTGCCTCCATGGCTTCCAGCCATGCTGCATGGTCAGTGGATACCATCGCTTCGTCATAGTTCAGAGGATCATTCTCCTAAAACTCTAGATCAACCATAAAGGCTTCTCCAATGTATCTATCAGGAGCACTTGTGGTCCTCCCACAGCGACGAACCTGCGGTGGTTCCATTGGAGTCGATTCTACAGTACCGTTAATCTTAGTGGTATTGGCTCCAACTACGTTTTCTGTCTGCGTACTCCCATCAGTACCAAGCAATTCTTCAAGAACTACTTTACTAGTGGGCTTATGGTCTATTAAATAATCCTGCTCCAGGAATACGGCGTTCATCGAGACGACAACCTTTCTATCCTCAGGATCATAAAATAAACCACAATTTGTTCCTTTTGGATACCCAACGAACAGACATACCTTAGTTTTTGACTCCATCTTATCTCGCTTGTCCTTCCGCACATGTGCTGGACAACCCCAAATCCTAAAGTGCTGTAGGCTTGGATTTCGCTTTAACCACAGCTCCCAAGGAGTTAGGGGTACTAACTTTGATGGAACAAAGTTCAAAGTATATGCTGTCGTCTCTAGGGCATATCCCCAAAAACTAGGTGGCAATGTTGCATAACTTATCATAGTCTGAACCATTTCTAACAAAGTTCGGTTTCTCCTCTCAGATACATCGTTTTATTGTGGTGTCCCTGGTGCAGTCAACTGGGATACGATCCCATGCTCATGCAGGTACCCTATAAATTCATCCGATAGGTATTCGCCTCCTCGATCTGATCGAAGAGACTTGATACGTTTACCCGTCTGCTTTTCTGTTTCAGCTCTGAACTCCTTGAACTTATCAAAGGATTCAGACTTCCGCCGCATTAGGTATATGTATCCAAACCTCGAGTGATCATCCGTGAAGGTGATGAAATACTCGAAGCCCCCTATGGCACGGACACTTATGGGCCCACATACATCAGTGTGTACCAACTCCAATACCTCCTTAGATCTGCTACCTTTGGCTCGGAAAGACTTTTTAGTCATCTTGCCTTCCAGGCAAGACTCACACGTCGGTAGGCTTTCTGAAATATTTGGACTTAAGAGTCCTACCTTAACCAACCTGTGAATCATGTCTGAGGCTATCTGTCCAAGCCTTAGATGCCAAAGGAGTGTTGGATTATCTAAGGGATTTTTCCTTTTAGATGAATTAATCACACAAGCTTCAGTTATGTTATCCTGCTTATGATTGGAGTTAATTACATAGAGACCATTCTGTATCTTTCCCTTATAAACAAAGGAACCATTCAATTTAATTGACACACCAGAAGCATCAAATAAAACTGAAAAACCTTCATTATTCAATAAGGAAACAGAAATTAAATTACGTCTCAAGGACGGTACATAAAGTAGTCTCTAAGTAATAAACATCTTCCATCAAGGAACTGCAAGATGACATCTCCAACTGCTTCAGCCTCTGCCACGGCCTCAGTTCCCATACTTAGAATTATCTCCCCATCACCCGATTTTCTTGTCTCCTTGAACCCCTACAAATTATTGCCAGTATGGTTAGTGGAACCAGAATCCACAATCCATGAAACTGGAGAACAACTGGATGTCACAAGGGATTCCACTATGTGGATTTGAGATATACCTGTCTCAGCCTTCTTGGGAGCCGCGCGGCAGTCGCCCTTCCAGTGCCCCTTCTTGCCGCATCGGAAACATTTTCCTTTGGGCTTCGCCGGACCATTCTGCTTGGGAACCTGCAACTGCACCTGGCCCATCTTCACGGGCTTCTTAGACTTTCTTTTCTGAAACTTGCCCTTGGCTTTCAGAGAAGAATTTCGCTCCACGTTTAGGGATTGGGCTCCTGCCTTCATTCCGTCCTCTGCCGCCTGGAGCGCCGCTAGGAGCTCTACATTAGACATCTCCAACCGGTTAAGGTTGAAGTTGGTAACGAAGCCCTCAAACGCTCCTGACAGAGACGCGAGGAAAATGTCGGTCTGGATCTCTACATCCAAGATGACATCGAAGGAACCAAGCTCGTTCACATAGCCAAACAACTTCAGCATATGATCCTGAACTAAAGTCCACTCTGCCATCTTCGTGGACACCAATTTCTTGATGGTCAGGTAACGAGTTACCCGACTACGACCCTCGAACATTTCCTTCAGGTAGAGCATCATGTCTGAAGCAAAGGCCATGTCTTCGACTTGCTTCTGAAGGACGATCTGCAAGGATGCCACAATGTAGCACTTGCACATCTCATCAGCATCTAACCAGTCTTTCCATTCCTTTAACTGGGCCTCAGTTGCACTTGGTCCCGGCATGGCCGGTTGAGGGGTACTTAGGGCAATTGTGTGTTTGCCAACCCTTAGGATGAGCATTAGGTTACGCTTCCAGTCCTCGTAGTTTGGTCCCGTAAGTTTGTTATCATTAAGTATGGAGACAAGGGGGTCGAGCTTGGTCTTGATTTCTGTAAACAATGATTTAAAGCAATAGTTAGGGTCTACTACAATCTATTTCATGGAATTTAGAAATAGATAATGTCTACTCCAGCTGCTATGTCTTCACCACCTCAAGTGGAGACATCCAGGAATCTAAATTCTCTGGGCTGGAGCACTAAGACTATCGGCCCTGAATTGGAGACAGCATCTCGGTGAGAGCATGCAACCGCTTCTGCCAACGGGGTTTTTACGACCCAGTCTTCATCAGAATTACCCATGGTAAACTGAAAGACCTTCCAGTCTCCTTTTGGCCAGCTTTATGTGACTCGCGTGCGCAGCAACAACGGCTTCACACAAGCTTTCGGATGCTTCCCACAAATCTAGGTGGTGTCGACAGGGGGGTTCATAGGCTCCCGCGGTGCAGGATAAAATCGTCACCCACTGCCACCGGCATCCTCCATGTCCCGAAGGAAACCGGCCACTAGGCGAACCAGCATGGAAGGAAACACAGCTCTCACCCGGTAGGAATATCGAACTGCGTACCTCCCACCCAGACCCTTAGCCGGTTGATTGTGGAGGCCAGGGGCTCCCCTTTGGAGGGAACCTCTTACACATCCCTTCTTTATAAGGTTTTATGCATATCTAGAATGGTCACGACCTCCTAGACATAGACCCTGGTCTACCGTGCTCCCACTAGGACTACAAACCCTCCCGCAAAGCATTAGTATCCTCGGAAAATATCATAGTCCCTACCTTGAATACTCAGCTTTCGCCTTTCTTGCAAGGATCACATTACATAGATTCCAAGGATCCCGATACTTCACTAGTTTGCCCACAATCCTAAGATCTGGAGCCTAGCCTAAGGTCAACGTGGAAAGGACTCCCACTATGATGATGCCTCGTTCACAATTTGATACCTGATGTCATAGTAGACCTCATCTCATTATAGGTTTCGATGCTGGCCAAATAGGGACATCTGACAACCTCCGCCGGACCTCAACCTAATGGTGGCATAACCAAATCGTGATGAGTTTATACTACCATCAAACGTCATCTAGAAACGGGTATCACACAGTGAAATCCTAACCTAACTTGGTCGCTAGGACCACGTGGGGAAAGGGCATCCCACTAGGGTTATCATACTTCTTATGGAGACATTAGTTAATTATCACTAAACAAATCTAACATTGCGTCTATCTCGATGCACAGTACTTGGCTACCTGAACTACCACGAGGGCGGTTACCACCTTTCCTTTTATCTAGCCACCGGATTCGCACGTGTTAGAAGCATTTAGAGACATCGATGAATCCATAATTTTAGTACTAACCCTAAGCCTGATCTAGAGACAAACTCACAAGCAAGAATGATAATCACATTATCATCGGGGTTCTCTAAATACTAAATAAAGATAAACAACAGAAAAAACATCCAAACTGAATCAAGTCCAGGGTCCGACCCCTGAACATGAATAGCACAGCCAAGATATCCCGCTCTTCCGTTCTGCACGATCTCTGATGATGATCCCTTTCATCGCCAACGTGCACGCTTTCGCCGGGTCTTTACACGCCATGGTACCGCTTGCCCGAACCGTGGATGTAGCATCATCTCCTTCTTCCTGTGACCGAAAAACTAACACGCTCCGAGCAAGTGCTCGTTCATGTACAATTTTGCTAGAAAGTAAAGAAGACAATCCTAGAAACATGGCCAGGGAACCGAGGATGGTCAACCCCCACCCTCGCTCATCTAGAGCCTTACAAATCCACAATAATAATCAATGCAAAATAAAATCCGGGGTCCGACCCCCGGATGCATGCAATCACAGATTACTATTCAGCGAGGCACCTGCAAAAAGACGATACATAGCACAATCCATATGCATGATCTACGCCGAAACCTGACGAAAACATATGCCATCATATATTCACATGATGTTTTCACGAATTCATGCATGAAACATACACCAAAGCGTACTCTGATACCAATTGTTGGAATTGGGTTCCACTAATCAGAGTCGCAGTGGAAGCAAGAAAGATCCGAAGATCATATGGTGTATGTTTTATTACAATTCGTGATACAAAACAATCTACATGCAAATCTATGATCTTACAATATGTGCGGACACCCTAGAGGCATAATATGATCTACGGAAGACATGCATGCATCTACTTAGGTGTTTAGATTCATCATACCTTATGGATCTATGATCTGGAGATTACAGAATGATGAAGAACCGTACTTGAATCGCAAGGGAAACTGTCGGATAGCACCTTGTCCTTTGCGAATTGAAGAATCCTCGAAATCCCGTCTCTGAGTGCAGGTATTTCGAGCCGACGGAAGAATCCGTTGCGAAGACGATGACGAGCCTCGAGATTTTCTCCTCCTCTTTCTCCTTTCTTCCTTCTCCTTCCTTCCTATTCCTTCTCCTTTCTTATTCCTCTCTTTTCCTTGGCCAAAACCACAAGGAGGAGCATAAAGGGGAGGTTCGGTTTTTCCAAAAGGAGAGGAGGCACTATGGCCGGCCCCTCCCCTCTCTATTCCCTTTATAAGGCCGGTCTCCCATGGCTCCAAGGAGCCTAGGGCCGGCCCCTAGGTGGATAGGGATGAGAGGGGATCGGATTTAGGTCTTCCGGGTGTCTATCGTGAAGTCCGGACGAAAACGCCCTTCACGAAAAGCGGAAAACTGAAAGTGAGACTGAGTGAAGTGCGCTACTCGGGATCGAGTTCTGTCAGCGTCTGTGAGCTCTTGGAATTATTCCGCTCAATCTAAGATCCATATTCAATATGTTCTGAGCTATATTTTAGTATTTACCAAAATACCCCTATGGCCCGTAACACATATGAATTAGGTTCTTTGGCTCCGGGCTTGTGCTCCATCGCGCTACTTCGCATCCAACGTATCCAACTAGATCGGGGAACAATTCCTATACATAACGACAGGGTGGAACCTTCAGGGTTCGGGATCTCTAGCTGCAACCGGATCCCTGATTAACTGTTCTAGTGACACACCAAAAGTTTCGTTAATCAGCCCTAATCCGATTAACCCGCGTAGCCACCCAGAGTGCGACGCGAGTTGAACTCTAGTGATCCTAAACTTATGTTACTCCCTCGTAACCCTATTCTCTACTATACTCTGATAATCCTTAGTCCCTCCTATTACTGGTGCCATGATACGACTCGAGCGGTGGGGAGCACCGTCAGATCCCGATCGATCATCTGACTAGGGTTTGATGACTTGTCATCTATAACACCACACACCTTCCGGTGCTATGCCTAGCATCCGGAACATCGTCAGTCATACTGACAACCACCAGACCTGGGTTAACTGTGTGGACAGATTGACTCATCAAACCGCACCCATCCAACACTGGACGTCGGATAACCTGTAGGGATTACATGTCACTCAAGCGCCAGCCGGGTAACCCAACGTACCGTGGTATTGGACTATAGAAGGTCCGCACACGTTGGCACATCAAAGCACCACACAACTGGTTGGCCCAGTGAACATGGTCCCTCAGGGTTAAGGACAGATTATCTATAGTAGTAAGACAGTTTCTGCACCAGTGTCTGAATCACTGAACTGTGCACCGTCTTGGTTCCTGTTCAACACGATTTTCGTGCTTGGTCAGGTGAATGGGAATCCCACGTTCCCGTGGTGGAGACTTCACCACATCCTCTACCTGCCAACAACTTGTTCTCGGTGAAGCGACCGGTATCACCTAAGCTGTGAACTAGTTCTAGGTCTATACAGAACTGATCCACTGGGTCTCCCAAGCATGAATCCTCCATGCGCCTCAGTGGCCTACTGTATTCCCTAGGGTCCTTTTATTATATGAGAATTATCATATACTATAGTAGTATTATAATTAAATCAATAACCAAAGTCATCTTTAATAATGTTAATACAGAAAATCCACGTTAAGGACACACGAGCTACAACATATATATATATATATATATATATATATATATATATATATATATATATATATATATATATATATATATATATATATATATATATATATATATATATATATATATATATATATATATATATATATATATATATATATATATATATATATATATATATATATATATATATATATATATATGGGTCAGGATCGGATGACCCAGCAAAATTTGACCCATTAATAACCCAGCACCCTTTGAGGCACTTAGAGGTTATAGAATGGGCTGATTTTTTGTAGAGATGTTGTCTATGGTATGTTGATCATTCTCACAAAAAATCAGCCCATTCTAAAACCTCTAGGTGCATCAAATAAGCACTTCAAATCAATGGTTTTTTACTGTCAATTTTAACAGTTGATTTGAAGACCACCCTTTGATGCACCTAGAGGTTTTAGAATGGGCTAATTTTTTGTGAGGATGATCAACATACCATAGACAACATGTCTACAAAAAATAAGCCCATTCTAAAACCTCTAGGTGCCTCAAAGGGTGCTGGGTTATTAATGGGTCAAAATTTTGCTCGGTCATCCGATCCTGACCCTATATATATATATATATATATATATATATATATATATATATATATATATATATATATATATATATATATATATATATATATATATATATATATATATATATATATATATATATATATATATATATATATATATATATATATATATATATATATATATATATATATATATATATATATATATATATATATATATATATATATATATATATATATATATATATATATATATATAGGGGTATGCTAAAATGCGGCATGCGGTGCGTGCGGCATCGCACCGCAGCCGTCTGATGCACGCGCTGCGTGCATGCGATGCACGCAGCAGTGCATCAGACGGCTGCGGTGCGATGCCGCACGCACCGCATGCCGCATTCTACCACTTCCCTATATATATATATATATATATATATATATATATATATATATATATATATATATATATATATATATATATATATATATATATATATATATATATATATATATATATATATATATATATATATATATATATATATATATATATATATATATAGGGGCGTGTTAGGATGCGGCATGCGGTGCGTGCGGTGTCGCACCGCAGCCGTCTGATACACCACTGCGTGCACCACACGCACGCAGCGGGTGCATCAGACTACTGCGTTGCGACACCGCACGCCGCATTTTATCATTCCTCTCTCTCTCTCTCTCTCTCTCTCTCTATATATATATATATATATATATATATATATATATATATATATATATATATATATATATATATATATATATATATGGGGTATGCTAAAATACGGCATGCGGTACATGCGGCATCGCACCGCAGCCGTCTGATGCACGCGCTGCGTGCATGCGATGCACGCAGCAGTGCATCAGACGGCTGCGGTGCGATGTCGCACGCACCGCATGCCGCATTCTAGCACTTCCCTATATATATATATATATATATATATATATATATATATATATATATATATATATATATATATATATATATATATATATATATATATATATATATATATATATATATATATATATATATATATATATATATATATATATATATATATATATATATATATATATATATATATATATATATATATATATATATATATATATATATATATATATATATATATATATATATATATATATATATATATATATATATATATATATATATATATATATATATATATATATATATATATATATATATATATATATATATATATATATATATATATATATATATATATATATATATATATATATATATATATATATATATATATATATATATATATATATATATATATATATATATATATATATATATATATATATATATATATATATAATATATATATATATATATATATATATATATATATATATATATATATATATATATATATATATATATATAAGGAGAGAGAGAGAGAGAGGGCTGTTACGTTGCGCTGTGAGCTGCAGTTTTAGAAAGTGAGCTGCGGGTATTTTGACCCCCTCTAGAAGTTTTGGAATTTGATGAAATTTGGTGAGGGTGTTCTCTAGGGTAAGATGATCATCCTCACCAATTTTCATCAAATTCCAAAACTTCTAGGGGAGACAAATGGTCGAAGCAAAATCTGCAGATTTTAACGGTGACTGCGGACATCAGATTTTGCTTCGACCATTTGACCCCCCTAGAAGTTTTGGAATTTGATGAAAATTGGTGAGGATGATCATCTAACCCTAGAAAACACCCTCACCAAATTTCATCACTTCCAAAACTTCTAGGAGGGTGAAAATACCTGCAGCTCACTTTCTAAAACTGCAGCTCACAGCTCACTGTAACATTCCTCTCTCTCTCTCTCTCTCTCTCTCTCTCTCTCTCTCTCTCTCTCTATATATATATATATATATATATATATATATATATATATATAATATATATATATATATATAGGGGCATACTATAATACGGCATGCGGCATGCGGTATGTGCGGCACTATACCGTAGCCGTCTGATGCACGCGCTGCGTGCATCGCGTGCACACAGCGATGCATCAGACGGATGCGGTGTGGTGCCACACTTACCGCATGCCATATTATAGCATTTCTCTCTCTCTCTCTCTCTCTCTCTCTCTCTCTATATATATATATATATATATATATATATATATATATATATAGGTTTATCCATTGATCTATCAGCAACTACATATGAGGGATGTAAGAGTATTGAGGGATGTAAGAGTATAATGACTCTTGTGCAAAGGAAGAATAAACTTCGTACTCTTGCTATGGTCTTGACAAAGCTAGTCTTGAATTTGGCCGTTAAACCATCCACTACATGAAAGCAGTACTTCACCTAACATAACATCTTAAGAAATGAGCAATTATAGGAGAAATTAGATAGGGAACATAATGCAATGCTTAGGAGAGGAAGGTGATGGGTTTGCTATAAAAAAAAATTAACACATAATGGATTATATTTTAGTTTTGTAAAGTATTATTCCTATTAGTGCGATAGTACAAGATAAATCAAGGATCGAAACTAAACACAAGAACAAGATAAATGTCTAACGCCACAAGCTGAAAGGCTCATCACTAAGGCGAGACCATTACAGAGCGGGAGGAAATGTGCCGCAACACTTATTCTGACCCTTGACCATGGCCACGGGTTGCATATGTCTTAGAGCATCTCCAAGCTACTCCGAGCATATCTCCCAAAGCCTACGTGGCGCTCCGAGCGGACCTTGCAGTGTCTAGGAACTTTCTAGTTGGGAGACAGATTAGAGAGGAGCTCCCCCCAACTAAAAGATTTGGATGAGGTGACTCCCAAAGTGGGGCTCATGATGCTTAGGAGCTCCTCCCACTAGGAGTTCTTTGGAGATGCTCCTAAGTCCTACCGGCTGGGCTATCAGTTGTAGACCTTCGTTGTATATGTCACCTATCGTATTCTATACTAGTGCATGTCCGTGCCTGTCGGCACTGCAACGGGCCGCCTTTGGCGGCAACACACCTATCAGCAATGCAGCGGACCGTCTTCGGCAGCAAGACACCCCACGGACATCACCAACCCCACCCCCACCGTCGTATGCGACGACAACACACCTGACAGCCTTCGGCATGCCCGTGCCGATTGGCAAAAAGTGGGAGCCTTCGGTGCGACCAACCAACCCCCACCTCCCCTACCCCGGGGGGGGGGGAGAGAGAGAGAGAGAGAGAGAGAGAGAGAGAGAGAGAGAGAGAGAGAGAGAGAGAGAGAGAGACCGTGGGGAAAAATGACTGAGGCCTAAGGTGAAAATTCTAAATGGAACCTTTTTATATCTTTTTTTTCATAATGGGCAAACACGCGATCTAGTGT